>OX578134.1:77634774-78004774 GCA_951213105.1 Amaurobius ferox | reverse complement strand
AGAATCTTATTTCAAATGTTTTGAAACCTCAAACCTATAACAAAAGATTTAAATTTTATATTTCCCTTGCAATTTTGATAATAAAGTCCAAGAATTATTATACATGAGAATCATTGCTGATACAAGAGAAATCTACTCGATACATTTCATTTAAATCTCCAACTCAGGCGCGTTTGCTTATTTGTTCCACATACTTTCAATTCCGTAATTCCTTTCTGAAAAGTTCTTAACAGTGGGAGATATTCATCAGAGACATGCACTAAATAAGGCTTTCCAATTTTAAAGCACCATTCCTTTTTTATCCCGGTTTCTATTTCTTTTATTCATCTGGGACTGGGATTGTACCCTTCAAGGAGAAGGGTTTTTGGAGAAAGATTCAAATTGTATCGCACCCTTTGGGATTTCACAGCATCATCCAGAGAGCATATTTTCCCTCTAAAAACATATGTAATATGTGCCTTTAAAAGTTGGATAAAATAGTTTCATAAATTACATTATTTAGAGAAGAGGAATATTAGTTATTTCAAATGTTCAGAAAATAATATATTAATTATTATTTCCTAAAATTTGTGTAATAAATTTATTTAAACCCTGAATAAAATAAGTGATTCCCGATTTTAAGCTTTTTAAGCCCTGATCGGTGAATTTTGGTACTACGAATCTGATCAGCTTACTGCAGTCTGAGCTCAATATTCTTTAAATTTGAAGCTGGCTGTGGTGCATGACTGATAACGTCGGTCACCACCGAGTATCGCAAAATTGAGAAGCATAACACATTTCTTGCTGAGAGCACTTGCTGAGAAAGAGCGCTAAAATGGCCTAACGATGCTGGTATTGCACTGAGGGGCTTTAGAAATTCTTCTGGTTTTGTGACTATGCTAGAGTTAATATTTTATGTATAAGTCTATGTATAGTTGGACAAAGAAAACGTTCCATTAGTACTAACTCGTGTTTTTTTAATTATACGATTTGATCATTTAACTTGGTTATAATTTAAAGGAAATATACTCGGCAGTTTATAATTTCTTTGTTCAAACAGTCTTGTCATCACATGGAAAATAGTATTTTGGTGGAAAAAAACACGTGTTCCGACAAAATATGACGTTTCTTTAGAACGGTCGTGTGAGTTAATCACATCAGGATTTTAATCATTTTGTTCTCATTTCGACAAACCGCTTATTCGTCACGCAGTAGAAGTTTCGAATTTTTAATGTTAATTTGTTCTTAGAGATTCAGCAGAATTTTATTGAAAAATGTACCTTATGAAATAGTTTTTATTTTACAATTAAATGATGTCTCGAAAGAAATTCCATGAAAATATTTGTCAAACTTGTTACTTTTCTAATTTGAAAAACAAAATTGGAAATTTTAGTTGCAAAAAAAGTGGACGATAAAATACCAACATTTTCACAGACTTTTTATCTACATAATTACAAACCTCTGAGTATAAAATTTTTTGAATGTGTTTCAGATTAGTTTTCTATAAATATATGAAAATTTTATAATTTTAAGATTATGTTACTAATATTCTAATATTTCACAGACCAAATTTAATGAAATTTAATTTTTTTAATTTTGAGGTTAAAGAACTTAGTATGTTTTAATGAACTTCATTTTTGCATCTAAATCCTTTTGTGTTATGATTAATATTATGATACAAAAAAAGTAGTACTAATAAGTAAAAATGATCTACTTTTATGAGCTTTCATTCACAAATTATTCATTTAAAAATTTGTCTAAAATTTTTTAAAAAATAGTATTTTGAAATTGGCAACCTTTCTATCACGTCCATGCATTTTCTTGCAAATAGGTATATTGCGAAAAGTGTTCGTTATATTTTAAAGGGGCTTTAAAAATGTTTTTCTGTCGTAATTGTAAAGAAATGTTTTGGGAAACAATATTTTCTGTATTCAATAGTGTTAAAAAGAAATCAAGCTACAGAAAGCACTGTTACAAGAATATAATTTCTTTTAGATTACTATAACTTCTTTTGGACAAACACTAAAACCATTTCAATAGATAACGATAAATAATAAATAGATATTGAAAAATGTTTTTAATGAGATATAGCTAAAATTTTCTTGATCCAAACAGAAGATCCAAACTCACGCTGAAAACTTAAAATAATTATCTATATAAAAAACTGCTGCTGTAAACTTGTGTATCCAGGAGTCAGAAGATAATGCAAACATTGAAAAATAATTAACATCAAAATATTTTAAGTTTTTTAAAATTAATTAATATTATGTTTTGCATTTCTCTTACATATAAAGATCGATCATTGTTTTTTTTAACACTTTAAAACATAGTTGAAAAGTGTTTATGACTTCTATCTGTCTGTCTGTCTGTCTATCTGTCTATCCGTTAGCACGATAACTGCCGTAAAAATGACTTTATCAAAATGAAATTTTAGTGCGTTTTTTAGACGGTCTGTGGGACCTATGGGAATATAAATGAATAATATCACCCAATTAGTTTTGGATTGAACCCGGGTTGAAAAAATGAAATACATTAAACCTTATGGGATCTAATTTTTAAAACATTTTAAGCGAATTTAAAATTCACAAATTGCTTCGAAAGTTTTAGGAAGTATTAAAATTATCCCATAAAATATATAAAAAAAATTTCAGCAAAATATATTCAGTAGTTTTATAAGTAAAAATTAAAATAATAATTACACCTTTTATATGAAGCGATCACGTGACCATTATATGAAGAGATCACGTGACCCACTTCAAAATAAAATATGGCATCTATCTTGTGTCAAAATCGTGATTTTTAAAGTTCTTTTTAATTCATATTTAGTGTTGCATTCGTCCTAAAACCGATTTATTCCTGCTTAAAATCTGTGCATCTATATTCTAAAATAGCGCAATTACAATATATTTGAGTTTAAATGATCATCAAACCTTAATCATTTCTACAACGAAGTCTAATTTTTACTTATGGAGATTGTAAACACATCGAGCTGTAAGATGAGTTGTATAAGAATTGCTAAATTTCTTTAACGTAAAATTATTTAGCTTTGAAGTCTGTCATATAGTTGATATGAATGAAACATTCATTGATTTTATATAGCGAACAGGCGATATTATAGCAGACTTTTTCGGCGAGGTTTTAAACACAGAGTTAAATTACTTTTACCTCCATGGTTTTAAGTTTTTAAGTAAAATAAATTATTGTAGTATTGTGATGAATGAAAAGAATAAAATAAAAGTTTATGAATGAAATTTTTATTGCTTTTTCATAGAGAGCCAGGCGATTTATATTTCAGTGACGTCATTTGAATAAAGTTCATTTTTTTCGATGAAGTTTTCAAATATAATAAATTATTGTAGTATTGTGATAATTTTTAAAATATTACCCCTGAATGTATCCTATTTTAGAGATGTTTAAATAAAATTGCATTGCAGTTGGAAAGTGTTTCACAATCAGGGCTTAATGCATGATCGATCTTTCTTGTTTATTTTTAAAATTAATTTTGTGCAACTTTATACACATTTCCTTCTTGTAATCTGGCCTTCACCACAAAACAATTTATTTTTACTTAGTTGATATTTCGTAAAGAAAAAAATAGTATGCTAAAACTAAGCTAATTATGACCCAGATATGTAATAATGTTATTAAAAATCTTAAACGTTGCCATATTTAATAACATCATTTCTAATGTGAAAAGTTTTAATTTTACATTAGAAGAATTCTAATTTATAGGTGATTATGTAATGCAAGAAAAAAATTCCAGTGTGTTTATTTGTTTGAGGAACCGTTGAACATGAAACAACTATTTTCAACAGTATATCTCTATGTGTGTGTAGATCTGAAATTATCGGTAATGCATACATCCACTTTAGCTCCAAAAATATCTGTCCAAGTATCATGAAATCTGGCTGTCAAGTGAGTCATAGATTATCCTGGTGCTACTTAGATTTTAATGCGATTTGAAAAATTAGAAGTGGTAATTTTAGAATTAGCCACTAATATAAAACTGAAATATAAGTATAAAATATCATTAAATATATTTATTGAATTTGTTTAGTTACTTTTTATAATAAAGTGCCATTATGCTAGAATAAACCATTATTATGATATTTAAGGTTTTTGGAATTTTGGCGACTTGGCGATATTTTTTAAATGCACCAATTCGCCAAAGGAAAAATGAAATTGTGATATAATTGTAAATTCTATATAATTTTAAATACATACTCATGTCATGCGTTAAGCCTTTAAAGATGAATACGAATAATTATAAAACGATAACTGTACAGAATGAAAAAATCAATTTGAGACCATATGGAAAGTCATATGATGTTCACATCAGATTTTGTAATAGAGAGAGATAAAGAAACTGAAATCTTTTCAAGTATATTAATATAAACTTTATTACAAAATTTTACTTTTTATATGGGAGGTGAGTGGGGGAAGCCAAAAGATTTGAGGAATTGATGTCATTTAATTCTTTTGTTCAATTACCATTTTGCTTAAACAATAATTTGTAAATGATCATAGAACACCAAACCAAATTAATCTACAGAATTTAAGACTCATTTGGAAAATTGCCAAAGTTCTGTCTTATCACCAATGGAGATCATGACATTAAGTGCATGAAATGTGAATGTACTTTTTATCGTTCATCATTTATTAGGTAGTTTTTCTGCATCTCCTTATTTACGAAATACACTAAGCCATTTTGCATGTCCAACGACCACAGGGTTACACTTTTCACCACATGAGCAGTTTTTCACATCTTCTACGCATGCTCTGACGAACGTGCAAGTTCATCATTGCAATTTTCAGAAGGTTTAATTGTTAGTTATTTTTATAGATTTGAAAATTAAGGAATTTAAATAACTTCATAAAATAAGAAATCCAAGTTGTACATAAAAGCTGAAGTAATTTTTGATGTAATAAACTACAGAAGAATAAATATATTTCCATAAAGTTTTAGAGGCTTTAAGAACTCTATAAATTCTCAGCACTTGATATAAAGCAGGAATAAAACATTAGATGGCAAGAAATTGAAGTGAAAAAAAGAAAATTAGGTGACAAGAAAATAAGGTGAAAAAATTTAAGTGATAAGGGGGGGAGGGATGAAGTGAAATAAAAAAAATAGGTCACAGAAAAGAAAAATTAAGTGACAAGAAATTTAGGTGAAATTAAAAAAAAATTAGGTCACAAGAAAATGAGGTGAAATAAAAAAGTAAAAACACAAAACTAGATGACAACAAAATGGGATTAAACAAAAAATAGGTGATAAGAAAATAAGGTCAAAAATAAAATTGAGTGATAAGAAAATGATGTGAAAGGAAAGAAAATAAAATTGAGTGATAAGAAAATGAGGTGAAAGGAAAGAAAATAAAATTGAGTGATAAGCAAATGAGGTGAAAGAAAAGAAAAGAAAATTAGGCGACAGTAAAACGAGGTGAAAGAGAATTGAAAATTAGGTGAAATTAATTAGTCACATGATTTTATTAAGCCTACCATCAAGGAAGTACTAAGAATTTGTTTTTTCCCAAGCAGAAGTTATATTCATTGTATTGGAAGTTATATTCTTCATGATTAAATATAAAAAAATTGGGTTTAGTTGTAATATTTAGTTGTTGATCTTTTGAACCCAGAGTTTTATTAGGACTTTTGAAGAAATGAATCATATGAATCCATCCAACAGTTAACAACTTTACATTTTCCTATATTGCCAGTTTATAAAAGTAAATATATGTTAAAATCAACTATTAGCATCTACTGCACTGTTGATTTTAAATATAGTGCGTTCAGTAACAATATCTAATTTTGCTACTGCAGGTGTTATTTATAGCCTATTTAGTGCCCTGAAAGTAAATTTCACAAAATTTACTCTGTTAGATTGTAAAAGATAACGCATTGAAAATAAATTCTAAGAGAATTTTATTATAATTATTTTACGTTGTAGAGTATACATGCATCTAATAACACCATACAGCAGTAATTAGTGTTTTAATTTCACATGTCCTTGGAAAGGGAGGAGTATTGAACAGGAAAAATATTTGTAGTCATCACAGAGCTTTTACAGCTAGAATAGACATCTGGCAGCCGAAAGGGATCATGGAACATATTCAAGATAGTGAGAAACACGCTTTAGAGGATCTGATCAATAAAAGAGTCGCAGTCCACGTGGTCACAGTCACTGCTCACTTGGAAAATTTTGTATTTTTCTCTGACGTCGGAAAAACTGCTATAAGAGTAACATTGTTATGATCTTTCTTCTCTTTAAATGTCTATGGTAGCTATGCTATCGAAAGGGATATATTTTTCTAAGCAATATGGTGGTGATATACTTGCTTAGAAAATCATGAAAGCCTCACACGTACAAAGTGCAGCAACATAATTACCTGGTGATGGATATCCATATCCCTGAACAATACAATCAACACTTGAGTAAAATGACAAAAAAAGTCTTAGAAATGAGTGGTCGGAAGGCACATGAGAACCCCAGTTGGCTATTTATTACTTCAGTCACGTGTCTTTTAATCACGTGTCCAATGTCAACAAGATAAAGAATCATAGGTTACAGAGTCAACACTTTATATTTTTCATTTCCAGCTTTATTGATTGCGCCATCTGATGCAATGACTGTAAGGCTTTTAGAGCAGCAAAATCAGGGTCACTAATGTAGGTGTATAGATGATAAAATCCTTATAGTTATAATCCTTACAGTTACATAAAAACTTTTTTTACTCTTTTATCATGTGGGGCGTGTGCAAAGATTCGGTTGCCAGGTGTTTCTGACTCTACCAATGTAACCGCTGTTTTAGTTTTGTTCTGGGGTAGAAACTTTGCTTTGATTCCGAAACCTGCAGATAACATTTTACTTTTATAAAGTCTTTTGTTTCTGCACAATTTGCTTATTATTTGTATTTCAACTACTGACAAACATAGTTTAAGTACTCAGAAGGATTCGTTTTGATATAAAGAAACCATTAAAGTCGAATTTATTATTTTATTTTTAATTACACACATAGAATATTTCTTAATTAATAAACACTTTCATAGAAAACAATATTTATATATAAAAATTTAGATTCATACTTAAGAGATTCACAACATTGTTTCTTGCTGTGAAATTTGTATTATTTTTTAAATCAAGAAAATTAAAGGAATATGTTTAAGAAAACTGTAAAATTTACAGGAAATTCTGAGTAAGGGAAATGTTAATAATTCCCAGAAAAACTTGATTCAAATAAAAAGAAAAAATAGAAGTTAGGTTGTGAAATAATAGTTTATAAATTTAATTCCAATTTTTATCCATTTAAAACAATAGATTATGGATTAAATATTCACATCATAAAATATCCAATCATCATATTAAATCTTATAAATACCTTTAAATTCATTGTAGGGATTTAAAATCTTATGAAGTTTTTATTTCAATCTATGTACACATTCTAACCAATAATTTCAAAATTTACGTAATAAAAATATATGATAAGTGTCACGTGTTTTAATTCCTTTTTAAAATAAACGAAAAATGGATTCTAAACGAAAAAAATTCTGCACGAAAGGAAAATAATTTGACGAAAATTATGTTATAAAAACTTTTAATTTTGAAACGAAAATGCATATTAAGTTATGTAAATAATCTCAAATAAATTTTTTTCTTTAATATTCGAATGCATAAGTACTGTTACATATTTTATTCACTTTAAAGCTATACCAAATGATCTTAAAAATTGAGAGTAGAATACAAGCAAATTTATCAATTGAGTGAAGCAAAGACACTATTTATAACGTTTCCAGTACGAGATCATTTAAGCAGCAATTTTTAAAAGCTTCTAAAATTCTTGCAGAAAACATGTGGGGAGTGCTAACATACCTGAAAATCCTCTTAACTTGAGTCCCCAAATCCACGCAAGTCGTAGGGCCCTCATCCTCTCGTAGAAGTACGGATGGAACATGACGGGACGCAGTGGTCATTGCAAAAGAACAGATCGAGACACCAACAAAACAGCGCCGCAAACAACAATTATGGATCCACCAATCATCTCACGGGTGGGTGGTGCCTCTACAACGATACCCGTGGGGGGAGGTTGCAACAACAAGAAAGGGGGGATGTGAATTTCTATTGCCTATTAAACGCGGTGATGGAAATGCAGAAATGAGATTACTGGAGCCGTCGAAGTAAATGGAAACTGTGTTCTCCAAAACGTCATAACTGGAAAACCGCTCGGAAAAACGCTCTCTGCGCCGAATGATTGGAAAATAAATTCATCCATATGTAAAAATGGAGGCAAGGAAAACTACTTTTCTCCCTCTAATACGATTTCAATTTAATCTCCGTGTTTCCATTGTTCCGTTTTATAACATTTATGTTTTATTTAAGCCGGCGCATGCAAAAACTGTACGCCGCCGTCCGATTACCAATGCTGATATCTGCTCGGTTATTTACATTTCGGCACAATTTTCGGAGAATAAAGTTTGGAGGTAACAGTACTTTAATACTGCGAAAACAACCATTAAATATGAAAATGATAGTTTTCTGAGCGTCGGCGGAAATTGATCGATATGTATTCTAGGTTCCTTCAGGATAGCTTTTCGCGCCATATTTATTCAAATGCCGCAAAAATGCCTCTTTTCTTTCCATCAAAAGGCGCTCCCGTCATAAAACAGCAGCCATGAATAGTTTTCGGGCCGAGCGCAAACACACAAATATTTGTTTTTTAAATCGGAGTACACCCACCTCCCTCCCCGTCCGCTTTAATAAACCCCCGACATGATTATTTGGGATGGCTTTGTTTTTCCGCCGCTATTCGAACTCGTTAATTTATTGGAACTCCTCGTTTTCTGCGGGGAGAAGTAAATGGATTTGGCGAGTTATCTGCATTTTTGATCTCTAACTGCTTCTGACACGACATCTTGATCATAATGTAAATCTTATTTCACCTAGACACACGTCTTTAGCATTTGCGTTCATTGAAAGGAAAGTTGATTGTGCATGTTGCAACGATTCTTTTATGCGAAATTAAATAGCTTAACGCGGTAATTAATAAAAGAAAAGAAGAGCTCAACTGCTCATCCTTCACCACTTGTGGACCATGGTTTCGCGGTTACTGTCGCTCGTCAACACGTGGCATGATATTATCAGTGAGCACAAAATTCCTCAAACAAAGGATTTTAGAATTTTTCTGGTAGAAGATTTTACTTCGAACTCAGTAAAGATGCAGATCATTATTTTGGCCTACTCAAATCTTTAACAAAATTATAAGCACTGGGGACTGTGAGTGTATAGAATTTTGTTTTGTTTGATTTTTTTTTGAATGCAATGTTCTGCATTGGCTTGAAGTAAAATTTTCCATTAGAAGATTCCAAAATCCTTGCTTTAAGAAATTTTGTGTACAAGGATCATCTCATCATCTGCTATGTGCTGAAGAGCGACAATAATCTCAAAACCATGATTCACAGGTGGTGGGGGATAATCAGTCGATCACTTTCTTGCTTTTATGAAAAGTCCTTTTATAGGACGAAAATCCCTTCACTGTAACTTCTTCTTATTTGATCCAGACTAAGGTATCTGTTTTGATGGCTGGGAAGTGTCACCTAATTTAAATCGGAGCCCAGTGGGGCAATGGGAATGCCATCCACAGGGATCGCAACCTCTCCCCCTACCACCAACCTCTCGGAAGGACTTACGGACCCACATATTTAACATGCCTTTACTCCTCGTGAACACGGAGGAAGTTTGGGTAAGCTGGGGATCGAACTCGGGTCGTCCGACTGCAATCCCAGGGCGCTAATTACTGGGCTGTCTCACCTATTCTTCACTGTAACTGTAATTACTATCTATAACCAGATGTTATGTTTTCTCATGCATGAGATTTTCATGTCAAGTATTCTGAAGTCATGCATGAGATTCTCTCTCTTCCGTCCGCCTTCAAATCTTGCGCTCCTAAAATACGCAGAACAAGCAAATTTTTTTCCTATTAAAAAGAAAAAAAAAATTGAAAAGGAAAGTCGATGAAAAGAGATTTGTTACGTACAACTTTTTTTCAAATAATTTTAATTTGCGGATTTTGAAACCTAAATAAAATTTGAATTCACTATGTAAGTTTATATAGTGTAAATTTTTTATTAAAAAAAAACTGAAAAGTCAATTTTTTAAACTACGTTTTGAATTCAACTAAAATTTCATGTGTTGAAGTTTAAGGATAAGTTAATTGAGATTATGTAAATATTTTCACATTTTACATTTGGTGACCATCTGGGAACACCGCGTGCTGTTGACAGATTTCGGGCGCGGTAACTCGGTGGTTTGCGCGCTGGATTTGCACGCTGTCACAACTGCCGCCGTGTTCATGCGGAGTACGATCACGTTAAACATGTGGGTCCGAAAGTCCTTCCGAGAGGTTGGTGGTAGGGGAAGGAGGGTACGGTCCCTGTGAATGCCTCCTCCACTGGGTTCCGGTCTAAATTGGGTGGCACTTCCCGGCCATCCAAACGGTTACCTAGCACCTTTCTGGTAGGTTGGACGGTTTGGGTCTCAACAACAACAGCATTTTACATTTAACTTAATTTCATGCATAGTACTCGTATTTATTTCAAATTAAAAATGCGAGTTAAAAAATTATCGTTGGAGCATTTCTTTTGAGACAGCAAAGTATGAAATTTTTTTAAACAAAAATGATTCCAATAGATAGCTATTTTATTCTGGTATAGTTTAAAATCTTTTGGCATAAATTAACATTAATGCAATCGAACTTGTGTTACCATTTATTAAAAACTTTTTGTGAGAAAAAGATGCAAATTTGTTTCTATAGGTTTTTGATGCGACATTCGATTGATGCGAAATTCGATTGATGCGACATTCGATTGATATATTTAATCAGATCATATCCTATTTTCTGTTCTTCTAATAGTAATAGGGTATGATGGAACAAGATACTATAGATTAGTTAAGTAGACGTTTTGGACACATAAAAATGTAAGTCGAATTGCGTCGATCGGATGATTAGAAAAAGAGATACTTAAGGTTTCTGTTCATGAAACATTTTGAATTTTCATTCGTTTCTTCTAATTATTTAATATATCATTTAGGTTAAAACTATTCTTTTTAATAATTTCAGTTAATTGAAAATTAGTTAAAATGTGACTGCTAATAGTAACCAAAAAGTAATTTTTTTTTGTTAAATGTATTTCAACTTAATAATATTTCTCGATAATGAATGAGAAAATAGAGTAGAGGCTGTCATTTCTGATATTTATCTTTTAATATTAAGAATGCTTTTATACGTATAAATTAAACATTATAAAAGTTGTATAAAATATCTATAATGTCTTAATTTTTTAAATAACAAGATCATTTTAATAGTTAGCCAGTTTGTGCTTTTGCTAAATGAACTACTTTTATTCTAATGAAGGAAGTTTATTTAGCTTAAAAGCAAGTTCATTTGGCTAAAAAAACTTGCTAATGAAGTTTCCTTTTAATTCATATGCAGATATTGAACGAAGTTTTTTTTCCTAGGAATCTGAAGGCTTCAATCTACATATTTAGTAAATAGTCTAATTAAATATTAATGGGAAATTAATTATCATCACCGATTGAATGTATATAAAGAGCAGTATTTTGGAGTTCTATCTTGCGTATGACATCAGATACTGAAAACGAAGCTGGATATTAGACTCATTTTTAACTTACAACAATAAAAAATTCTGAAGCTTTACGTTGCATATGACATCCGATATAGAAAACCAAGTTGTATATTGGACTTATTTTTAATTTATTTACAACAATGGATATTATAATTCCTTTTTTTTGTGTTTTATCTGCACAGACATGTGATTGAGTGTTGTCTTTTATTATAGTAAGATATCCCATGAATAAACCGGTTTTTCAATTACTTATGTGCAGAATACTGGTATTATTTCACTGGTATTCTTTAAGTAGGGCTAACAGAAAAGTGAACATTTATTTACAAACTGGCTTTTCACAGACTAACGAAGTATACATAGGCTACTATTTATGGAAAAAAACAAAACTAGTAACTGTTTTCCCCCCTCTAATGTTTTACGTTCCAAATTATGTTACGTTTAGCAGCTTATGTTATTTTTATATGTACTTATCTCAATGATAATTATAAAAATTGCAAAATTTCTGAAATGCGGTACTTTTATTGATAAAATTATTATCCACTAAATTATAACGTGTGTACATAGAGTATTTATATACAAATTAATACATTTTTCTAAAGAAGAAACATCTTAAAAGAACAAACGAATGCATTAATTTACACATTCCAGTTAATCAAACATCATGTTAAACTTTTAAATCCCACACCAATCTCGACAATGTTACAATAGCATTATTCTTAGTGACACGGAATAAAATAAGAAAAATGATATAAATATTTCATTCATTACCCACTTTAATATGAAGTTATAACTCTTTTTAATAATAGATTTATCGGTAAGTTTGAGATTATTAAGGTATATGTCTCTCTCTCTCTCTCTCTGTATATATATATATATATATATATATATTTCTGTGCAGAATTACCAAACTGACTAATTCATTAAATTAAAAAGGGGACACACATTTAATTATTTACAAAAGTTCTGATGACACGAATAAAAAATTATATCTCTGAAATAAAAAAAGAAATAACAAATTTGACCATTTGAAAAACTGAATACATTCAATGTAATAAAATGTTCCTAATATCTTTAAATAGAAACATAAGATAATATCAAGCGATGCTTAAAGAAAGTACACAAGGAATGCATTTTTAGAAAAATTAGTGAAACTGGAATTTAATTTAATGTTAAAAAGTGTAGAGTAGGTCAAGGAGGTTTCGAGAATTAAAACAAAAAGTTGAAATTGGATATAATTATTTAAATAAAGCAAACTAAATTAAACGGTATCTATTCTTAACATGAAATAATAAACTGTAATTAACTGCAATTTTTTGTTAAAAGTATTTTTTATAAATGAATCAATTAAAAGCACATATATTTAAAAATAATGCATTAGATGTTTGATTCATAATATACGAAATAATGTATATACCATGGCTACTGCTGAATCAGATTTTTAAACTATGTGATAAAATATAAATTAATGTCTCAAAAGTTAATAAAGCACTGAAAACATTAATGGTATAAAAATAAAACTTACAGTAATATCTTCATCAAATAATATCTTCATAAACATTCTAATTACGTTAAAACTTAAAACTATTGAAAATAATACTCGGCTTATATATTACACCATTTAATCTTTAACCCATATAAGAATGCTATATTTAAAATGTATTCTTTTTCTACAGATTTTTTTTGTTAAACAGACGATTTTAATTCGCTAGAAGTTCCAAACAAAACTGCGAATTGGAATTAGAAAAATGTCAGCTTCTTCCATTTTTTTATACCATTTCATCTTTTTTTAAAGTAATTTTCGACAATTTAATCTACAAATAATTTCTTAAATATTTAGAATATTGTTAAAAATGAAAGGTAACTAAAATCAGTTTGTTTATAAGGTTATATACTCAGGATGTTTAGACTCTTCAGGACTCTTCAGGATGGAAAATCATAATAGAATTACAATTTACAAATTCAGCAGTGGATATTTAAAAAATATTTTGGATTTTTTTACAAATCTATAAGCCATAAAGTTTATAATACATTAAAAATGTCAATAGTTCGGAAATAAAATTTTACTTACAATAATTTCTGCATCAAATGATGCTGAAACTTTTAATGGCTAATTTAAATATTAAATAATTTAAGACCACAATTTTTTAAATATATATATATATATATCAATTTTATAAAATTTATTCAGTTTTTTCAGTTCCTTTTTAAACATTTTACCCGTTGTTAAAAATTTCATTTATTTAATGCTTTTTATTTATAAGAACAGACGATTTTAACCCCTCGACAATTTCAAAATAAAAATTTTAAATTGGAATTATGAAAAATGCTTTATTCTTCCTTTCCTATTTCATTACAATCATTTTTCAAGTTAAGGTAAGGTAATTTTTAAATATTTTTTCAAATATTTTGAATATTTTAGGATTTGAAATATAATTAAAATTTTGTTAATAAAGGGTTCAAACCTTATCTCTGAAGAATGTGAAATATAATGGAATTACAATGCATCTATTCACCATCTAAGTTCAACCATTATTTTATTCACCTATTAAGTTCACCATTTTCATTCTACCTTTTTTAATGAATTTTGATTTAGCTATAAAACCAGCGTTATGCCCGTACTTTTTAAAATAGAACGTGTTCAAAATCAAAATATGGACGAAAAAATGGAATGCGTTTTCGCTCAAAATTCTTTGTTTAAAAAATTATCTAAATTTACATTTCTCAATTTACGTTCACTGTTTCCTTACGTTCCAAATATTGACAAGAAATGACGTTCCTACCATTTTCATTTGCGTCCCTTTCAGCGTTCCTTTTAAAAAGTTTTCGAAACTTGAAATTTGATTTTTATTTCCATATGGCCGGGTATCTTTTGCTTAATAGGTGATGGAGTACGTGATTTATATACATAACATATGTTTATTCGTTTTATGTATTTCATTTTGTACATCATTAATATTATGTAAAGTAAGCAGGATTACTCATGAGATTAATGTAATTTAAAGTTTCTAGTTCTGTTATGAATGAGGTTCTTAGATTGTCTTTCTACTATACATTATATAAAAATATGAAATTTTTGGTATTTGGTAAATTGGTTTTGGTATTTTATTTACAAAATAAATACTTCTTCAATAATAGCATAAAAAAAGTTGATGAAAAGTATCAACTGGTATACGAGGCTAAAAGGAGCCTTCTTCGTTAAGATAGAGGGAAAACAACTACACCAGAAAGAGAATGAAGAGTGTGAACAGAACCGCTCTTGCCTTTGCTGGTACGATTAATCTGTCTCTCTAACACGACGAAAAGGCTTGTTTTGCCTTTAAGACTGACAGGTTGATACATTTTATAAACTTTTTTATACTGTTTTTAACGAAGTATTGATTTTGCAGATTATATAAGAAGTTTGATGTTTTAATTATAACTTTGCACTTTTGTTATTTTAAACTATAATATGTTAACCCAAATTTTTCTCTCCCAATCCATTGATTGAGTGTACTTTTCTCACATTACAACTATAAGATATAACATTCCGAAATATTTACTAAATATTCATTTGACTAAAAATGAAGCGAGGGATATTTTTATTTAATTAGGAAAAAATGCTTTTTATGGAATTGGAAAATATATTTTGCAATGCAAAAAGGTCTTTGCCAACAATGTAGCAGTTTGCAATAAATGTCTTTTTAACATACATTCAGTGATACTTCAGTGTAGCGAATGAGTAATATCAAGGAGTCAAAATACATCTAAAAAGTGTTGGCTTTTTAGAATGCCAAAAAAAAAAAAAAAAATCCTCACTTCTACACTTCGGAGAAGAGCAGAATTTCCACTATTTTATATTAAAATGTGTATTAAAAATAGGTTTCATTGTATTTCTCTTTAACAGGAGAAACAAAAAATTAAAGTTAAAAAGAACGTGAACGTGACCTTGAAAATCCGAAAATTTCGAATCGTAATTTTTCTCGCAATTAACTTTTTAACAAGGAAGATTAATCATGCATAAATCATTGATTATGAAACACTTTCTAACTGAAATGTAATTTTATTTAAGCACCTCTAAAATGCGATACATTCAGCGGTGACATTTTAAAAATTATCACAATAATACAATAATTCATTATATTTAAAAACTTCATAGAATACAAATGAACTTTATTCAAATAACGTCCTTGAAATATAAATCGCCTGGCTCTCTATATAAAAGCAGTGAATATTTCATTCATAAATTTTTTCCACCCCTTTCATTCAGCGGCGATATTTTTATAATTATCACAATACTACAATAATTTATTTTACTTAAAAACGTAAAACCATGGAGGTAAAATTACTTTCTAACTACATGCTTAAAACTTCATAAAAAATGTAATAATATGGAATCGTCTACTTCTCTATGTAAAGTCAATGAATGTTTCATTCATATTAGTTAGATTGCAGAATCCAGAGCTAAATAATTTTGCTTCAAAGAAATTTATCAATTCTAATACAACTTATCTTACAGCATGATGTGTTAACATTCTCCATGCGTGAAAGTTAGGATTCGTTGTAGGAATGATCAACGTTTGATGATCATTTAAACTTCAAAATAGTAATTGCGTTGGCGTAGTATATAGATGCAAATAAAAAAATAAAAAATAAAACGGTTTTAGGAAGGTTGCAACATTAAATATAAATTAAAAAGAACTTTAAAAATCACGATTTTGACACAAGATGGATGCCATATTTTATTTTAAAGTGAGCCACGTGATCTTTTCATATAATATGGGTGCAATTATTATTTTAATTTTTTTTAAAAAACTACCTAACGTATTTTGCTGAAATTTTTTTATATATTTTATGGGATAATTTGAATATTTACTAAAATTTTCGAAGTAATTTGTGAATTTTAAATTCGCTTAAAATATGTTTGAAAAATTAGGTCCCATAATGTTCAATGTATTTCATTTTTTCAACCCGGATTAAATCCGAAACTAACTGGGTGATATTCATTTACATTCCCATATGTCCCACAGATCGTCTCAACAGCATACTAAAATTTCATTTTGATAAAGTCATTTTCACGGCAGTTATACATATCATTTATTAGATTTTACATATCATTTATCAGATATCAGATATCATTTTGATAAAGTCATTTTCATGGCAGTTATGGTGCAAACGGACAGACAGACAGACATACTCAATGAACAAAGTCATAAACACTTTTCAACTACGCTGTAAAGTGTTAAAAAGAGTGCGTTCCGGTTTAACGTTTCAAAAATTCGGATAGCGTTCTAGGAGCGCATTTAAAGGAGCGTGTTCCTACACAACACTATATAAAACATATTACATATTAAAGGAAAAATCTTCAGATAGGTTTACAAATCTGATTCTCGGATTTTGATGACCTTATGTGTTTTACGAATTCCGGAACAATGTTTAATAATTTTATAAATAATGTCTGTGATATTTCCTGAATGAATTATTCATTTCTAATGTAATTTAATGCGATGATTAGAATTAAGGTAAAGATAGAAAGTCTACTGAATCTCAGCGGGATCAAACTAAAGAAGTTTCTAGATCTTTTTAACACTTTACAACATAGTTGAAGAGTGTTTATAACTCTGTTCATTCTATCTGTCTGCCTATCCGTTTGCACGATAACTGCAGTAAAAATGACTTTATCAAAATGAAATTTTAGTATGTTGATTAGACGGTCTGTGGGACCTATGGGAATAAAAATGAATAATATCACCCAGTTATTTTTGGACTGAAACGGATGAAAAAATGAAATACATTGAATCCTGTGGGACCTAATTCTTCAAACATTTTTAAGCGAATTTAAAATTTACAAATTGCTTCGAAAGTTTTAGGGAATATTCAAATTATCCCATAAAAATATAAAAAAATTTCATCAAAATATAATCGGAAGTATTTTAAATAAAAATTAAAATAATAATTACACCCATATCATATGCCTTTCTGGTAGGTCGGACGGTCTGGGTCTCAACAACAACAACCCATATGATATGAAGAGATCACGTGACCACTATAAAATGAAATATGGCATCCATCTTGTGTCAAAATCGTGATTTTAAAGCTACTTGTAATTTATATTTAGTGCTGTATCCGTCCTAAAACCGCTATATTTTTGCTTAATTTCTGTATATCTATATTCTGAAACAGTGCGATTACAATATAGTTGAGTTTAAATGATCAATGCCGTCCATCTTGTGTCAAAATCGTGATTTTTAAAGACCTTTTTAATTTATATTTAGTGTTGCATCCGTCCTAAAACCGCTTTATTTTTTATTTTTTTTTCTGTGCATCTATATTTGTGGCAACGCAATTACAATATTTTTAAATTTAAATAATCATCAAACTTTGAGTTTTGAAATTTGTCAAACAGCAGTGGCGGCGGCGGCGACGTCAGTTACATTTTTAACACTTTATAACAAAGTTGAAAAGTGTTTATGACTATGTTCATTCTGTCTGTCTGTCTGTCTGTCCGTTAGTATGATAACTGCCGTAAAAATGACTTAATCAAAATAAAATTTTAGTATGTTGCTCAGACGGTCTGTGGTACCTACGGGAATATAAATGAATAATATCACCCAAATAGTTTTGGATTGAACCCGGGTTGAAAAAATGAAATGCTTTAAATCCTATGGGACCTAATTTTTCAAACATTTTTTAAGCGAATTTAAAATCCACAAATTGCTTCGAATGTTTTAGGACATATTCAAATTATCCCATGAAAAATATGAAAAAAATTTCAGCAAAATTAATTCTTTAGTTTTTTAAATAAAAATAAAAATAATAATTACACCCATATTATATGAAGAGATCACGTGACTCACTTCAAAATAAAATGTGACATCCATCTTGTGTCAAAATCGTGATTTTTAATGTTCTTTTTAACTTATATTTAGTGTTGTATCCGTCCTAAAATCGCCTTATTTTTGCTTAATTTCTGCGCATCTATATTTTGAAACAAAGTAATTACAATATATTTAAGTTTAAATGATCATCAAACTTTGATTATTTCTACAAAGAAGACTAATTTTCACGTATGGAGTATGTAAACACATCAAGCTGTAAGATGAGTTGTATAAGAATCGCGAATTGCTGAATTTCTTTAACGCAAAATTATTTAGCGCTGGAGTCTGCAATATAGCTGATATGAGTGAAACATTCATTGATTTTACATAGAGATGGAGACGATTTCATACCACACTTTCTCGATAAAGTTTTAAGCATAGAGTTAAAGTACGCTTGCCTCCATGGTTTTAAATTTTTAAGTAAAATAAATTATTGTAGTATTGTGTTGAATAAAAGGAATGAAATAAGTATATGAATGAAAGGAATGGAAAAGTGGATGAATGAAATAGTTGCTGCTTTTACATAGAGAGCCAGGCGATTTATATTTCAATGACGTCATTTGAATAAAGTTCATTTTTAACACTTTTCAACAAAGTTGAAAAGTGTTTATGACTTTGTTCATTCTGTCTGTCTGTCTGTCTGTCCGTTAGCACGATAACTGCCGTAAAAATGACTTAATCAAAATGAAATTTTAGTATGTTGTTCAGACGGCCTGAAGGACTTATGGGAATATAAATGAATAATATCACCCAATTAGTTTTGGATTGAACCCGGGTTGAAAAAATGAAATACATTGAGCCCTATGGTACCTAATGTTTCAAACATTTTTTAAGCGGATTTAAAATTCACAAATTGCTTCGAAATTTTTAGGTAATATTCAAATTGTTCCATAAAATATATAAAAAAAATTCAGCGAAATATATTCAGTAGTTTCTTAAATAAAAATTAAAATAATAATAACACCTCTTATATGAAACGATCACGTGACCATGATATGAAAGTATCACGTGATCCACTTCAAAATGATATATGGCATCCATCTTGTCTCAAAATCGTGATTTTTAAAGTTTTTTTTATTTCATATTGAGTGTTGTATCCGTCTTAAAACCACTTTATTTTGGTTTAAATTCTGTCCATCTACATACTAAAACAACGCAATTACAATATATATGAGTTTAAATGCTCATCCAAATTTGATTATTTCTACAACGAAGCCTATTTTTCACTTATGTAAAATGTAAACAGCAAAATATGTAGGATGAGTTGTATAGGAATTGCTGTATTTTTTTAACGCAAAAGAATTTAGCTCATGGAGTCTGCATAGCTGATATGAAAGAAATATTCATTGACTTTACCGAGAGAAGGGCGATTTTTTGCGATGAAGTTTTAAGCATAGGGTTAAATTACTTGTTGCTCCATGGTCTTAATTTTTAAATAAAATAAATTATTATAGTATTGTGATGAATGTCATGAATGGGAATTTATTTATGAATGAAATGCTGCTTTTTTAGAGAGAGCCAGGCGTGGTATTTTTTCTATGACGTCATTTGAATGAATTTCAGTTGTTTTCGATGAAGTTTTTAAATATAATAAATTATCGTGGTATTATGATAATTCTAAAATTATTACCGAGTAATATATCACATTTTAGAGATGTTTAAACCAGGCAATTTATATTTCAATGCGGGCATTTGAATAAAGTTCATTTTTTTCGATGAAGGTTTCAGTTTTCAAATATAATAAATCCATGTTGTATTGTGAGAAGTTTTAAAATATTACCGAGGAATGTATTGCATTTTAGACAGGTTTAAATAAAATTGCATTGAAGTTGGAAAGTGTTTCATAATCAATGCTTTAAGCATGATTGATCTTTCTTGTTTTTCGATGAAGTTTTAAGTTTTCAAATATAATAAATTATTGTAGTATTGTAATAATTTTAAAAATATTACCGCTGAATGTGTATCACGTTTTAGAGATATTTCAATAAAATTGCATTGCAGTTAGAAGGTGTTTCATAATCAATGCTTTATGCATGATCTTTCCTCTTTTTAAATCTAAAGCGAATATTCGCGGTGGCTGGGCGGTCAAGGCGAACATTACCTCGTGCTCGCTCGGCTGCCGGATTGTGAGTTAGAGTCCCATCTGCGGGCTTGGATGTTGTGTTGTTGGGCGTAGAGAGCAGTGTGTTCTGCCCCCACTGGTACACCGGGGCATCACTTTGTGACGGCTAACTATTTCACGATTCTGTCCGGTTGATATTTCCACATGAAGTCTATGATTGAATTATCCAGATGAAATCAAGGTGAAAACTAAAAGTTCTATCTAGCTCTGAACAGTTAGCGGGTAATTTTTAGCACTTTGAGAGCCTGTAATCGAAGCAAATTCGTCTGAAAAATTGAATAAATTTATTGAACGTTATTGGAGCTTTGTTTTACAAAATTTAATCATATGAAACCATTTCAGCTCCATCGGACTTGAGCCACTGCTGATTATTTCATATAGGTTAGCATTCTGACCACCTTGAAAAATTCGAAACTTCTCAATTTTCAGACTTCAATGATTACTGCATCTAGCCTGAACTGGAGATGATGATCTAACTAATGAGCTACTGGGACGAGATTTTTATCTCTTACGGTGGGAATGCACCCCTACGAAGTACCCCTAAGAAGTAATAAATGCACGCCTAAGAAGTAATAAATATGTCTCCTACAGTACATATTTATTACTTCTTAAATTTTAATGAAATCTCAACACAAATGGATGTTTGTGAGCAAAGAAAACAATGGATAAAACTTCATAGTTTTGTTAAGAGAAAAATATAAAATGAGTTTGAGAATTTTCATTTTGATGAAATTTGTATTTGTAATTATATATTATTACTAAAATTACAGCATTAAGCTTACTTTGTGTCCTTAGAAGTATCGTAATAAATAAAATTACTGCTTGTGAGAATATAACTTTTGAATACTTCCTTGAAGACAGCAAGCATAGGTAAATTAGGTGACTACAATTGTTTCGATGGAGTTTTGAGTCCTCTTGCTCGGGTCACAAATAGTGTGTTGTCTTAACAACCGTTAAGAAACAACTGTAATTATTTCTCAAAGGTTGGGTAGAGCACACACTGCTTTTGACTCCAGGAAAAGGGCTCAAAATGCCTGCGACAATATAGTCACTTATTGGTCTATGCCTACTTTTTTTAAGGAATTATTAGAATGTTATATCCTTAGAAATAACATGGTTTCGTATTTGTAGGATCTTAGACCTAACTTTAGATACAGGAAAACAATAGATCAGACCCGGGGGTCGAACCTGGGCTTCCACACCGCCGTTCTCTTTACTACATTACTCTAGTCTTGCAAACCTCTGAATAATTTACAATCCGATACACAACAGAAGTTTCCTTGAAAAAAGGGTTTCTGATTAGGTTTAAGAAAATAATTTTGATTTTTTTTATATATGATACTTCAGCATTTTTATTATTAAACAGTAATTTGAAGAAATATTTTTCAAAATATATTAGATTGTTCTTCATGAATAAAAAAAGTATTTGCAAATGTTTTCATTACGCGTGTAATACATTTCGAGCCATAACATGCATTGATACGTACTTTCACATGAGACAATATCAATAGAAGTGTGAATTGTAACATCGGAGGACGGGCAGTGACGAAATGCAAATTGAAACATGAAAGTAAATGTTGCACGAAATATATTTCAATATCACTTTATTTAACTCACAAATATCTTTTCAAGTTCGGTTTGTGTTTTGAATAAGTTGGTGATCATGATTTTTCAATTGATATTTGATGCATTTCTTTGACAGATTCGATGTAATATATGTATTGCAGCTGCTACTGTCATTGATAGGAGTAGAACAGTGTTTTAGCAAAACAAAATCTCTTTATAGTAGGAACTATTTTCGCATTTTGAAAGTAAAATTAATTTAATATAATTTATTTACATATGGTCTGAGAAAAAATATATGCTGTTAAATTTATCTATGTGAATAATATTGAACATCCGTTTGCCTGTTTGTCTCATCATCATGGGAGAAGTTTGTACCTAATTTCATGAAATATGATGGGTAGAGACCTTCCTAAAAGTTAGTCATCCGTCTGTCTTTATGTCATTATGCCTGTTTCGTCACTTTGAGCGTAATCCAATCGTTATTTGAATCTCCAAACTGATCTAATCGTGTTTTATTTATATTAAATGCAATTAAAAATCCGATAACGTGACCTGATCGTAGTTTGTGCCTTTATCTCCAAATTTATGAAAGATTTATAATCAAGGACAGATGGCAAAAAGAAGAGTAGACAAACAGCACTGCGGGCATAGATCTAAGTACCTGCTGCTTTTCGCATGACTAACATTGTGTTGCCAGGACTTTAAATGAAATATCTCTCTTTATTTATGACCATAATAAGAAGACAAGAAACGTTGTCTACGCAGAAATGGTATTGTTTAATTGTAAAATGATTGTTATCTATATAAATAAAACTGTACGTTATGCTTTTGTTTGTCTGTTTATTAACTCTGAACCAAAGAACTAACCCACTTTTTTACTTTTGTGAGAATTATTATAACATTTAAAAATTAATGGCTTCAAATATCAAAAGGTCACCGCAAATTGTGAATTAAGTTTCTTTATTACATATATTCCGTACAAAAAACGGATATACCTCTTGTCTAATATAGTTTTTCAATTATTTGTGCAACTTTGAATAAGGAAACTGATTAGCTGACGACTCGCTGAGTCTGGGGAGACGATATATCACGAACGATTGGAGCGATTCAAATAAAATTTAGTACAAAAAATTACAATCAGTGAATGCTGAAAGCCAATTATGAATGACTTATTTTTAATCTGTAACGCTTATAAAAATTTTGGCGACTGATTTAGCGGAATATCGACAACTTGGTGCTTTAAATATTACGATTTTAAATATTATGAAATTAACGAAAATGTCGCCGAACTGATAAAAATGACGCCAAATTAATTAAAATTCAATATTTTGGAAAGAATATAAGAATGTACTATAAGAATAACCCATTTTCCCGACCATCCAACCATAACACTTGGCAATAAATTTGGCGGGATGTCCCCAAATTGGCGACATTTTTAAATGTTGCCAAATTGAAGAAAATATCACAAAGGTGATAAAAATATTAATTCCACAGATTGACAAAAATGACGCCAAATTGATGAATTAATTATTAAAATTGGGTACTTCGAAATAGCTTTACATGTTGTCATTCGGAAAAGTGACAAATATAAAATTCAAGGTTAAAAACACTGTGCCGTGGATCTTACATCATTTTTTCACTATTAAAGAAGTAAATTCATTGCAATATATAAGGAAAGTATTGTGCTGCCCACATCAGATTTTTTTTTCAACTAGCTGGTGGGAAAGCGCCAGATGCGTCATCAACGGCTATATGGTTACAAATTAGAAAATATATGTTTGATTCGTCTGCCTTTTCATTGTTACGATTTTGTCTTACTTCATCTTCCTCCAATTCTTACTAATGTTTGTTATGTGGTACTAAGATTACCATTAATATTTTATACACGTATGAGAAATATGTACAAAAATGTGTATTCACTTTTAAAATCACTAAAATATTGCATTTTTGTAATGACAACGGGAAACAGTTTTAAACTATGAAATGCTAGGTTTTGGGGGAAATTCTGTAAAAAAATACACAACGACTCGCGTTTTCTGGCAATTTTCCAAATTAAAATAACATGGAATGGAATATAAAAACGTGTTTTTCCCTCCCAGATTAAATTTTAAATGTATCAGAAACAGTTCTAGATACGCATTTAAAGTAAATTAGGACCGTTGTTTGTTATAGAAATTTCCATATAACAGAGTAAAAGTAAAATCAATATCTCTGATCGTTGAATGGATAAAGATAAAATATGTTTTCAGCATTTGCTCAATTATTAAAATACTATTCATTGAATTTGAACAAAATTATCAGAAGGCCCTCTTTCATATTAAGACTCTTTGAATAAGCACTTAATATTGCCAATGGAATTAGCGATTTGGTCCGTAGCCCTGGCTGTATGTTTTGTATAATGATCAATTATAAAAGCAACAACAAAAAAATGACAAAACAAATTGACAGAGCAAAATGATGAAAATCTGAAATTTTACTTGTTTCAAAACCTTTTTGAGTTGATTCGAATGTAATTATTTTCTTTTTTTTAAATTACATGATTATATAACGCTCTATGCCTAAGCCGACCTACTACGGCATTTTCAATTTTCATCCATTATTATGAAAAATGTAATTGCAACCAAATGTATAGGCTGCAATCGCCGCCAATGATTATAAAATAATTCTCGAAAAAAATATGTTAAAATAATTATTTATAGATATGCTCATGTTTTAATTAAATCTGCAATGTTGTAGGTTTAATTTTCTAATGAAATAAAGATTTATAAATATTTGAGAAGGGTTGAAAATAGTTAAAAATACACATTCTATCAGAAGAATAAAAATAATAAAAAATACGCAATATAACAACAGTTTAAAATTCACAATAAGAAATAAGAATCCCCAAAATAAGGATACTTGAAAATCAACAATAAGAAAAGATAATCCAAGAAATAAGAATTGTTTTGAAAACATATTAAATCCATAAAATAAGAATACATTTAAAAAATACATCAAATAAAAATAAGGAAAAAAAAAGAAAAGAAAAGAAAAGGAATGATTTTGAAAATAAATTAAATAAGAATCCCAAAAATAGGAATAGTTGAAAATCAGAAGACCATCAATTGTGTTGAATGGGATAAAGACGATAGGATGTCTGTAGTTTAATAATGAAATAAAGATTTATAAATATTTAAAAATAATTGAAAATATCTTCATTTTAAAACAATTTTTAAATTTTTACAATTTATATAGATATTTTAAATATATTTGTACAGAAAATATCAGAAATTTTATTAAATAAATCGAATTTTATTGTATTTAAATAAATATTGTAAAAGTATTTCAATTTCCTAAATTTTGAAATCTATTTTAAATTAGAAATTTTAAAAGTCAAAATGCGTAAATATTGAAATTTTTAAATATTTTCAATTTATATGGATTTTTTAAATATGTTTGTACATAAAATAACAGGAAAACTTTGAAATAAATTGACTTTAACTGTATTTAAATAAATATTGTAAAAATTATTCAATTTTCTAAATTTTGAAATCTATTTTAAATTAAAAATTTTAAAAATCAAAATGCGTAAATATTGAAGTTTTAATAAAATAATCTATATTAGATGCTTCTAATATTTTAACATTATAATATTTAAAAGAATTTAAAAAAATAAAATATTTAAGCTTGATCAGGTATTTAGAATATTTTAGACTACAATGTTCGAAAAATATTTTTAAAATATTTAAATAACATATTAATGGTTAAAACAGTTTCCATTTATTATTAATTTCCATCGAATTTTGTAAACATTATTATAATATATTTAGCCCGATTTAAAATATTTTCAATATAAAAAAAAAATTAAGGTTTAAGTATAATAATAAAACTTTAGAAAGAAATTTACAGCATTAAAAATTAAATATTAAGTATTAGAATATTTTAAGTGCATTAAATACAATGTATTTAAAATTTTCTTGAATATCAAGGGGTGAAAGATTTTTAAATAATTGTAATTAAAATTTAAATAGTTTTGAATGTCATATATTAAAATAGTTTAAAATCTTAAATTATAATCAGAAAAATTTTATTGGTCTGTTTACTAAAATACTTATGAAATTTTATGGATTTTTTTAATTTTCGTATATCTATCTTATTAATTTATAAACGAAGAAAAAGGAAGTTTAATAAATTATAATACTCTAAAGATATTCGCGAATGATATGAAATATCGTATTTTACACCTCAAAATTATATATGCTAGTAAAATTTTTCCATATCTCATCTAACTCGTTGCTTGCCTGTAAAAGTACTTTTCCAGTCGCTATAGCCTTACTGCCAGAAAACGAGTTTACTGTGTTTAAGCTTATTTCTCATTAACTGTCTATTTCAAACTGTATTCTATCTAAAGAAATTCTTTTCACATTGATTCAAACATTTTAAAAGTCATTTTTGGAAGTATATACGTGTTTTATTTACTTAGAATGCATTTTTCTTACGAAAAATTGTTAAACGATAGTCGACGAAAATAAAGTCATTGAAAGTGAAAAGTTAAGTTTAATTTCTTGGAATTTGTTTCAGAATTGGAACATAGATGGCAGCACATTCTACAGAAAAATAGAATCCTGGACTGAATACGAAAAGTCAGAAGTTCACAAAATTTCTAAAATGTCAACTTTATTAAAAAAAATTGTTGTTTAATAATTTTCTAACAGATTTTTTATTTACGAAAGCTGTTGCTTCATAAATGACTTAATAAATTATATATTTTTTAATTTTAAACTATTGTTGATATTAAAAATATAGTTTTATCTAATTTTTTATTATTCTATTTATTATGAAAATGATTAAATATTTTCGTATAGATCAACTCGCAGAAAATTTATAGAAATAAGTATAGTCAGAATTTTTTTATTTCTTTATAATTTAAATTTTAGAATACATATGGATTAATAAAGTTTCGCACTTTCACAGTTGTGCTACCTCTTACCGGCCGTCCAAAACAGTTACCTTATGCCTTTCTGGTATGTCGGACGGTCCGGATCTCAACAACAACAGTTGTGCTACCTGTTTTCGGAAATAGATTGTGTATTAATAATGTTAGAATTAACTATTATCGGACCATCTTGTAATACTAGTTGTAACACTAAACCGGCAAAGAACAATGTTGATCTTTGAAATAATTTATTTATAATAATGAGATTACTCTAAAAATATTAGTTAACGTTTATGTTTGTGCAGAAAATATGATTAGTGAACTCTGTTTAATTCTATTTAATTAAAATCAGGATATTAACTCCAAAAATATATGGGCACTACTCTAAAAAACTTATGTTTTAGGAAGGCATCTGTAAGATTAAAGGAAGCAATTTTTCTATAATTCAAAATAACTCACTCAAACTACTGTTTAAATAGATAAAATGTAAAATCTTCGTTCGAAATTCAGTATAAGATATTTTAGTAATGGCAATCGGTTACTAAGGTCATACGCATGCTGTGAGATAGCAGTGTGGGCCGGACTTGAAGATTTATCCGTCGAGCCGGAGTCAAACCAGCCACCTCTCTGTCTTTATAGCCTGAAGGTTGATGTACGATTGCTAGTTTCTTTATCTTTTGTTTTTAAAGCATATTTTACTTTAATTCTTTTCAATTTTTGATTAAGAGTATGATTTTGATATCGACTTTACATAGCAGTTGTTTCAAAATGAAATACAGAACTCATCTTCTGTTCTCATAAAACAGTCTATTATGATCCTAAGAAAGTAATGAACACATTTAAAGAACGTTGCATTTAATTAAGAAAATTCTTGGTCTAGGAAGGGTTTAAGCTCTCTGAATGATTCGCTCTTTGTTTAGTTTTTGTTGTCACTTATACTGGAGGAATAGACAATGAAACTGATGTGAAGAAAGCGTGATTGTGTTTGAATGATTATGCACGTAGTTTTTGGACTGTTAAGTTTTTTAGGTTTATGCAAATTCAGCTTTTGTAATCCAAGGGGGTCTAAAAATATTTCCCTGCATCTTACACTCTCTAGCAGATAAGCTCTCTTGATACTTACGGTTGTTGGGGAGTCAGGAAAAATTTCGATACGTGTAAATTTCACTCCCATTACTTCCTTCGGTGGGAGATGCTAAAACAGCTTGATTCACAACACTCTTTAAAATAAATGAAAATATCTGAGGTGGGCAGCACATGACTTTCCCTACAGACTCAAATTCATTTTCTCTTTCTGTCTTTTACAATTCTCTTGAGTTTAATAACACAAAATAACACGGATAATTATTTGAAATTACGCTGAATTTAGCGTTTTATGTTAATTTTCGTTTTCATTCGTGCGACTGGATGAATTTTTAATAAATACGAAAAACTAAAGTATCTCGAGAATGGTTAGTAAAAGAGCTTTCAGGTTGATCTTATACGTTTCGTTGTCAAAAATTATGCACAAAACTATCATTTAATTGATATATTTGAGCATACGTAGTCCTTTATTTTAGATTTTGGTGATTTTACGGGCCATTTTGAAAAAAAAAATAAAAAAAAAAATCAGCACCAGAGTATCCCGCAGGTGACTTATCTGCAACATTGTAGGAAATTTGGTCAACTACGTTTTTAGCTAGAGTGAATACATACTATTTTCGAAGGCCATTTAAAAAAAAAAAGGACAACTTTTTTTCCGAATTATACCGAACTCGAATCAGCACCAGGGATGCTCCCAAATGACTTCAGTTTCAGTTTTGCTAACGCACTGTATCGTACGAGTAGAAGTCAAAAATTCAAAATGTACAGTATTTCTAACGAAGTTACAATTATCTTAAAGTATATTCATTAGTATGCTCATTAGTATTTATCTTTCAAACGCTAAATGCCCCATGTCGCTAGAAGATGTTTTAAAAGTTATTTTAATCAAAGGTGAAAGACTTTTGGGAAGTCCTGAGTTATCGAACTTCAAAAAGATTATATGAATTAATATCGCTGGAACGATTAATCGTAGACCCATATTTTCAATTTAAGATATGTTTTAACTACGGTAGACTATCATCCCATGGAAATTTTGATCATGTTACACTTTTGAGTAAAAAGTAAAAAATGAAACTTTTTATACGGTCCCCATAGAAAAAAAAATTATAAATTATAAAATTATTTTCCAAAGCCCCAATTAGTCACACACAAAAAGTTTTATTGCCATACGATTAAAATTACCCGAGATATTGTTAATTAAATTTTTCGACAGTTAATTGGGGACTGTATAAAGATTTTGCTAAAGATAGGTACGCAAGGTAAGTTTCGAATGCAAATTTTATCTAGCGAAATAAAATTTTTGTACGACCCCTGAAATTTATGTTTTCGGCGTTTCTTTTGATCGGGTTAAAGTGGTTTAAGTCCTATAACTGTGACAATTTTTTAACGGCCACTTTTACATATTAGAGAACAAGACACAAAACAAGACTAAAAATCAAAAGATCTTTTAATGAATAAGAAATAATTTTCTAATTGGTACGTCCTTTTGTAGAGGGTACGTAGAAAAGTAAAATTTGTACTATTTTACTAAATCCTGCCAAGTGACCAAAATTGTCACAGTCTGAATGCTTACCTTATTTGAAGCATTTTTACTTTCCCATACCATATATTATAGTACTAGCAGCATACCCGTCCTTCGTACGGAGTATATGATATAAAAAAACTTATAATTCGCAATCATGTGCAAATTCTGATAAAATATTAAATTAATTGCTCATAAAGAGAAGTTTAAGAATATCTGTTCTCACTATGCAAAATTATCTTCACGGGCAAATCTGAAGAATAAAATATCCTGGCCCCTATTGTAAACAAATTCACACACACAAAAAAAGAATTGAATCAATATATGCAACCACGTACTACTTATATTGTCGCAAATTAGAAAATATGCCAGTGTGTTAGTAGAAGCTTAAACATATTGTAATATGAGTCTTAAAAATATTTACCAAAATAAAAAAGATGACGTAATAAATTGAAAGTATCAAAAATCCCCGTAACTTAATACCAGAAGGTCGTAATTGATTCCAATATATGCCAATATATATAAAAATTTTGCCAATATACCTGTACTACGTATATTCTCGTAGATTAGAAGATATACCCGTGCATTTGTAGAAGATTACTTGCACAACGTACTATATATGAGTTTCAACAATTTTCGTCATAATGAAACAATGGCATAATAATTGGAAAATATCAATAATTCCTGAATCAACTGTCCCCGAAATATCAATAATAATGATGTTTAAACCTGAAGACCGTAATTGATATTATCCAGTCAAAAATACAATGTCAATGAAATTTACTTTATATACATATTTTTATTAGATTTAATAAAAATCGTATGACACATAACACATTGGATCCGTTGCTAAGCGACATGATATCATCTGCTTCAAATAAATTGATGGAAATCATGTCGTCTGAATAATGTGATCTCCATAGAAGGTTTGGCGATATTTTCGTCTCCATGATATTTTTATGGATTTACAAATATTTTTATCAATTTAGTGATATTAAAAAAATTAGTTAAATGCGTTACTAAGTAGAATGGATGGACTGACCGACAAATGCTACAGAAACATCATTTCAGTACTCTATTCTAAAAAAACAATTTTAATTTCATTGATTTGGGTCATTTTTATCAATTTGGAGATATTTCCTCTAATTTGGTAAAGTTTAAGAAAAGTTACCAAGTTATTTAGAGATATTCCGCTAAATTCGTAGCTCTAAATTTGCAGATCTGAAGAATAAAATATCCATATCCCGTCTGTATATATACTAAATGAAAACACTAAAATTGTATTAGAAGATACATACATCCGTTCCACTCTTTTTCTGCTTCAACAATCGGCTAAATGAATTTATTGGGTAAACACAATATATGAATTTATTAGCTAAACACAATATATGAGCTTTGAAACCTCTTTGCTAAAATAAATAAAAGTGTGATGTACGCAGTTCGCAATATATATAATTAAAAGAACAATTAAACCGTTCATTTATTATGAGTTTATTAGCTAAACACAATATATGAGCTTGAAACCTCTTTGCTAAAATAAATAAAAGTAATGTACGCAGTCCGCAATATATATAATTAAAAGAACAATCAAACCGTTCATTTATAAAATATATTTTTACATCCATTTATTTATTATACAAATAGAAAAAATAATAATAATCATTAACAAACACATTTAATTCCATTCCTTTGCCGAGCAACATGATATAAGATAGAATCTTCCTCATAAAATGCGAAATTAAATAACCATTTTAATTTCTTTATACTTCTAATCGTTGAGTAAAAGCTTGTGAAATACATGGAGGTTAATACATGTAAAAACATGGAGGTAGATTTTTCCATTTAAATTCATGTTTCAAACAATTCATGCTTTCAGATAGTGACTATTTAATGCAAAAATCCTGCATCAAACTCAAAAATAAAGTTTTAATTCCCTTTGACGCTTTAAACAAACGATTTTTATCTTTTCCGTTTGGATAAACCACGGAGTTGGAGAGTAGAACTCCTATAAAAAAAAGTTCAGTTTTTCATTAATATCTCGACAACCCCTGGTCTTAGAAACTTGAAACTTTGGCAAAATTTATGGGGGGCTATTTCAAGGCCACCCACAAAATTTTATTAAATTCGGTTCAGCCGTTCTCTCGTGATGATGAGACAAACGGAAGTTTGGTTTTTTACTAATATCTCGAGAACCACTGGTTGTAGAAATTCCAACCAAAGACTAAATTTTAAGTGGGGCTATTTCTAGGCTACCCACAAAATTTCATCAAATTCGGTTCAGCCGTTCTCCCGTGATGATGGGACAAACAGACAGACAGACAGACAGATTTTCAATTTTATTTATATAGATAGAGAAAGTATTGTTTTTACGAAAATTTTCGAACTCGAGATTTTGATGCCAATATATGTTTTAAGACTTCCTGAACACGTTTTGACTATTTTTGGAGGGACGTCCTTTTGTCCGAATGTCTGTGGTCGATTTTTTGTGTACACGATAGCGGAAGAAAATATTAATGAATTTTCACGAAACTTTATATCCGGCTTTGTTATTAAAAAAGAAATCTAGTGCTAGATAGAATTTTTGAAAATTTGAGTGAAAACGTCGAAATTTCCTCGAAATGTAATATTTTTTAACATGGCAGCATAGGACAAAATTTGACATATCATGCATAAAAGGGTTTATTTAAGGCTAAATGATCACGAAACTTAATAGTTTCATCATTGTTGTAAAACATAGCCTCGATACACTTTTTGTTCGTGACGTCATTAGCCTCCTCGTGTGGCATGTGGGTACATTGTCAAGTGTGGCAGCAATCGAAATATTTTTTCAAGCCTTTTAAAGTGAAGGGTATCAAGCTGTAATTGTATTTGTACCCACAATACTGATTTTTAAAAAATTTTCTTTCAAAACTTGAAAAACAAATCTATTAAAAATAGACTCTGTTATGAAAAAGTAGAGTTGAGCGACGCTCTAGTTAATTTATATTGGAATCATGTGTTCGCGACTCATCGTTCAAAATATATTCAGTCGATTCGAAACCCACATTACATCGCATTTTCGTCGTTTTACCGTTTATTTCCAAACACCAGACAGTCATGTGAAGAGAACCATAAAAAGAGGACCAGACTTACCCCTGAGAGAAGGATCTCCTGGAGATGGTTGCTGGCATTCTAACATTCTCCTGTTGTCTCCCATGTCGGAATGCGGCGAGGACATCATCTCACAACAGCTGTTGTTATAGTGTGGAGTGCCACCACTTTGGCTGCAGGAGTGTAAGGAGTTGCTGTCTTCCTCGTCTTCTAGACCTCCATACCTGCTCAGACAGAAATTTTATATCGTCTTGTATTCCGAAGGATTTTCAACAGCGGAAAATCAATGATTGAATATAGAAGTTAGGAATATACTTAGCTACTTTACCAGCTGTGGTTAATATTGCTATGCATTTATCATGCGATAGATTTTTCTAAACAACATATAATCGAAAACGATTTATAATAATTAAAAAGAAGAATCTGTGTGTTTGTTTATACACGATATCTATCGCACTTATTCTTTCACACTGTAGCATCTATACCTGAACTAATGCGTTTCGAAGGCGTTTTCCCAAATTTTTAGAGACATTTTTAACAAATTGAAGTATAAAATCAGCTAATCTCCATTTACTGATATGATCTAACAGATACCGTCACAATCTAACAGTACCGGCTCTCCAGCTACTGATACGATCTAACAGCCACCGTCAAAATCTAATAGCTATCCATACGATCAAACGTGTACGGTCACGTTACGATCTACTGCCACGTTTCTATCCTAGTGGTATTGAATCTTTCTTTTTCTTTTTTTTTACTTTGCGGATAGCGTGCGAATTTAGAGACTGTGGTGCGCGTTAAAAACGTTGACTAATTATGCAAGATGTCTGATCGCATTGCCCTAAGGTCAGCCAATGGTAGCGTAAGAGGTGTTACTGATCTTAGGCAAAGGAAACGCCAACTGAAAGTTCTAGAGTGATATTGAGAACTACACAGAACTACTACTCGACACTACACAGAACTACTACTGCGGCAGAATTTACGATGACTTCGAGGTGAGAAGGGATTTCTCATAAAGAGATGCAGTAGAGAAGTATTCCGCAAGTTTGCAAATAGAGTTTCCGTAGAGATTCCACAGAAATGAGAAGAAGCAGTACGAGTTGGAGCCCAATACGTAGAGTTAAGGTCAGTACGATACTTTGATGCAAAAATTGTGATCAATGGCCAAAGCCGAAAGTGAAGGTATTTTGCCCATTAATAATTGTTGATGGTCATAAATGCAATTTATGTATTTTAATTAACTGGTCTCACATTGTCTCTCTCCGCCGCAATTAATGAATAATTGTTGTAATTATTTAATAAGTAATCTATGTTGTTAATAAATTATTTTATTTTAAAGTTAAAATGGTGCAATTAATTGTAGTATTATGCTAATAAATATTCTATTCCAGGACTCGCACTAAAGATTAATATGGTGGGATTTTAAGCGACACACAACGCAATGTAATTAATTACAACAGTTATTCATTAATTGCGGCGGAGAGAGACAATGTGAGACTAGTTAATTAAAATGCCTGAATTGCAATTATGGCCGTTAATAATTATTAATGGGCACATACCTTCACTTTCGGTTTTGGCCATTGACCACAGTTCTTGCATCAGCGTATCGTACAGGCCTTGATTCTACGTATTGGGCTCCAACTCGTACTGCTTCTGCTCATTTCTGTTGAATCTCTATACGGAAACTCTGTTTGCAAACTTGCGGAATACTTCTCTACTGCATCTCTCTATGAGAAATCCCTTCTCACCTCGAAGTCATCGTAAATTCTGTCGTAGTAGTAGTTCTGTGCAGTGTCGAAGTTCTCAATATCACTCTAGAACTTTCGGTTGCCGCCTCCTTTGCCTGAGGTCAGTAACGCCTCTTACGCTACCATTGGCTGACCTTAGGGCAATGAAAACAGACATCTTGCATAATTGGTCAACGTTTTTAACCATTCTCGTGGCTATATGTAGTTTCTTAGGTTTATGGTTCAATTGACCTTTCGGATCAAAGTGTTGTAAAAACTGGCGTCGTTACGTCTGCTGCTATTGTTAAACATCACAGACATCGCAAATAAAGAATATAAAACTGTCACCGCTAAATCTTATTCAAAATCTGGTCTCACAGCGACAGTTCAGGATTTGGAGAAATTGAATAACATTATTTGTAAATGTATTATTTAAGTAGCGGGCGTTTATTTACGACACGGGTAACACATCATAATTCTCTAAAGCTTCAAAAAAAAAAATCAAAATATTTTTTGCCTTTATTTCTAAAAACGAATCATTTAACGAAAAAAATATCAAAAAATTCCGATTAGTACATATTTTGAAGACAAAATGGTTAAGCAACGCATGCAGTATTTATTGAAATTTTTGAATTTTAAAGGCAAAAAATCAAAATATTTTTTGCCTTTATTTCTGAAAACGAATCATTTAACGAAAAAAATATCAAAAAATTCCGATTAGTACATATTTTGAAGCCAAAATGGTTAAGCAACGCATGCAGTATTTATTGAAATTTTTGAATTTTAAACTTTTTTTATTTATTTTTTATTTCTGGCAGTAGCACTTGTTACAATGATCATTCGATAGTGTGTAAAAACACACAACGCAAACACCAGAAGAGAGACAAAAAGAAATACACAAAAATACAGAATAATAACACGAAGAAAAAACACAAAACAAGCTACAGCTCTCTATAAGTCTATAAATTGAACTTTAAACTGATTTGTCTCAGAACTACATTTTTTCATCTTGCGCGCATTTTAGTTTAAAAAGTAATAGAGACAGAATTCTAAAATTTCGCAACGCATTATACTATGCATATGTGTACAACACCTACCTAAATTTAGCTGTAAAATGTGAACACAAACTTTGCTATATAAAATTCTTTTAAAATTTTTGTAGTTATTACACATTTTTTAAGTATACATTTCAAAACATCATTTTATTTAAAAAAAGTACCTTATGACTATGTGAGTAAAATATTTTGTATATATATGCTATAGTTTAGCCTGTGGTATGCATGCAATACATGAATGTATTTATTTCCTTTCGAAAATCTTTATTAAACTTTATGCAATATTATATATGAGTATATATATATATATATATAATGCATTAAAAATAGAATGGATAAAAAGTGAAAAAAGGAAGGAAGGCTTTGCAAAATATATATATATATATATATATATATATATATATATAGTTAAAATATTCAAGATTTTGTACTGTGTAAATTTTATTTCATTATTAACCTCGGCAGCACCATGTATTTCTGCTAGAATGAAATGAAACTGCATATTTTGTATGTTTAATACTAAAAACTTCCCTTCCAGATAGGATGTTGTTGGTTTTACATATATGAAAGATTGGAGATATAGAGCTACAATTAAAGCTGTTTCTTAAGATCAGAAACTGAAGCGAAGCGATTAACTAGCTACATATTTAATAACTGAGACGATTATTTCATGAAAGTAACGGAAAACTTCAAATAATTAATACAAAATATTAAATAATTAATGTACAAGACAGCCTAGTAACATGTGCCATTGTACAAGTTATACCAAACGAATAGACAATGCTGTTTGGGGAGTGATTTTTATTTTAAATAATTTTTATCCATAGACTTAATATTGTGAGTTTTGACCTCAGATATCTTAGATAGATCTAAATTTAAAATTTGTTATGATCTAAACACATGATTCGTTCAAGTTATGCACAAAATTTTATCCGAAACTTCAGAGTTTTACATGTCAACTAAACTTTCGCACACAATCGGTGTTAAGGTTTTGGATTCGCATTTTTATTTCAAATATAATTTTAAACAAAGGGAGTTGAGACAGTAAATATGCTCTTTAGAAAAATGTTTGAAAATGTGTTTTATTTACCTGTGTTGAGGCTGTTGCTGCGGATGTTGCTGTTGCTGCCGTCCTTCGTCGATGACTAGCGGGTGGTCATCCTCTGGCAGTGGTAAGAGGTGGTCGTCAAAGGACATAGGTCGCTTGACTGAATCTTGAATTTTGTTGTCCAGCAGAAGATACCTTCTTGACGCTGGACTGGCCGGCGGGCAACCGTAAGATGGGTAATATTCACCAGTATTTACGTACCTAAAAATCATTGTGAATAAATATTTGATTTTTTGTACGGAAATATATACGTTAAATATTGTTTGTTTGCTAATTTATGCTAGCAATGAGTTTGGTTTTTTTTTATTTGAAAGCTTACCATGTATGCAGACATTTCTAGTATGATCTGACTACCGTAGATATGTTTGCTTCACAATCGATCTAATGATTCCTTTTCTGTTGTATTTATGTTACAATTTTATTTTTCAAGGAACTTGTTTAAAAGTATATTCATCTTTTAAATTTATATATACAGTCTGTTTCATTCATGATTTAATATCACTTAAGGGTATCTTACTAGCATTTAAAAGCAAACCCCATGCAAAAGGTCGTACCAGAAAATAAGTCGTGGTCAGAAGGGTGTACTTGTATACCTATAAATGGTTTATACTGCGTAATATTTTATGTCTGTTTTCACTTAACTCTTTCTTTTCATGCTTTATCGCTTGATTTCTGCGAAATGGTTGATTATAGATCTTAGTCAAATTTTCAGGCAAGCAGAAACATTGCATATATATCTAAAATAACTTATTGTGCTTGCGCTTCCATCTTATGTGCAACCTTATGTGATTGTATAAATTGTATACTTTTTATTATAATTCATTTTGTCTCCCTTGATTTGGATAAATTTAAATTTTGAAATGTTATCTGCAATGGGAGCGTGATAATTATTTTTTATTTAATTTGGGGATGTTTACGAGGAGTTACTTAAAGAGTTAAACCAGGACATATTTTTAAACATCATGATGCTGCATCTTGGAAGAAGTATAAACCATATTTATAGTTCCATACGTATTTCAATTTTTTAGTTTCATTCGCATTACAAAGCCTATTGCTATAAAATTTCATTTAAATTTTATAACTTTAATGGTAGTAAATACATATATTATTTTACATTTTTCATATGCTCGAATATTGCATGTCAATTTAAAGAATCGTTTTCCTACGCAGCTCTAAAACATAATTTGGTGCAATTCATATTTTCTGATATCATTTTTATTTAAAAAATATTTTACCAGAAAATAATTAATATAAATTTTTACCGAGCATAAGATGATATTATATGTTCTCTTACTAAGGGCATCGTGTGGCTCCAAAGCCGCAGGTCACTGGTTTAAACGACCCCCCCCCCCCCCGAAAAAACAAAACAAAAAACAGAAAACAAAAAAACAAAGACGAGTTACCCGTCGTCCATTCGGCAGTATTGAGGCTGTACAGGGTGATGATGGTGTTGAGGGTGATGGGGTGGCATTGGCTGATGTCGCATGTCGTGCATGAGGTTGGGTTTCATGTCGTGCATCTGATGATGGTCTCTTGAGTATGTGTCCGTCTGCATGAATCCGTCAGATTCTACTAGAGACTGGATGTTGGCACATTCTTCTGGAAGAAGCCCATTTTTAAGATACAAACAGTTTCTATGTCAATAAATATGTCAAAAAAAAGACAAAGGATAGGCCTTTATTTGTGACTTAAATTAATATATTTGCCTTTCATGTATGCCTCAGATGACATAGTAATGATCCGCGTCTAAAGTAAGGGTGACAGTTGTAATATAAACTGTAGTGTTTTGAGTAAAAGTGACTTGAGCACTTCATAAAGATACTTGGAAAGAAAATTTAGATTTTTACTGTAAGTTACCTTCGGAGAATATATCAATGTGTGCTTTTAGCATAAACTACATGTCATGTATGGAATTATGACAGAATATTAAGGCCGTAACATACAGCAAAATTGCACTTTTCATATGAAATTGTACATATCATATTATACTTCAGTATAAATAATAAGAAATATATAAATAATAAAATATTTTTATTAATTTCTTATATTATTTCACATAACTTTAAATTAAAATATTCTTTAAAGAAAGGAGACTGCTAAAGATAAAAATTGAGAGCTAAATATTTCAGGCTAAATTTGATATTATATAACTTGCAGGAAATCTTCTATTTTATAGCAATGCTTGCTAGGGCCCGAATTACAGGTGATTGTGCTCAGATTGTGCTCAGTGTGTGCTGTTGGGCGATCGTATTTACAGTACACACGGCCGCGCATAAACATCATCAACAAAAAATTCTGAAAACTTTTTATGATGCCAAGCGGTGAGTACATTTCAATTTCGATGGAACTATTACTAATTATCATTTTTTTCGCGCACTTATTTTGCACAGTTATGCAAATATTCTGAAAACTGGTGGTTAAATCTCTAGAATCGGAAGTGGAAATCCTAAATGACTCTCCTCCCCCACTACAAAATTTGATGCTGGATCCACATCAGTCATCATCTAAGCTCTATCTATTGTCAATCTTGAGAAATAGATAATGCTAGGAAAAAGTAAATCTTTAAATCGAAATTGATATCTCTAGAATGGGAAGTGCGAATCCTCAGCGAGACCCCTACTCCCCCAAGAATTAAATACCTAATCCATATCAATTATCTTCTAAGCTTTATTTATAGAAGATTCTGAAAAAGAAAATATTTGTTTAAGAATTCTTTTAACCGGCAGTAAAAGGAACTGGAAGTTGAAATATTTAGTGAATCCCCAACCCCCTCAGAAACTTGATGCTGAATCCATATCAGTTATGATCTAAGTTCTTTGAGAAATATATGTTTCAAGGCAAATGATACTTTTTTCCTGAAATGAGAAAATGCCGGATGTGGAAATCCTTATCTTGCCCCTATCCCATTCTGGAATTCGATGTTGAATCCATATTACCCATCATCTATATTTTATCTATAATAAATTCTGAGAAATAGATGTTTAAAGGAAAATTTTTGAACCGGTAGTGAAAATCCCTAGTGAACCACCTAACCACTCTAAAATTTGATATTGAATCCATATCAGTTGTCATTTAAGCTTTTTCTATAGCTGATTCTGAAAATATACGTTGCAAGAAAAACGCAAATTTTTGAATCGGAAGTGACGTCTTGAGAACCGAAAGTGGAAATCCTTAGTGAGTCATCCTACCTTCTCTAAATTTAATGCTGAATCTATATCAGTCATTATCTAAGCCCTACTTATAGCATATCCTGAAAATTTGATGTTTCAAGGAAAATTTTTGAATCGGAAATGGAAAAATAATCGAAAGTCGTCCTTCGTCTTTCGAAATTCGATGTTGAATGTATATCAGTTATCCCCTATTAAGCTATATATATATATAATAGATCATGAGAAACAGATGGTTTAAAAATTTTAAGTAAAATCATATTTTGAAAATTTAAGTATTCATTAATAAAAATTAATAGTAATAATGTATTAATTTATTTGCTATATATATGCCACCATAAATCCCAGGTTCATTTGGTGTCCCTAAAATAATCTTGATCCCCAACCTAGACCCCGTGTCTATGTCCTAATTTCCTTCACATTTGTCGTGCTATATCTAATAGACTGATTAGTGCGCAATTTGTTTGCATTTCTGTATTTACATATTATTTGCAATTGAAATTCCCTGTTTTAGCAGGGTTAAAAAGTAAATGGTTTATAAAGATAAAATAAAATAGAAAATTAACTTAATTGTATATGAAATTTAATTGATTGAAACTTGATTTGATTCACTGGAAAAGTTTGCAAAGGTACGAACATAAAATAATAATTTATTGGTACATATGTTTTTGACGTAACAGACTGTATTTCTTAGTATGGTTGTTGAAATTTACAACACAGTTTTTCATAAAAGTACCTTTCTATGTAGATCCATTCATTTCAACTTAACTTTTGTGTATAAAAAATCCCCTCTGCCTTTGTGTAAAATTTAAATTGTAAAAATAAGTTTCTATTCTAACTGTTAAATTGTGGAAAGTTAAGAGTAATTGTGGAAAGTTAAGAGAAATACATGTATATTATGTTTAAATATATAAATATCTCTACATTTAAGTTTGTTATTAAGCAAAGCAAAAATAAATTGCATATGTACAAAAACAATAAGGGCAAAATTTCAATAATCTTTTAAATCTTTCAAATGGTAAGCAACTAAATAATAATAATTTTTTTTGTAAAGCGAAATATGTAAATCTTGTGCAAATATGAATTTTAATAATCGCAATTCCCAGAAACACTGATTAAATTGAAAATATGAATGAAAATTTACATTCCGTATAGAACAAAATAGAAAATAAAGATGAAAATAAATATATTTGAGAACTGTTAGTTAGCCATTATTTTAATAGATGGCAGCACTTAACCGAAATTCTTTCCTGCCTGTCTATTTCATTCAAGATTGAATGATGTTAAAAAATACAACTTTTCTTTTCCCTTTCTAGTATTTCTATACTTAAATTTTGCAAAAAAAAAAAAAAAAAAAAAAAGTAGTAGTATAAAAATTATGCGAAGTAATTATTGCTTTTGTTTCTTCATCTGTTTTGCGATATATTTTCCGATAATTGCGATAAATTAAAATCATATATAAAATGAAATATGATTTTAATTTTTTAAAATATGTGGTAAAGAATACATATATTCATGTTAGCAAAAATTACAAGTTAAATTTCTCATAAACATCATCATTTATTTTCAATGAACAAATATTATCTCCAATATTTTCTTTTTTAACTCTTATTTCTTAGTTTAAAAAAATTAAAATGAAATTCCGTCCAATTAATTTTCAAAATACTGGAAATATTTAAACTACATAGCAAAACTAGAAACACAGGAGTCAATATTTTGAATTTAAATTAAGATTTTATTTTATATGTGATTATGAAAACATTGGCGTGCACTTATAATCAGTAAGTTATATTATTACATTAGTGGTATAACTAATATCCTAGATAGTGAGTCGTTTTCCTTCTCCCCTTTCCAGGAGGGGCATCATTTCAAGAATTTCTTGAGGGAAGCAAAAATTTTTCTTAGGGGCGCAAAAGTTGATGGACTATTATATCAAGGATAGGAATGTGATTAAGAAAGGAAAATTATATAAGAAGCATAATAATTTCGTAATTAAGGACTTTGATAACACTTTTCTATAAAGAAATAACCCACTTCTGCCATGCTGGTTCAAACCGCAGACGATTTTGTCCTGTAGCACCAGAAAGGTAAAGTATAATAGAGCACACTAGTCAAATAAGTTTAACAATAAGTATTTTTTTTTGGATAAAATAATGTAAGGAATTAATGGAACTAATTATTTAGTTCGGAATTTAACTTAACAGAACGAAAATGAATTGATTTTATGCGAGAATAAATTATTTGATATTACTTTAGCAAATACTTTAACACTTATTTCAAAGGAAATAAGTAAGTTTAAAAGATGACACGAATTTTGATAAAGTTTGTGTTGCATATAGTTGATAACTTATTGGAATTTTAGTTATTTATATACAAGTTGGATATAGAACTAACAATATTTGAATATATAAAAATGTCAAGCTCTGAATATTTGAATAAAAGCTATGTAATACATATATATATATAACTACATTATTTCCAACAATTACTTTTCAGATTTGGCAAACAATGAATTGATGGTAAAATATGCCATTTAAAATTAACCAATAAATACTAACTTCCGTAAACGAAAAGTATTTGAGTTAAATTGTTATCTATAAAAACAAATCTGTATGTGAGGAAACTACTACATATGCTATTACTAGCGGATGGTGCTTTGATGAACAACAAAGTTACATATAACTCCTATTTTTGATATAATTGAAACAACGACAAGCAAATTTATTTATTCCATTCCCCGCGCAAACTGAAATATGAAATTTAATCACCCAACTTAATGATTTCAAATAACATTTATATTTAAAAGTTCAGATCAAACGCAAGTTTTGGGGAAACTTTCTACCGAATTGTGCATTTAAGATTGCATTTAAAATTTTTACGTATCAGCCAACCCTTTGGGCAAAACTAAGCAGGCCTTCGGTCTAATATCACTTCCCCGACGAGAAAAGGAAAACCTATGAAGCAGAGAATAATTACGAAATAATTGAAAACAGGAAACTTCGTATTCAGCGCCAGAGCTTCTTTTTCCACTGCTCAGAAATATGATAATTGGAACGACGGGGCATTAATACGACACCGCGGCGTAGCATCTAAATGGGAAGGAAATAATTAATAAATTTTCTTTCACGTAGGGGCGTACCATTCGTTCTACATTCGTTAGCGACTCTAATTGGTGCTAAAACTGAAAAATTAGACTTTGCGTTGCTCATTAAAGGTGGAAGAAAGAGAAATTTCTATACCTTCAATCTTGAGTAGGCTAGCTACGTCGTAGGGTTCACCTTCGTTAACGACCGCCGCCGTGGCTACACCATCCACGCCTCTGCTGTTATCTTCTTGGGGCTGTTGCGTTGATGGTAAGGGCGCGAACTCGTCAAATACTTCGTCCGCAGAACTGTACTGGCTGGTACAGCTCTGTGGCTTGGCGTCGACTGACGTCGGTACACTGAAACTGGCTTCAGGAGAACTGATTGGAGTCTGTGGTTGAGGCATGGGTTGTTGCTGTTGAGGATGCTGTTGCTGCACTCTCTGTGCTCCCTGAGGTGAAAACTCCTCTTCTTTCGGATGATATTGAGGACTCGTAACGTGTTCTTGGTCCTCTCGGCGCTCCTCCTTTATATTGTTTACAACAGGAGATAAGATTGGGGACCTGAGAGGGGATCGTTCACTACTGCAACAAGAACTAGAGGATGCACTTAACGTTACAACGTCCTTCCACGAATTTGTAACCACTTCTGCAGTCTTTGGGGCTGGCGCTTCTTTCTTTTCAAATAAATTTTCAAAGAATGGGCGTTCTGTAGCAACACCCGCAAAAATGTCCATACCAGTGTCGGGTTCGAAATCGCCTGAGAGAGACCTGAGGGCTGCTTCTGCTTCTCTAATTCGGCGAGTATCTTCATCCATATCTTTTTCCTCCTCCCGTGCGATAGCGTCCATCGCCTCCTCGACAACCTTTTGTACAACCTGAGTTGGTTCCTCTGAGTTCGTTACACAGTTGGAACCAGAAACGGTTGTTAGCGTCCTAGAGGCATTAAAATTTTTATCACGAATGGCTTGTGTGGTATCAGCACCAGAGGAAGAAAATCTATTCAAGATATCGTTGTTGTTGCGATGTTCGAAAACAAAATCATTTTCAGTCTTTGGTTCTTTGGAAGGCGTGCTCTCGTTTGCATCATTTGAATGTTTTCTTTTCCGATTTGCCAGTTGGCATCCAGAGGACCTGTTATAGAAATATAAATGCATGAGATATGAATGAATCCATTTTTAAGATTGATTCTTAAAAAGTGAAAGATGTAGATATATAATATGGCATGTCGATATATTTGCACAACAAATTGAAAAATAACTGAGTGATCGTTTGAAAGTTTTTAAAGAATACTCTTTTCATAAAGCTCTAGAGTAACGTTTAATTAAGCAAATTATTAAAGTTTCAGCTGAAAGAATGGATGGTGTTGACGTTTCATAGTTCAATGCAACTATTCACGTTGCGTCAATTTTCGAAATGATTTCATATATTATAGAATGGCCAAGAAAAGTTTCACTAAAGTATTCTGGGACAAAGTTACATTTTCTTTATTGAATTACCCTTTCTTTATTGAATTACGTATGAAAAAATTAAGTAGATAATTTTAATAAAATAATTTTAATTTATTTCACAATTTTGGGGAAACAAAAAATTATAATAATGTAGAGATTTTGTATTTAATATTTTTTTTACATTTGAAACGATTTAATCAGAAGTTTTAGAAAGGTAAAGTTTTTGTAATTTTAAGTTTAATTTCAAAAATTCAACTTCATGTGCAAAAGTTACCTCAAAATTACTGATTACTGTTACTGCAATGAAAACTGAATGTGCTAAGTACAATAATTGGTAGAGTGGTAACTATTTAGAAAAAGAACTTTAAGTTAAACTTTTAGCTTAATTATTATTAACATATAATATATCTTAACATGGCCGTAAAATCGTACATAGTGGAACTCATTATTATTGTAGTCCATTGCGTTTTGTGTGCTCTAATAACCCTCCAATTATTTATCTTTCGCGCGAGTTCTGTAAAAGAATTATTAATTAATATAGTACTAAATGGATTACACCATTTTAAATTAACAATAAATCATTTAATAACAACATAACACACTCAATTATTTAATTACAATAATTATTCTTATTACTAATTATTTCGGCTGAGGGAGACAATGTGAGACCACTTAAATTGCCTAAAATGTTTTGAGGACCTGTAAATATGTGAGGAACACATACCTTCACTTTCGGCCTTGACCATAGACCATAATGTTTGCATCAGTCACTCGTACTGGCCGTAACTCTGGGTGTTTGGCTCCATCTCGTACTTCTGATCGCACTGCACAAATCAATAGATCTAGCCATTATTTTGGAACATCTACGGAACACTCTGCATCTCTAGTTGTCGTGCTGTATTCACCAAGTATCACTATTCTTATTTTAAGTCAGTATTGTCCAAGTCATCGTCGTTATGTCATCATGTCGAGCATTTTTCTTTTTCTGAGTATCATCATCGTGCTAGTCATAATGTCGAGCAGGTATATTCTTCCATCACCGTCGTTATTCTCATGGGGTCATTCTCTAGTCATAGCTTGTGGCTCTTTTTTGCCTCAGGACTGTTACTCCCCCTTTTCTCTCATTTGCGGCCTTCAGGGTTACGCAACAAGCACCTTCTCCATTGGTAACCTTTTAACCAATGTCGATACTTCCATTTTCTTACGAGATCGTTCGATCCCATCTGTCTTGACACTCCTAAATTTATGGTTTTATCTGACCTTTGGGTTCACGTGCTGTAAATCTTGGCGTCATTCAGACTGGAGGTATTGTCCGAAGTTTTGGACACATAAATAATGTACATAAAACTGTCTCACCAAAACCAATGTGAGATCTATTTCTGGTCTCACATATCTCCCCACGGACAAAGAAACAAAAAAAATCACCACCACAAAAGTTCGATAAAAGTTCGAATCACTTGCAACTCTGTAATTGGCATTTTTCACTGAAAAAAAGTTCATAAAATTGCAGTTCAAACACAGTCTTGTTGTAACACTAAAAGTTTGTCAACACATATTATACACAATATATAAAAGTTATGTACTCATCAAATTTATCAGGTCAAGCTTTCAACTAAAGCAAAATTAAATGTTGACTATTTTTACAAGATTTTAAGCATATGCACATTGACCTGGCAATGTTACACACTTATATATCTAACTACTGATACTTATAACAAAATTACACATTTCTTTTTACAAATTACACAGCATATTCCTTTTTCATTATTGATAGTTCAGAACATAATACAACATATTTGCTTAACCTTTAACATTAGTACATAATTCTTAATAACAATAAACACATTTTTCTTTTAAATTCAGCCATTTAAAACATGCTTTTCACACCTGATTCTTTAACTACCTTTAACATTGCAAATGGGAATGACAATACTGATTTGACATTTTCCCTTTAAATGCCCTTCTTGACACTGAACGTAAATAACCAGACACCCCTTGCACTTGTGACAGTTAATTGATTGATCATTAGAGGACCTCTCTTCTCCAGTGGAAGTTCCTAACGAAAAGTGTTCAGCAATTTCCTTCGGACGTCGAGGTCAAAAAACGATTAAGCTGACCCCTTTCAATTTTTCTTAAAACGTTTTGCTAATGACTGATTACATGCGTGGGAAAAAACATCTCAACTTAACTCTCCTTGAAGAATGACCGGGCATTTTGAAGACATTTGGCTGATCGTGGTTTGAAAGCATGAACACTGAAGATTCAATGGCGCGCGCTCACAAAGGCTTTCTACAAACAAGTATCGTAATCTTTTATTATCCCATTCGACGTGTATATAAACGTTGACTCAATCTGTTTTAAATATCTACTTCCTCATTATTTTATTATAATGTTCATATTTTGTTAAACACCTTTCTAATATTGCCATTTTAGACTTGGTATTTGAAAAAAACCTATTCATTGTTATCTAACATATGCTTTCTTTTTCTTTACTTTTTAAACTGAAATTTACCTCTATTTAAAATAATTTTATATATTATAATCCCCTATTTAAATTTTATATAGTTGGTTGCCTTGGGCTAACTTGTATTAAATAGCAAAATTATCTTTATGGTGCCTTCTATCACTTGACTGCATTTATACCTTTTAAATTATTTTACTGTTTTATATTATTTAAATTTTATTTCAGCTTTCCATTCCTTACCGAGATTCTCTCTTATTACAATTTGTTTTTTTTAATACCTTCCATATGATTTGCACGAATTAAAAAAAATATTAAAAATTAAAAAAAAAAATTAACATTTTAACATTTTTGATATTTAATTTGTTTCATTTTTTTTTTTGAACTCCTTGCTTAATACTTTCATATCTTTTAAATATTATATAAAAAATTTTCAAAACAAACTCAGGAATTAAATTTTTTTTTCTCAAAACTTTTATTTATTTATTTATTTCGCTTACAAAAAATTTGTAAATAATGACTTCCGTGCATTATTTACTTATTTGAAAATTTTTATTTATATTTTTAGCATTTTATTACTTTAAACCCTTTTTATTTGTTTAATTATTTATTTATTCTTTTTTTTTTAACCGCGGATTTATTTGCTAAACCGTACCTACAATATTTATCATATTAAATAATTTTATTTTAATCCTTATAACTTTGAATACTTGACATTTATAACCCTGTCATAACGCGCGATTGTTTATCATTCTATCGCACACCTTATTATCTAATTATTATTTACTTTGACATTTTAGTAACTGCGACAACATACTGTATAGCATTATTATATATTACATATTATTAATTGTCAACATACTACACATGACATTTATTGCATCCAAATTTACTTTTATTTGTTTACATAACATTTCTCAACTTTATTCAGAATTTTTTTTTTATTATTTTTTGTCATATTTACAAATACTTACTCATCAATTAATATGACATTACTAACAGAATATTTTTTTTACGTAGATTACCTTTGTATACAAATGCTCAATTGCTATCGTATCTCATCGATAACTTTTAATTTTTTATTTACATGGCTCACTGACATCTAAATTTTTTATTGTTTTATAATATTTACTTTCACTCATTACATATTTATTTATTAATTTCGTATTTATTTATATGCATTTCATATGTATTTCACATTTATATTATTCCTCAGACATTTATTTACCTAAACAATTTTAAAAGCACTTTTACATTTCAACATTCCTGCACGAGATATCGTGTCCTCGATTGCTTTATTGGAACGGGCGATTTACAGCTATTTTAACTGTTCATAGTTTAACAGTTTAAATTCAAATTGATTTAAAATTTTCGATTATTTATGCACTTTATTTTTTTTACACAAAATTTGTTCTCTTATTGACTAATCTTTAATATTCTCATTTTCAGCTCATTTCTATTTTTTCACTTTACTTAATTATGTCTTACAATTTTTAAGCCTCAAGACTCTTCGAATATTCAACATTTCCTGCCTGCTTTTGTAAACAACATCAAGCTTACTGGACTGCCTTCTATATACAACAATGCTTCAACCTGCATCGATTCATCTTTCTCTACCTAATTAGGTAACATTATTTGATTCTACCTGTCATTTTTGCACATTATTTGCATACATTATTTTTGCTTAAATTTTTTTTTATCTGAGGTAAAACATTTTTGACTTCATTATAATTTATATTCTCATATCTTATATGATTTTTAAAAACTATTTTTGTACAACCATTATTCATTTAAATAATTTGGCATCACGTCTGATATTGTAATAACAAAAATTAAGCACACATCCACAACAGAAGGTCTTTATTTTACTTCCTATAAGACGTACAAAAATTTTTTTGAAACGAATTTTTGAAACTCTAAAAAAATTGTTTTATAGTTTTCTGTTTATCCTTGCCTGAACGTAGATTCTTTTGTAAATTGTATTTATGCAAATTTTGTCGCTATATCTGGTCTATATATGAACGATTCAAATTTTATTTTCATGTAGCCACTGATGAATAGCGTACCTCGAAAGCGCTTTGGCCCTTTAAAAAAAAATTGTACGTCTTACAGGAAGTAAAATAAAGACCTTCTGTTGCGGATGTGCGCTTAATTTTTGCCATTATTCATTTGTTTAAAATTCATACCACTTTCATTTTTAAAACAATTCTTTCATTATTCATTTTAAAATTTTCATCTCATTATCAATTTTTTCATTTTTAAAATTCATTCAATGCCAGATCATTTTATTTAAATTCATTTTTATTTTTTATTTTTATCTCTCTCTCATCTTACAATTATTTAAGTACCAATCATCAGAAAATTTTGAATTCCTAACTATTTTTGATCTTTTGAAAAAATTTAAATCAAGCTTTTTTTCATTTTGTTCATGAATGTCACTTTCATTTGTGTTTTGAATTTGTATCTCATTTAACAAGTTTAATTTTTGAATAACATATTCTTTGTATTTGCTTTGATTTTCAACTATTTCTGAAGATTTCTTTTGAACATCATTAATTTCCTTACCATTTTGCTTATCATGCCTTATTATAGTATCATTTCCATTTTGAATACTTTTACTAGCATTACTTAAATTTTGCATTATTTGAAAATTAACATTTTCATTTTCATTTTGAATATTTTTACTATCATTACTTGAATTTTGCATTTCTTGAAAATTAATATTTTCATTTTCATTTTGAATATTTTTACTATCTTTTGAATTTTGCTTGTTTCCATTACCATGCTTTTGATTTTCATTTTGAATTTCTTGCAAATTAACATTTTCATCAACCAAAACATCCATTATTTTATTTTCCTTTGAAACTTTAGTATTTTCCACCTCATGATTTTTATTTTTATTTTGAATATTTTTGCAACCATTTGAATTTTGCATTTCTTGAATATTAATATTTTCATTCTCATTTTGAATATTTTTACAATTATTTAAATTTTGCTTGTTTCCATTATCATGATTTTGATTTTCATTTTGAATTTCTTGAAAATTAACATTTTCTTCAACCAACACCATTATTTTATTTTCATTTGAAATTTGAGTATTTTCCACCTTATGATTTTTATTTTGACTTTGAATTTCTTTAAACATTTTATTTTCATTTGCATTATGTACTCTTTGAAATTTAACATTTTCATTTTGCATATTTGCCTGATAAATATTTTTAAAATTCTTATCAACTTTTTGATTTTGCATAATTTTGACATCCGTATTTTCGCTTCTATGCTCAATATTTTCATTTGTATTTTGAACATTTTCAATTTGTACACTTTGTACAGTATAACATTTTTTTGATTGAATCTCAATTATTTCACCGTTACCGTTATATTTATGTTCACTTTGTACCTTTTGTGCTATATGACATTTTTTGCGTGAATCTCCTTTATTTCACTGTCGTTGTCATATTTTCCCACCAATTCTTCTGCACTTTGTACATTTTGTTCTATATAACATTGGGTAGCGTGAATTTCAATTGGTTCATCTTTCATGCTATATGTATTTCTAATGGTCCATTTATTTTTTTAAAGTTTTGTTATTCGAAAGGGTCCTTGAAATCTATCTTGTAGCATATTGGGTTTATTCTCTTTCAAAAATACGGTATCTCCGATTTGCATTTTTCCATTAGTAATTCTTTTGAAATTTTTAATCACTCCTACTTTCATATTTTTATTTAACGTAATTTTAACCTTCTTTTGATTACTTATTACACTATCAATTTTGTTATTTCTTATTACAGTTCGAATTGCACAAAATGGAAAAAACGATTTAGCGTGTTTTGTGGGGAAAAGATCACCTCTTTATCCTGAATTTCCTGATCTACATCGAATTTTTCTGCAATCAAATGACCTGGCTGCAAAGCAATCCTGCGTGCAAGCGTGACATAGACCTGGACGTCAAGATTTGACTCTTCATTAACACATTCTTTTTCAGAAAAATCATTAACCTTTTCATTTTTAGGAAAATTGTCCTTATCGACCTGTGCGATTTTTTAACTGTCATAATAACAATTTTTAATATTTTCATTGAATTCAAATAAGCCTTTTACTTCATCTTGTGTGACAATTGGCTCTTTCGCACTAGTCACAGTTTTAAAATCATTTTCTGTATCAACATTTTTATTGTTTTTATCATTTGAAAAAGTATAGTCATTAATGGCTACCTTCACGAATTTGTGTATCAATTTGCGAAACTTTACAACTCGTTTCCCTAATTTCATCATACTTTTTATTATTGATCTGAGTCAATTTTGAGTTTATTTCATTTTTGTGTTTATCATTTAAATTTATTTTCGCATTGCACGCATCATTTTTATTTTTATTAACTTCTTTCATTCCTGCATTTTTATTATTTGTCATGATTTTACTTATATTATTTTCTGCACATGTATTTTCCTCAATTCTCTTCTTTTTATTAATATTTGCCTCACATTTCAGACTTTGGACAAACTGTTTATCAAATCGACACCATTCAGGCTGCACTTTTACAGCTGCTATATCGAACACTTGGATCCTCGGCCAGGGTACATAGGTATTTTTTTTGCATTCTTTCCATACCATTTATTTCTTCCCTGTCATTTTTACTTGTCTGTACATTATTTTGCTGTGATTGAAAATTGGGACCCGGCTTGGGCTTCGCGTGCGAACCTCCCTTTTATAATTTTGTACTTCATTTAAGTCTTTATTATTTTTGTACACTGCCTCTTTATTTCGAGTTTGCGATTTTTCTCCTCTCGATTGGGGCTTTGGTATATTTTTTTAATTTTCACTCGGCCAAAGCCCCTCGGTCAGTTTAAATTCCCGCGATTTTGACTGACACTACGGTGTCCTTCTTGCCTCTGAAACCTTTGTTTCGCAAACGTTTGGGCATTTGACCTTTCATTTCTTTCCGTATTTCATTCTCTGAATCCGCTATTTTGCGTGTTACAAAATCCGTTACTTTTTTTATTTCTAAATTCACTTCTTTTATTCCCGTATTTATTTACTCCATAATTATTTTGTGAGTTTCGGTTGTGCCAACAGGTAGCAAAATAGAGTCCTTTTTTCCGCACCCTATGCAATATATAATTTCATTTTCTGATTTTTCATGTCTTTCATATTTTATTTGCTGAGGTTCAAATTTTGAATTTTGTAACTGCGTTTCCATTTGTCTACCATTAAAATGTCTGCCCGTATTTTCATTGCGATAAATCGCATTAACTTCTGTACTGCCGCAATCCTCAAAAATTTTCTCTAAGTGCTCCGCTTATTCCACCGCCTTTTCAAAATCCTGTATAATCAATTTCTTAATTTCAAATGACAGATCTTGTCTTAAAGCTTCCATAAATTTTGAAAACATTAAATGGTTCTTTATTTCACACATTTCATTATTTGCGTAATTCCCTAAAAATTCATTTGTCGAATTTGAAATTTCCAATGCTAACTCAGAAAAATTTTAATTCTTGGCGTCATTTTAATTTTATTCAAATTTGTCTGCTTTTGCAGCATTGTAAGATATGTTTTAAATTGTTTCATTAATATGTGTTTTATTTCTTCCATCCATATATTTAAAGAAATTGAAAATAATGTTTAAAAAAAACATTATTTTCAATTTCTTTAAATATATTCAAATTATTTCATAAATCATTAGTGAATGTACATATTTAATTATTAAACAATGCTCAAATGTGGTCATCACATGCTCCTCCATTAAAATTATTCATCTCTTTATTTAAATTATTTTTATCAACCTCAGTATTATTTATTAAAATTTTTATTTAAATTTTGAACTCACACCAAAGAGTCACGGAAACCAAAAGAGGTAACTGGAAATTAAAGTTGGGCTTTTTGATTAATATTTATTAACATATGATATATCTTAACATGGCCGTAAAATCGTATATAGTGGAACTCATTATTATTGTAGTACATTGCATTTTGCGTGCCCGCTAATAACCCTTCAATTATTTATCTTTCGCGCAAGTTCTGTAAAAGAATTATTAATTGATATAGTACTAAATGGATTACACCATTTTAACTTAACAATAAATCATTTATTAACAACATAACACAGTCAATTATTTAATTACAACAATTATTCTTATTACTAATTATTTCGGCTGAGGGAGACAATGTGAGACCACCTAAATTGCCTAAAATGTTTTGAGGACCTGTAAATATTTGAGGAACACATACCTTCACTTTCGGCCTTGACCATAGACCATAATGCTTGCATCAGTCACTCGTACTGGCCGTAACTCTGGATGTTTGGCTCCATCTCGTACTTTTGATCGCACTGCACAAATCAATAGATCTAGCCATTATTTTGGAACATCTACGGAACACTCTGCATCTCTAGTCGTCGTTCTGTATTCACCAAGTATCCCCGTTCTTATTTTAAGTCAGTATTGCCCAAGTCATCGTCGTTATGTCATCATGTCGAGCAAGTATTTTTCTTTATCTGCGTATCATCATCATGATAGTCACAATGTTGAGCAAGTATATTCTTTCATCACAGTCGTTATTCTCATAGGGTTGTTCTCTAGTCATAGGTTGTGGCTCTTTTTTTGCCTCAGGACTGTTACTCCCCCTTTTCTCTCATTTACGGCCTTCAGGGTTACGCAACAAGCTCCTTCTTCATTGGTTAACCTTTTATCCAATCTCGATACTTCCATTTTCTTACGAGATCGTTCGACCCCCTCTGTCTTGACACCCCTAAATTTATGGTTTTATCTGACCTTTGGGTTCACGTGCTGTAAACCTTGGCGTCATTCAGACTGGAGGTGTTGTCCGATGTTTCGAACACATAAAGAATGTACATAAAACTATCTCACCAAAACCAATGTGAGATCTTTTTCTGGTCTCACAGGTAGAATATATAAGTAAGATTTTGACACAGTAATTTAAATAAATTTGTTTTTTTAATGTTTACTTAAGGCAATAAAAATGTTATACCTTGTAACTTTGGAGCAAATTGTGTTACTTTTCATCTCAGATTTATCTCGTATTGGGTAAGCTAATGATGTTATTATAATCATTGCTAGGAGCAAGTTTGATAGTTCGGTCTCTGATATCATGTCTGGTGCGCTTGGGAGAGTTGAGAATCGGTGCAACAATGTAATGTCTTTCTGTAAATCAACAAAAGACTACCGTGGTTGCATTCCCGAAAAAAATAATCCTCGATTTTATCGACATCTGTTTCTTTGGTCAGAATGTTGTCTACTCTTAAGTAAATATCTTAGGTACTTATTTCGACATGAACCTTAACTGGAAGAGGCATTTTGAATATTGTATGTCAAAGGTCAAGAAAGTTTTCTGGTTTTGCAAAAGTGCTATTGGAAGAACTTCCGGTTTAAACCCCAAGGCTATCCATAGGATTTATCCATGATTATCTGTCCTATTATTACCTATAGCTCTATTATCTGGTGGTCTAGGGTCAAATGTGATTCTGCCAAGTTAGATTTAATTAGGCTTCAAAGGATGGTTTGTGTAACCATTTTTGGATGTATGAAAACTGTTCCTACTTGAACTTTTGCTTGGGTTGCATCTTCTTTACACGCGTATTGAGCAGAGGTTCTTATATGCTTTAAGAGGCATAACTATTTGGGTCACTAGAAGGATTACTCAAAATATATGTAGTGGAGTCACCTTAATGTTATGGAATACCCATATTTAAGTGTACCTTCTAATGGTATGCTTGTTAGGTTTGCTTTCAACAAGTCTTTTGGAATTCAGGTTCCCTCACGGGATGGCTGGAGGTAGACTCTTATCTACAATAAGAGGAATTGCACTGTTTTCTATTCTAATGTGTTGCAGAATTTGATTGGACAGGGGCTACAAGAGTAGTTATTTCCATGTCTGTTCTGATAGCTAGGCTGCTCTTATGGCTTTGAAAAGATCTGTTATGACTCATTCCCTGTTTAGGAGCCGACTGCGGGGGTGCTCGGGTGCTCCAGCATCCCCAAAATCTTATCATTAACCAATTATTTTAATTAAAAAATTATTTTGCAGAATCAAAATTTTCGACTTCAAAGTCAAATTCTTTGCTTCAAGATCTATACTAGGAAAATAAAATGTTAAGTCACTTCTTTCACTTCCTCGCCCTTCCATAGAATTAGAAAGAACCTTCCTGTGACTCTTTTTCTTTAACTCCGTTTTTAACGACTGGGGTTGTTAGCGACAGTTACTTCCCATCCCCCTGTTTCACCTATGGTTCGATCCCATTCCATCTGTTGATACTAGGACTCCACCAGCGATGAAAAACTTCGGCAATTCGACAGTGCTGCCCCCGTAGGTAGGAGGAGGGAACTAACTACTCAGTTTGAGAAAAAGACGATTTGAGAAAACAAGATTTTAGAAAAAGAAGATGGAGCATCTTTCTATGATTGAAAACTTTGCCCACAATAAAATTAAAAGTAAAGAACAAATAGTATCTTTTTACGGTTCGGATTTTGATGTCAAAAGGTTGTCCCTTCACGAGGATATGTTTTGGGGCACAGTTAAGGTGAATTCTGAAGAAATTAACAGTATATCCGATATAGTTGAATTTTTCAATAGAAAATAAAACATTTCTCTCCCCTCGCTCATACCAGAGTTCTGTAAATTAATAAACCGAATATTAACAGTTACGGTTACATCCTGTACAGCTGAAAAATATTTTTCTACTCTCCGACGACTCAAGACTTACTTGAGATCTACAATGAAGCAGCAGAGACTAAATAGTGTGGCTATTCTGCATGTTCACAAGGATATAGCTGCCAAATTGAACATGGATTTAATTGCAGACGAGTTCATAAAGAGAGCACAAGTCCGATTAAATACATTTTGTATAAGTAATAACAGAAATTGCAAATACTTTTCTCATTTATGTTATTACGTTTTTTTAGGCCATCTGCCCCCCAACCTGGATTTCGGTCTGGAGACGCCCCTAATGGGGATATAAGTTCCGCATGGATTTATGTTTCATCTTGATGAATTTTGCAAACTTTGTAGAACTTCGTTAAATTCATGATAAACTACCATTTTCCCGAAAGATTAAAAAAATTTAAAGACATTTTAATTTTTGAGCACCCCCCGAAATTTCTGAAAGTCGGCGCCTGTGGGGAGTGCTATATTGCATTATGCAATCTTGCTAGCAATAATAAAGTCACCCTTTACTGGGTACCTGGATATTCAGGTATTCTGGGCAATGAGTTGGTTGAGTTGCTCAGGAATGTTTCAAATACACCTTTTGTTGGCCAGGAGCCAGCTTTAGGCATATCTTAGGAGTTGATCAGGGTTTTTTATATCTTCAGGAAGTGGCAGTACCAGAACTTATGTGGCATTAAGGGCCAGAAACAGGTGAAAGGTTCTAGTGTAATTCATAAGGAGTTAATGCTCAACAAAATTGGCATTAGAGGGCTGTGATGCTTCTTACTGGGCATTGTACCCTTAAGAGGCACCTAAGTATTATGGGTGTTATTAAGGATTCAGGTTGTAGAGGCTGTCTGTATAGGGAAGAAACTGATTCACATATTCTGTAGGACATTCCAGTCACTTGCTTCATCTACTCGTCTTTTCTTTAAGGGCCTGTTTTAGGGAGTATAATATAATAGACTTTCTGTTTCTGTGCTAGGTTTTTTTTAAGCCACCTGAAGTCTAAGTCTTTACTTTTCATCTTTAAAAAATAAGTAGTAAACCATGTGACTTTACATAATAAAGATAAAAGTACTTACGCACGAAACTTATTTATCTTTCTTGGCATGTGATTTTGTGAATTATTTTGCGTAGTATAGAGAGAGAGCTAAAACGAAAAAACAAAGAAAGCATTGGAATTCTAAATATAATTTAGAAAATATTACATATAATACATAGTTGCAATAAAAATGGTATTTTTATACGTTGGTAATATTGATTTTGTCGAATAAAGTTAAGTTCTACATGTGCTTAACTAACGTTTTAAATGCAGAAAATAATATGAAATTGTAATTTTCGCTAATGTTTCGCGCGGGTTAAATGGCAAGTGGACATAAAAGAAGGCACCTACATACTTCATAAAATATTTGAATATAAAACCCGAGCATGGTAATTGCGGTATGTAAAACAATATTTTATCTGAAATCACTGTATGATGTCTTAATTTCACCGTATGATGTCTTAATTTCAACATTTTCAAACGTTTTAATTTTAAATTCAATTGTTAATACAAACTATTTTCAATTGTTTGATTAGAAGAATAGCCAATAGGCGATTTCGGTATTTGAAATGTAACTCTGTTACTAAGGTTACAAATAAAATCAAAACATGTAGAAATAAGTGAATTATAAAATATAATAAAAAATCGTCTGCCACAACTATATGTACAGTTTACAACTACATCTACAGTTATTGATGTACAGTTTCCTGTACATCAATAGGGATAATTAAGAAACGTTAGGATATCTTTTTCTGCGAATGATGATATATAATCGGATTTTGTATGTCTGTACGTTCTCGACAGGAAGAATGTTGGAAAAAAATTCTGATATTTATATAGTATGTATCGAACAAAGTTCCAGGATTCAAGATATTTTTATTACTTATATAGGTCAAGTATGACCCACGTGTATGAACAGTTTCATGTTCCTGTCTTTAGGAGTTTGTGCTGTAAATCTACCACTCAGTCAGTCACACTCAGCTCTATGTAGATTACAGATGACAACTGTCTTTTGAATAAGTAAAAATCTGATATGGGCAGTACATGACTTTCACTGCAGACTTATATACACATTCTCTTTATTTTAATTAAATTTAATTCACTGTTAATTCAATTTTTATTCTCATTTGGTAACTGGACTCATTTTCAAAGGTGGCGTAGAGAAAAAACGAAAAAACGAAAATAGCTCAAGAACGGCTAGACCTAGTGTAATGGGGTTGGTCTTATTCTTTTCTTCGTTAAAATTTACGCATAAAACAAGCATTTAAAATGGATATATTTCAGCATGCGTAGTTTTTTATTTTAGATTTTGTCGATTTTTGCCGGCCATTTTGCAAAAAAAGGCAGGTTAATTTTTCCGAATCGTACCAAAATCTAATCAGCACCAGGATGACCCACAAGCGACTTATCTACTAAATTTTGTGAAATTCGGTCCATTAGATTTTCAGCTAGAGTGGATACAAGCTTTTGCGGGCCATTTCGCAAAAAAAGGCGGGTTCTTTTATCCCGAATCGTATCCAAAACTAATCAGCACCAGATTCGCCCACAAGTGATTTATCTGCCAAATTTTATGAAATGCGATCAATTCGTTTTTTAGTTGGAGTGGATACATAATATGCACAGACAGACAGACATACAGACAGACACACACATACACAGACAGACACACAGAAACATATACAGACGTCACGCTAAAAATAATTTTTTAATTTCTGGAGGTCTCGAAACGTGTAGATCCGTCGAAAACTCGAGTTGCGATTTTCGACATGATTCCAATATTTTCCCTATACATTACCATGTATTGCAGGGGAAGTAAAAATTGAAATCTATAAATAATATGCACTAAACTGAGTGAGTGATGTATCAAAATTATTGAGAACTTCGTTTCAGCCTCGAGACAAAGTGAAAAATCTACAATTTCAAAAATTGGAACTAGGGGTGATGACGCAAAGGAATAACAATAATAATAATTATAATAATAATTAAAAAATCTCAAAACCACTTTGTGTAACTATCCAGTATTTCTACTCTAGCATGAATCTTGGTTTTGGTTGCATGCGATTCATCTCAGCTGTCAGGTCAACGAAAAAATAGAATATTGCAAAAATTTAAATTAGGGTGACGATACAAAAATATTTCAAGAAATTAACACCACTTTACCTCTCAAAACTGTGCGTCATTTCCTTTTTATGTTTAAATGCAAAATAATTTATGACATTCTGAACCTTTAATAAGCGTGTAGATGTATATTTAGTGATTACTAGCCATTGAGAACGTACGAAGGGCCGGTGGAATGGCAAGATGTTATACGTAATTGATTATCAAAACTAGTATTTTTATAAATAGCTTAAAATAAAATATGAACAAAAGTCATTGGTTATTAGTTATGAATAACTGATACAATCGTTTTTGTATTACCAAGATTAAAATTTTGAGAATATTTATCTGCATTCAAGTACTAAATTTGCTATATTTATTGATAGATTAAAATAAACAATTTTTTATTTTTGATTTTCAATCGTCTGTGTACATAAAAATATTGATCATTATGGCGGCATCCTCGGTGTTGTATAGTAGAACTTACGGTGTCGTATAAAAAGAAAAAGAAAATTATTAGGTTCCTTTATTATATTTCTGTATTTTGTTTAATGTTATTTACTAATAAAAATTTATTTATTTGTAGGCATTTTATTAACCACTTTGATTCAATTTTATATACAGTACGACCCGGTTATAACGGACTCCCGGTTAAACTCGTTAAATACGTTCAGCAGCAAAACTGCATATATCTCGAACTTATACTACCTTATGCAGCAATTGCTATTTATATGAATATCATATAACTCTTAAATATAGCAAGATGACTAAACTTAAATTCAATTAATTGAAAAGAAAATTAATAGTCTATATTTATTAATATAGTAGTTTTTTAATTGGAATTAAGAAAGTAGATATACATTAAACTTATGACCATCGGTATCATCTGCTGTCTCAAAAACCGTAGCAAACTATCTACTAATTCGATGGCTATGTAATTTTTATTGCTGTTTTTTTCTCTAGAATGCCTGCTGCTAAGATCTTTCGGTGTATCCCCAAATCAATCTCTTATTCTTCATCAACTCCTTCCTTTTATTTTTCTTCTTTCTACATCTATTCATGCTCGAAGTCATCTATTTTCGATTTTCATTCAGCTTTATTTTTATATGCTCATTAAATCAGATGAACTATAAAATATAGTTCGTTGAAAATGAGAAAATCAGGGAGGGAATTAATATTGTACAGTTCAGATTTTCCTTGTTAAATTCGGAATATGTTAAATCTGGGATGTAAATTGTAAGTGGAATTTTACCGTATTTAATATTTATGTAAGGAATACCCTTACATGTGGCAATGACTAATGGTGCAAATGGTACATATAGGTGCAATTCTATAGATATTGTTTTGAGTACCTCTTTTTGAAGATTGATTTGCCATAAACGATATTGATGATTTTACAAATACAGAGAAAGTCTTTAAGCAATAAGAAGCTCCCTTTTGTAGGAAAAGTGTACACATTAGTTTATCTATAGTAAAATGTCCATGCCTGATCGAATAAAAGTGACCGAGTTGGGATAATGGATTCGACACCAACGCGAGATAGATGAAAAAGCAAATAACAGAGTTTTAGAGCATTCATTGCCTAGTGAGTAAAAATCGACAATAAAACATAGACGGCATTTATTTGACACAATATGATTATTGATGAATGACTGTCATATTCAGGAATGATACAATAAACAATACTCGCATAAACAGCAATATAATGCATAAATTATTTCTTCTTCTTCGGTTCAGACGGTTCGACTTACACGAAGGTGTAAGGTAACTGTTTGGACGGCCAGGAAAGTGCCTCCCAATTTAGACCGGAACCCAGTAGGAGAGGCATCCACAGGGACCGTACCCTCCTCCCCCTACCACCAACCTCTCGGAAGGACTTTCTAACCCACATGTTTAACGTGATTGTATTCCGCCTGAACACGGCGATAGTTTGGGAAGAGGCGGGAATTGAACTCGGATCATCCAAGTGCAATACACGCGCTATTGCATTTTATATTGTCCTTTAGGGAAGCTGTGATAACTTTGATTCAAGCAGGAATGATCACGTTAATATAGATAGGTCTAGCATGTACATTCATGGACCTTTCTTTACAAAATTATTGGCCTTTACTAGCAATCCTGTATATTGCAAAAGTTATTCCGTATAGATACCAGAAGATTTTTTAAGCATGATTTGCCATAATAATGAAGAGTTCTTTTTGTGTAACTGTTTTAATGAAGGTTTATCCCATTTTTAAATTTCCTGTTGTCTTTTGAATGACGATAAAAAAGTCTGAACCAAAGTAAAGAAAAAAAAATCGATATAATGAGAAAGCACAATATTGAGTGATTTTTTTAAGAGCATTTATATGTTATTCAATACAATTTATTTATCCTATTAATCTTCTTTATTACTTGAGGGATAGTACGACAAAATTTGAATTTTTTTTGTTAAAAATTTTAGTAGTAAATTAAGGATAAATTGTTTTTACTATTTTGTAAACATCACAAACGTTGCATATTTAAGGTATTTAACAGACATAGAATAAGAGCATTCTTACCTAAAAGATGAAATTAAATGAAAATTTACATGCAGGTTTCTCACTTTTTTGCATCTTGAATAAAATCTAGAAAGACGAAAAGAAATGAATTGAAAATATGTTCAGTAAATATAAATAATACGTATAGCGAAAAAATAACACCAAATTAAATAAGGGCACTTTTCATTTGCGAAATTTCTGAAAATGTTTGCTCTGAATTTTTTTAATGCCAATTTTTAAAATATCGTAAACGCACACAAAAAATATCACATATAGATGCATTAAACTTTAAATAATTTAATTTTTAATTATATTCACTTATTTACTAAACTCAGAGCTTTCTATTATTATCAGTACTTAACTGAACGTCATTTCTTTCAAATGTAACAACAGAGTTCTGCTTCGTTATTTTTGTAATGCTAACTTTTCAAACCCCATGAGTTACAAAAACAAACTATCACATATTATATACTTATTATTTTATTATATAATTTTAGTTTTAATTATATTTACTTATTTACCAAACTATAAGTTTGTTAGTATTGTCAGTACCAAACTGGATCTAATTTTTCTCAAATATAATACAGAGCCTGCTTTGTCATTTTTATAATGCTAACTTTTAAAACCTTTAAAATTACCCTCAAAATTTGAAGAATACAAAGTTCTACCACAGCCTAGTTAGTTTAATCAGCAGAGTACTTGTCTTAAGGTGAAGATATCGGTGGTTCGAGTCATTTACCAAGCAACATTTCATACAATTCCTTAAAACACAGAATGGTTAATTATGTAAGTATATTTAACCGAGTTCATATAAATTACTTTTTATAGAGATAATTCCCAAACATTTTTTCTTAACGTTTTATTGCTGGTAGTGTAGTTAAGAAACACTCAGTGCTGATGAGATCTAACAAGAACAAAACCAGCTCACTGAGGCTTGTTGCTGCACTGTGAGATTCTATTCTTCAAGATATCAAACATTTCACTATTTCGAAATGCTCCTATGCATTTCCCATCGAACATCAATCATACTCCATTGTGCGGCTTAAAACAGTTAAATCGAAGCTTCGCAACCTTCAAGATTGCTTCCTTCAAAACAACCTCAGCAAAAATTAAAAGCTCCGTCATCTGAACGCTCTTTTATCTGCTTATTTCCCGAAGTAGAAATAATCCGGAGCATTAAAATGCTCTTCTAATTGAAAAGCATCAGACAACTAATAAACCTGGTTTCATAACTGGTCTTAATTAGGAGTAATTTAGCGGAGTAATTAAAAACAAGCGGTTCGGTTATAAATTTAAAAGCGAAACGTCTAGAAAAAAAGGGGAGTTCCTTTATTTGGTGTATTTCCAATAAAATTTGTCACCACGTTTTAAAGCATTGGTTTCTCTATTTATTATTATACTGGTCTTTTTGGAGAACTATAAATTAATTTTATGTGGAAACTCTATTGTTTTTCTGGTTGTTATGCTTTTAAAAATGTGTGTACAATTTTTGGAAATATTTCAAAAAATCGTTCGTAAAAGTAAGTTTAAATGTTTATTATGCTAAATATTTTAAGCTCTTCTAATTGTCTATTTTAATGCAGAGCAATTTTTTTAGGTAATGTAACGTAAAATACCAGAAGTACTCTAATCTTACTTAAATCTTATGTACGCTGTTAAACTGAAAACTAAAATAACTTCGTTAAAAGCAGCCTACAATACAAACATAGTAGTATCGACAGGTTTCAAAGGCAGAAAACAGCCTTCTTCTTCAGGACATATAAGAAGCGCACCCTTCACTCGTGACAGCAGAATCATCTACTGATGCAAGAACAGCAAACGTGACTGAAGTTTTGAAGGATGTTAGCAATTTTGCTGCTTCGGCCACGTTTCCTGTTCTTGTACCAGTCACCGATTCTGCTCTCACGTGTGGAGGTTGCGCTTCTTGTATGTCCTGACGAAGAAAGCTGTTTTTTGTTTTCTTTAAGTCGACCAATACCGCTACTTTTGTACTGTATGTTGCTTTAAACAAAGTTATTTTAGTTTTATTACTCTAATCTTGTATAAAATGCAAGTAGTGTTATAAGTACATAGAAATTAATCCCTTTCTTACTCTAGGATATTGTTTGTATAAATAGTATATTACATAAATATATATAATTGTCTAACGTGTTTTTGTCTCTCCAAACCCTTCAGAAGCCCCCTGTGACCTAGAAGGATGAATCTTTGCACACTTGCAGTATCGTCACTGAATAGAACCTAACGGCGCGCAATTGCAATTTATTTCTCAGAAGGCTGATAAATTGTGGAGGGGTATCGAAGAATCTTTCCAGACCCTCAAGAAGCCTCCTGGTATCCTAGAAGGATGAAAATTTGCAAACTTACAGTATTAGCCACGGAACAGAAAACTGAGCCGATTTTAGATAAAAACAACTATTTTTCAAGCTAGTCGCAATACACTTATAAACAAAATAAAACTTATTTAACATTACAGGTAGTTGCAGCATTTTTAAAGTGTCAGTTTTCTTGTTTTCGACAGGCTTAAATACTAGGCTGGTATAAAATTACAAAGACAGTCACAAGTACTGAAAATCTAAATCTATTTTAATTCTAATTTTTAAGTATACTATTTGTATTAATTATTTATTACACAAATCTATATAAATAAAATTGAAAATCTGTCTGTCTGTCTATCTGTTTGTTTGTCTCATCATCATGGGAGAACGGCTGAACGGAATTTGATGAAATTTTGTGGGTAACCTTGAAATAGTCCTACGTAAAATATGGTTTATGTGTCGAGTTTTTACGCCCAGTGGTTCTCTAGATATTAGTGAAAAACGAAACTTTTCTTTGTCTCGTAATCATGGGACAACGGCTGAACCGAATTTAGTGAAATTTTGTGAGTTGCCTTTAAATAGTTCTTCTTAAGTGTTATCCAAATTTCGAGTTTCTAAGATCAGGGGTTGTTGAGATATTAATGAAAAATGAAACTTTCTCCTAAGAGTTCTAATCTAACTCCTTGGTTCTTCTAAACTAAAAGGTTGGAAATCGTTTGTTTAAAACGTGGAAGTGAATTAAAACTTTATCTCTAAGTTTGGTGGAAGATTTTTGTCATGAAAGAGATAATTTAAGGTAATATAAGGTAATAATTTAAGGTAAGGAAGAGATAATTTAAGATACTTTAATTTTGTCATGGAAGAGATAATTAATAATAATAATAAGATAAGATTTTGGTGGAAGATTAATGATCTTATTAGTCACTTTAAGAAACATGAATTGTTTGAAACCATGAATGTTTGAAACATGAATTTAAATGGAAAATCAAACACCATGATTTATTTTTCACAAGCTTTTAATCAACAATGAAATACATTAAGAAATCAAAATGGTTATTTAATTATTAGAACTTTACGAGGAAAATTCTATCTTATATCATGTTGCTCGGCAGCGTAATTAAATTAAATGTGTTCGTTAATGTTTATTATTATTTTTTCGATTTGAATAATAAATAAATAGATATAAAATATATATCTTATAAATGAACGGTTTGATTTTTCTTTTAATTACATTCATTGCGGACTGCGTACATTACTTTCATTTATTTAGGCAAAGAATTTTCAAGCTTATATATTGTGATCTAATAAATCTAATAAACTCATATACATATTGTGTTTAGCCAATAAATTCATTTAGCCGATTGTTGAAACAGAAAAAGAATAGAACGGCTATATCTTCTAATACAATTTTAGTGTTTTCATTTAGTATATACAAACTGAATCAGGATGTTTTATTCAGATCTGCAAATTCAGAGTTACGAATTTGGCAGAATATCGCTAACTTGGCTACTTTTCTTAAACGTTGCCAAATTGACGGAAATCTTACCAAATTGATTAAAACGACGCAAATCAATGAACTTTATTTGTCTGTTAATCCAACCGTCCTACTTAGTAACACAATTAGCGAATTTTTAAAATGTCATCAAAATGATAAAAATGTTTGTAAATCCATAACCATATATTGAAAATGATAAAATTGCTCTAAACAAATGAAATTAATTGTGTTTTGTTAGGGTATAGTATTGTGATGGTGTTTCGTCCATTTGCCGCCAAGTGGTACTGCCGTTCTATAGTCCCACTTGGCGATAAATTTGGGGTTTTTTAAACTGTCGCCAAACCTTCCATAGAGATAGCATTATTCAGATAATATTTTGTCCACCAATTTATTGAAGCAAATGATATCATGTTGCTCAGCAACGGACTTAAATCCAATGTGTTTATGCTGCAGACGATTTTTATTAAATCTTTTCCGATTTGAATAATGGAGATATGTATATAAAATAAATTTCCTTGGCATTGCATTTTTGACTGGAAAATATCAATTACGGTTTCCAGGTTTAAACATTATTATTATTGATATTTTCGGGGATTATTGATTCAGAGATTATTGATATATTCAAATTATTATTCCACTGTTTTATTGCGGCAAAAATTGTTGAAACTCATATATTGTACGTTGTACGAGTAATCTTCTACAAATGCACTTCTAATCTATGAGAATATAAGTAGTACAGGTATATTGGGATATATTTTGACATATATTGGCATATATTGGAATCAAGTACGGCCTTCTGGTATGAAAATTACAGGATTATTGATATTTTCAATTCATTACGTCATCTGTTTTATTTTGGCAAAGAATTTTGAGATTCATATTGCAATACGGGTAATTTTCTACTAATACTCGGACATATCTTCTTACCTGCGACATTATAAGTAGTACGGGTTAATCTTCTCATATAATTTTAGCACTTTCATTTTGGCATATATTAGAATCAATTACTTCCTTCAGGTTTAAAGTTTACGGTTTTTTGATATTTTAAATTTATACATGTAATCTACTAATGAAGGTTATATTTTCTAATATTCGTGTATATAAGTAGTAAGGATCCCATACAATTTTAATGCTTTTATTGTATTTCATATACTGATTCAATTCCATATATTTTGTAAATTTGCTTACAAAAGGGACCAGGATATTTTATTCTTCAGATCTGCCCGTGAAGATAATTTTTTATAGCGAGAACAGAGATTCTTAAACGTCTTTTTAGGAGTATTGCATTAAATATTTTAATAGAATATTTTAATTAAAAATATTAGTTAGTATACTATAGAAATTTGCACAGGATTGTGAATTTTAAGTTTCTTTATATTATATACTCCGTACGAAGAACGGGTATGCTGATAGTATTTAATAAATGTGTTTTGTTTCATATAAATACTTACACAAACTTCTGTCTAAAATTATCTGAAATTAACATGCTTTATTATTAACAGTAAAAGGAGTTGTGCCTGTTTTCTTTTATTATTATTATTTTCTTAAGTTCGTAATTTTTACAAACTCACATATTGTACAGTAATACAAAGGGATATAACTATCTCATACTTTATTAAATAAAGTAATAAGCACAGTAAAATTATGTGATTACAACACTCTATTCCTTAGACCTTCGACAGTTGTTTCTTAGTATTTCATAAGAGCACACTGCTTTTTTACTTGAGGAAGAGTGCTCAAAGCGCCCTTGAAGCAACTGCAGTCATCTAATTTTCTTATGTTTGCTTATTTCAAGGAAATATTAGATAGTTATAATCTAACAAGCAGCAGTTATATATACAGGGTGTTTCAAAACTGATGCAACAAACTTTCAGAGGTGATAGAATACAGCGAAACAAACACTTTCATCATAGAACGCATGGTGTTCCGCGCTAGAGGACGCTCCATTTCTCTACACACACGCAGTCTTACGCAATGCAAAAACAGAAATGGCACGAAACATGAAAACAAAGCTTTATTTAAGAAAAACAAATGCATGGCAGCACTGAAGAATCCCCTTTAAGGCAGTTGGCAGTGCAAGCGAGAAAATATTCCGTGATCCGGAATACGCCTCTTGGGAAAGAGCCCTCGGTAAAGCCTTTGCGCTTCCCTGTCATTACCTTTGGCGAAACCGTAGACTAAATGCATGCCCGCATTCTCCAGATTGGTATACCGATTCTATGTCGCTAATGACCTTACATGAGAAAAACATCGCTGTTATACGCCCGAAAGCGCACTCTAGAGCGTAACCGCTTCACTTGCGACCATGCATTCTATGATGAAAAGTGTTTGTTTCGGTGTGTTCTATCACCTACTGAAAGTTTGTTGCATTAGTTTTGAAACACCCTGTATATATGTTTATATATATATATATATATATATATATATATATATATATATATATATATATATATATATATCGTCATATATATATATATATAAATATATATATATATATCGTCATATATATATATATAAATATATATATATATATATATATATATATACATATATATATACATATATGCATATATATATATACATATATACACTAAGACAAAAAAAATCGACGCACCCCGCGAAATAATCCGATAGTAATGAAACTGTACATGCAAACACCTGTCAACCGAATATGCAAATGATAAAAAATTCTTAGCCAATGAATGAATAGTCGGAACTACAGCGCATTGAAATTGAGCACCATGGTGGTGTACATAAGGAGAGAACCTCGCTTTCAGGAACAAAACGTGCAGTGGATTTCGATTACGTGTACGTACCTTGATTTAACAATGCCTTGTCGGCGACTTCGCGGCCACTACGAGCATATGAAGGAGTTTGAAAGTGGGCGTGCGGTAGAACTCATGAGGCTGGATGGGCACACCGACTAATCGCTCGGCATTTGGGTAGGAGCGATGCAGTAATTAGACGATGTCGGCAGGAATGGATCAGAAATGGCAGATTTCAGCGGGCAGCGGACGGCCTAGAGCGACGACAGAACGTGAAGATAGACCGAATGTCAGAGCAGCTGTGGCAGCACGAGATTCGTCGTTATCAGCCATCCAACGTGTGACAAACACGGAAGTGACCACTCAGATCATTAATAGAAGACTACGGGGGCGGAATCTATACTTGCGGTGCCCATTATGTCGCCTACCACTGATCAGTATGCACCGTCAACCGCGATTGCAATGGTGCCGGGCCTGATAAACGTGAAATTGTTTGGATTGGGAACGAATCGTCTTCAGTGATGACTCCCGTTTCGAACTGAGTCCCGACGACCTGCGCAGACATGTCTGGAGACAGGCCGGACATCGTCAAGATCCTGTTCTTACTGTCACATGCCTAACGGCCCGACAACAGGGAGTTATGGTCTGGGGGTGCCATTTCGTTTGGTAGCCGGCCCCCTTTGATAATACTCCGTGGCACCATCACAGTATAGCGGTACATGGCCGACATTCTACGACCCGTTGTACTGCCATTCCCATTGCGACACCCCGGGCTAACTTTTCTGCAATATAATGCTAGGATACACACTGTACGCCGCTCTATTGATTGTCTGCGTGCTTATGACACCCTTCATTGGCCAGCCAGATCCCCAGATCTCTCGCCTATTGAGCACATTTGGGCTGAGATGGGGCGTCGCATGCAACCATCCCAGAATGTTGACGAATTAGCTCGTCAATTGGAGGCCATTTGGAACGACATCCCTCAGAACACCATTGGGCAACTTTATGCACCAATCCCACGTCGGGTAATAGCTTGTATCAAGGCTAGAGGTGGACCAAAGCTATATTGACTTGCTCACTTTGTGTAGATCTTTCAGTGTAATAAATCATCCAATTGTTCTGAAATTCTAATCATTTCTTTTTCTGTACATCCACATTACACATACCAAATTTTGTCTCATTTGAATAATTCTTTCTTGGTGCGTCGATATTTTATCTTAGAGTATATATATATACACACACACATATATATACACACACACACACATATATATATATATATATAGATATATATACATACAGGGTGTCCCAAAAACATTGACCTCGGCTTTTATTCCTTAAATATTGATCTTAAACATATATAATAAATTACAAAGTTGCTTAAAAAAGGTACAGAATTTTATAAAATCAATTAAAATTTTCAAGGGAATTAAATTTTAAGAAATACAAAATTTAAATTTTTATACGGTCCCCGTACAAAAACATTTCCAGTGAGAAAAATGTGCCCTATACACTAATAAGGCGATGTACAAAATTTCAGTATTTTATCATAAAAAGTCCCAGAGATATGAAAAGACAAAAATGCTGACTTAAACTACTTTTCGATGCATCGACCTGGGTTCTCAGAGGGGAAAAATCATGTCGGAAGATTGCATTTCAGGGGTCATACACAAATTACGAAAGAAATCAATGATTACATAAATAAATATCTATAGTAATAATTAGATAATAATTTTGCTATTTATTGGTACAAAAGTATCTACACTGTGTAGAAATAATAACTTTACATAAAGATTACAAAGCTTGTTCCAAATGTTTTCCTTCCATGCCAAGGATCCATTAAAGAGGCAGATATTATTTGCCTATGATGCATTTCTGCGTTACGTTATTTGCACTTTTGCTGTAAACATTTACATTTTAATTTGTGATTAATCCCTCATCAATTTTGTTTAAATATATCTCTAGGACTTTTTATGATAAAATGCTGAAATTTTGTACATCACCTTTCTAGTGTATGGCGTACATTTTACTCATTGGAAATATTTCTGTACGGGAGTCGTATAAAAATTTAAATTTTGTATTTTTCAAATTTAATCCCCTGAACATTTTTATCGATTTCATAAAATTCTGTACCTTTTTTACGTAATTTTGTAATTTATTTTATATGTCTAAGATCAAAATTTAAGGAATAAAAGCCGAGGTTAATGCTTTTGGGACACCCCATATATATATACATACATACATATATATGCATATGCTATATATATATAAATACTTTCATCTTAATGTGTAGTTACAAAGAATTTTTCACCCATCTTTTCCACATGCAATTCTTATTCCATTCTTTAACTTATATAAGGAACAGGGAAAAAGGGATATTTTATACCAATTTAGTACCTGTTTTATTTATGATGTTTACTTATCATGTTTTTTTTTTAAATATTTAGCGGCTTATCGTATAGTATTTTTATTGTCACATTTGCATTTCAGTCCATCTTCCTTTCACTTTTGCTATACAGAATTGCTATACATTTTCTATTAATGATCAATCTCATGTATATATAATACAAGTAAAATAAAAATTCTTCAATTATATATATATATATATATATATATATATACCCATTCTTATCACCTAATTTTCCACTAGTCCTAAGTCCTATACTGATTACTATTTCTGAAAGTCTTCATTAAAAAAAATTCAATTTTATGAACATTCCGGTTTCCACTCGCTTTAACGATTAGAAGTAAAATGCTCTGCTACAAGCATTTTGACGTGGTGACTATACTGTATCTGTAAGTTTATATTTCTGTTTTTTGTATTTCTGGTTTTTAATTCTTTTGGATTTTATTATTTCACCTTCCATTAGCCAGTAGACAGTTCCAATGGTGTCTATAGTCAAATACTATCGCCATTGTCAGAAACTGGCTAATCTTTTAGTTTTAATTCGAATTGTATGGCTGTCCTGATGAGAATGCTATTTCGAACAAACCGCCATGTTTTATGTAGTTTCAACTGATTGTTCTCCATGTCTTGATCATTTGTCTTGAACTAATTATTATTGCTTTTTCTCATTTTTACCGTGTTTGCTTTTTCTTATTTTATATATGTTTATATATATATATATTTAATTAAGATATTTGTATACTAATATTCCCCTCATCTCCATACCATTATAGTGATAAGTTACCTACTATTTTTATCCATATATATATACACATATATATATATATAAATATAAAATTGTAAATCCAATGTTAGAATGTAAGTAGTAACTCATAATGCACTATCCCAAAATTTTCTACAATATATATATATATATATATATATATATATATAAATATATATATATATATATAAATATATATATATATATATATATATATATATATATATAAAAATTGAAAGATTTTAATCGAAAATTATGCATTAACTACTGTATGTACAAAAAAACCCATCTCTAGCATATCTGTTACAAATGAGTAACTATAGACCAAGACTAAGGATAAAGATAATAAAAACAATATCTATAGAGGGCCATGTTAAGACATAGATGGGCTTGTAGTTAAAGTATAGAAATGCGTTAGCGATAATAATAAACAAAATAAAATTAAATTAAAATTAAAAATAGAATAAACTCTGTAATAAGCGTAAATGCAGCTTTACAACAGGTTTTACCTTTTTAAAAAAAGTTTTTTTGCAAGTATACATACATATATATATATATATATATATATATATATATATATATATATATATATATATATATATATATATATATTCATATATATATATATATATATATATATATATATATATATATATATATATATATATATATATATATATATTCATATATATATACATATGCAATTTAAAATTTTTATATATTTTAAGCATGTTGAACAAGCAAGCATAAAGTTGTGCATCTCAACTTTCTATTTACCTCATACAAAATACACGTTAAGAAATTTTTCACAGAAAAACTCCACTGTCACAAACCAGACTGAAATAATCATTTCCCAATGAAACACGCGACGGAAAAATGCCTCTACTGGGTTCGCAAATAACTGCAGAACACGAACCCTCAATCCTGAAAACCCGACCCCTTTAAATCTTTGGGGGATTTCTAGAAACCTTAAAATGCGATGTTTTGCGGGCCGGGGGTGTTTCGGGGCAGACAATGATTAATGGTGCCCGCTATGACGCAAGGAAAAAGAAAACCCTTAAGACCCACCCCGTTGCTATGGTAACGGGTTGACGCTTACCTTGAGGCCCCCTAGAGGATCTGGTGGTTCTTCGGTTATCTTCAACCTAAGAAAAAAAAGAAAACCAACGTAAGCAGAGGATAAGGAATTCCTTCTTTTAGAAAAGTTAGAGTTTTGCCTTTTCTATGTGGAGAAGCAGTTTATTTCGAAAGATACGGTCTCTGTGCGAGACAGCTTATTAGAAACTTAGAGTTGGAATTACATTAAGAATGTTTTAAAATAAGACATTAATACTCTACATGATAAATGTTATGGGTCTTATTATGAAGTTTTTGAAGGAAGAATAACATAGATGCTTGATTTGTAAACTGATCCCTCATTTGGATTTTTTTTACGTTTCTTCTATAATTCTAGTTCTTTAATTTATATTTTCCCTACATAACTGTCTTCACCCACATTTACTTTGTACCGTTATATAGTGTTTTGTACGTATTTGCAATAAAAATACGTTGTAAATAATAGTAGACGTATCAAAAAATCGCACCAGCAAGAACGCGTCTATGTGTGGCATGTATTGCCTTTACTGGTTGGGTTACTCTTGGTTTCTCTATCCTGAAGAAGTATTTTCCCCCTTGAAACCGATTGATACCGTTAATCAACATTTATTTTATATCATCATCAACGAAGTATTTTTATTGTAGATTAATTTCTGCAGTAGTTCAAACGAATTTTTATATTTCGTATAGATACGTATACAGCGTGACTTAAGAAGACTGACACGGTTTATAAATGTTGAACCGTCAGTGCTAGACACATACTTATGATTGGAAAGTTATTCTAAATCGTAAGAAGTATCATATTATAACACTTTCAAAAGTGTGTGATGTATTAGCATAAAAATTATTCAGAACATAATTTTATATTTAGCCCCCCCTTTGTAAAGAAAGTTCGAATACTACTAAAAAATTGTATAAAATTCGGAATCCATAAAAAAAATTGTGGTTTCTAGGTAAAAATCTTATTGGGATATTCATGGGACAATTTTTTATATCAATTGAATAGCAGTTTGCGGTAGAAACAAGTACGCAAAATACACTAAAATTTTATTTTGTGGAGGGTAATTAAATCTTTCTAAAATTGCTTGTTAAGAGAGTGGATTTTTTCTGTAAGTTAGGAATTTTGATTTATTCCCCACGATTTGATTTTAAAGGCACAGATGCCTAATTAGTTAATTATTACGTTAACGTTTATCAACATGTTTCGAGTCATTGGGCATTTTGCTCTAAAGGGGCCCATATAAAAAGTTATATTTCATATTTTTATGTAAATATTTCCCCCCGATTTTCAAAATATATCAAACTTCTCTTATGATTCAAAACAATTTTACAATTAGAAGTATGTGTCTAACACCAACGGTTCAAGCCTGATTAGTCTTTTTAAAACACCCTATGTATATGCCCTTTTTAAAAAATTCTCTAATATCTAAATTTTAGAAGTGTTTAGACGGTTTTACAGTCTTTTGTAATATATCTTCAATTTTATTTTTACATTATCAGTATTTGGTCTTATGCAACGTCTCCCAATGACAGGGAGCTCTTCAAACAGAAGCGTTTTTCACGAAATATAGTCGCAATACTTGTGTTTTAGTTAAATTTAAAATTCTTGTCCTTCGTCGTTTAAGGTCCAGTTCAGTTGTTGGGAGTTATGCCGTTTTTCTCTGTCCTTGCAGTTGTATATAATATTTCGATGGCAGCAGTGCAGCCAGGATCTTGAAAAGATAGAAGAAAAATTATAGAATTGAAGTAATAAACGAAAGGTATAGCCCAACTTTTGTGACTTTTTTAAAATAAATTTAGTGGTAGATGTCGATGTATGACAAGCAGCCTTATCCCGATGGAGTTTTACTCTTTGAAGGTTCCGTGGATAAAGGATTGTATTTCTTTTTTAAATATAGGAGTCAAAACATTATTTTAGTAATATGCAAAAATTGAATTTTAAGATTTTTTTTTTAGATTTCTTAATTTTAATTTTTCGTTGTACCAGAAATAATCATGAATACTTTAGTGAAACTTTCTTTGAATTATTGGATGTTATATTTTCCTCTTTTGTAATAGTAAATCGATATTTTTTAAAAATTAGTCAAGTACATATTTTATCAATAGTCGCAATATATTTTCATCTATCTCCGGCTAAATAATTTTCATATTTTCATAACACATTGTACAGCGTGTTTTCCCCTCAGCCACATACCTAAGCAAAATGCGGTTACACATTATACTTTTGTATATTTTAGATTTAAATATTTATTTATTATTTTGTTTGCAGTTGATACAGACGTATTTAAAGATTTAAAGACGTTGAAATTGTTATTTGAGTCGGTGAAATACGGATCTTCTTTGGATATTCGTTTGATGTTCTTTTCGATGTTCTTTTCGATGCTTGAAAATTTGTTCTTTCATTATTAATAACATTGTTTATTTTGCACATAGAAATGTTAATTCCATGATTTTCACAGCGATTTTAATTGAAATATCTCTCTACGAAAAGAACAAAAAAAAAATAATCTTCTATCCAGAGATTTTTTACGTGGGTAATTTTAAAGTAGACTCTATTTAACTACAGAAGACGATAATTTAGTTTTCATATAATTATCTGTTGTCAAATAATATTCTTTCAAACAATTTTATTTATTTATTTGTTTTTATATTTTTTATCAAAATCTACTTTTATCAAAAAATATGTAAATGTATTCTGCATATGGCTGACATGGAACAGATTTGTCTTAAAAAAGCAAGTTACACCCCCCCTCCCTTTTTTTTAAATATAAAAGAAATATGTGCATAGTTTGAGATTAAAATTATTTGAAAGAATATTATTTGGCTGCAGATAATTATATGAAAACTAAATTATCCTCTTCTGTAGTTTCACAATTTTCACAGCGTATTTTAATTGGAATATTTCTCTACAGAAAGACAAGAACACATAATTTTCTATGTATTTTTCTATGTAATTTCCCATGTATTTCTATGTATCTTCTATTTTTGTTTCAGAAATGGATTGAGTTGGACTCAATTAATCTGTTTTATATAGAAATATATTTATTGTTAAATATTAATAGCGTTGCATATATAGACTATATTGATAAGCTTAGGTTTATACTTTTCAGTATACTTCTCTAATTTCAAGTTAGACTGGTTCAAAGTATAGGCAAAATAATCGCATGTTCTGAGTATCACCCTTGGTAAACATTACGGACCACCATATTCAGGAAATAATTTAATTTCTTTGGCATTTATCTGCGCATATGAATCTCAGTTATAGGTTGAGAGAAAGAGAGCATGGAGGGGAAGGGCGAGAAAATGGATCATTACTGAAGCTACCGGGTAGCTGATGGAGAGTTGCAGGAAAGACTGTAAACTCTGACCACGGAGTCATTCATCACACCTAAGGCTCATTTTCTTGACGACAGGGGGAAGGGCAACGCAAATGTCCATGACTGCGGGATGTGCGCAAGTCGCAAATGAATGCGTTCGTTCAATTCTGAGCGAGAGCTCGGTAGTCTGTTTGGAAGGTAGATATGGAACAAACGAATGATTTCATTTATATTTATGTAGCTGAAGTGTAGGAAATTTTTTTTGTCAGGTTCACAGAGAACAACGTACTATAAATATTACAATAGTAATACTGAAAGAGTGGTGTGTGTGTGGAACCTTGGAAATAAACAGATGAGTCCGAAGAGGTCAGCAAAAGATGCTTAGACATCTTTTCAATGAATTAATATTTGCAATTATATTTATAGAAATTCCAATTTGTTGGAATTCTATTTCAATTCTCTATCTTTAGTACACGAAATTATCAGTTATGGAATGCAACTTAATAAGACTTGAGGCCTGGAAGAATTATTGTTTATTCTAATACTGAAATGCCCTTAACAAAGATTTTACTAGATATCAAATTAAAATTACTATCCAAGAAAAATTGTATTTGTGCAAGTTGTTTAAGTATATTAAGGGATTTTCTTATACTATGGAAATTTGAAAACTACTTTTCATGCGTAGCAAAATAAAAGTTAATAATACTCAAAAATATTAAATGTATTGAATTTACTCGTATTATATAAGCACTAATACACACGGGAAATAAAGTAAAAGATCATAAATAAAAAGGCTATTTTTAGGGTTCCTTAAGCTAAAATATGTGACTAACAATTCGATACAATATATATATATATATATATATATATATATATATATATATATATGTCCATATAACACAAGTTTATATATAAAATTTATCTTGTGTTTCAGAAACAAGCATTTTTGTGTTCATTTCGAGGGGATATATGGACTTGACAAGAATTTTTTCGAAATGAACTTATCTTAAGCCTAAAGCTCTTCCACGTGCAAGCTTTTTTGCTTGATTTTTTTGTTTTCCTATTTACATTCCTCACCTTTGAAATTTGTTGATTGTTTTTGTCTTTATGACCTGCATTACGCTTTATAATTTCCTCTTTTTGCTTGAATTTCTTTTATTTCTTTGTATTTTGTAGAAAAATTTTGGAATAGTGTATTATGAGTTACTACTTACATTCTAACATTGGATTTACAATTTTATATTTTTATATATATATATATATATACATACATATATATATATATATATATATATATATATATATATATATATATATATATATATATATATATATATATATATATATATATATATATATATATATATATATATATATATATATATATATATATATATATATGTCATATTACAATAAATCAGTGTTCAAAATTTCTGTGTATATACGGATTGCGGGCACGTTAAATTTGTGGGTCCAAAAGTTCTTTCGAGAGGTTGATGTCAAGAAAGGAAGGTACGGTCTCCTCTGGATTCTGGTCTAAATTGAGTGCTTAAAATGCTCAATGTGATCCGTTTCCTGTAGTTGCACTTTATTAGTTTTATTATTTTTACTTCAAAATTAAGTGACTTGCTTTCAGTAATTTTAGAAAATGCATATTATCTCATTTTACCAGTAAATATAAATATATATAATAAAAGCTGCTTTGATAGCACACTTCATATGCAGATCTACTTGGGCATCGAAACTTGTTTTCATCTTCAAAATAGTTGGATTACAAGATGACCGCAATATCAAATTGTGTTTAATTAAAACGCAAACTTTTAAATACGTTTCTGCAGCGTCATGGAAATGTTTATATTCAGAATGTTTATATTATGATATAAAATTTAAATTATACAATTGAATGCGGTACATGACACGCCTTTTCCCCTTAAAAGTGGAAAAAGTCGAAAACTTTATCTATAATTTTAGTAATGTCTCAGTTAGTCTTTACCTGCAAATATATATAATAGTGTAAACGCTTTCGTCTTTCTAATAGTACGATTACTTAAAAACTACAATGTCTAATAATTTAGATCTTATATTAAAGCATAAGATAAATTGTTCACTAAAATAAATCTCCTAGTGTCATGATATACTTTCACACAAATAAAGTATGAGAATGATCAAAAATGTTATTAAATATAAAACTTGCATATAACAAATGAATATAGTACATCAAGAAATTTTGTATGCCTGTAATACAGTTTGTACCTTCTTATTAGTTCAACTATAGTAAAACCATGATATATATTTGCGGATATTTCCATTAATATATTAAAGCATAACTTAAAAATTGCTAATTAAAATGAATTTAATTGTTAGATAATATATTAAAGCGTAACATAAACTGCTTAATAAAATGAATGCTACTGTATCATGTTATATTTTTACAATAATAAAATATGAGAATAATCCAAAATATTATTAAACATAAAACTTGTATGTACGAAATGAATATCAAGAAATTTTGCATGCCTGTAAAACAGTTTTTATCTTCCTATTAGTTAGACTATGGAGAAACCACGATATCTATTTGCGGATATTCCTATTAATATATTAAAGCATAATTTACAAACTGTATATTAAAATGCGTTTAAATGCTTAGATAATATATTAAAAAGTAACAGAAACTTCTTATGAATTTCACTGGGCCATGCTATACTTTCACACTAATAAAATATGAAAAGGATCCAAAAATGTTACTAAATATAAAACCTACATGTAAGAATTGAATATAGTATATAAAGAAATTTTGTGTGCCTGTAAAACAGTTTTACCTTTCCATTACTTCGACTATAGAGAAACCACCATATCTATTTGCAAATTATCCTAAAAGCATAACTTCAAAATTACATATTAAAATGTGTTTAATTGCGTAAATAATGTATTGGAGCGTAACATAAATTGCTTAATCAAATGAATGTTATTGTGTCCTGCTATATTTTCACAATAATAAAATATGAAAATTATTCAAAATGCTATTAAAATATAAAACTTGCATGTAAAAATGAATATAGTACATCAAGAAATTTTGTATGCCTGTGAAACAGTTTTTACCTTCCTATTAATTCGCTTACAGAGAAACCACGATATCTGTTCCAATTAAATATTAAAGCATGAATTAGAAACTGCACATTAAAATGAATTTAATTGCTTAGATAATATATTAAAGCGTAAAACTGCTTAATAAAATGAATGCTACTGTGTCATGCTATATATTTAAAGTAATAAAATATGAGAATAATACAAAATATTTTTAAACATAAAACTTGTATGTACGAAATGAATATCAAGAAATTTTGCATGCCTGTAAAACAGTTTTTACCTTCCTATTAGTTGGACTACAGAGAAATCATGATACCTATTTGCGGATATTTCTAGAAACTGCATATTAAAAATTCCTTTAATTGCTTAAATAATGTATTAAAGCGTAACATAAATTGCTTAAAAAAATGAATGTTGTTGCGTCATGCTATATTTTCACAATATAAAATATGAGAATGATCCAAAATATTATTAAATATAAAACTTGCATGTAAAAAATGAATATATTATATCAAGAAATTTTCCATGCCTGTAAAATAGTTTTTACTTTCCTATTAGTTCGACTACAGAGAAACAATGATGTTTATTTATTGATATTCCCATTAAAATATTAAAGAATAACTTAAACTGCATATTACAACGCAATTAATTGCTTATATAATATATAAAAGCATAGCATAATCTGCTTATCAAAATGAATTTTACTAAGCTATGCTAAACTTCCTAACTAATAAATATGAGAATGATCCAAAATGTTATTAAACATAAAACTTGCATGTAAGAAACGGATATAGTATATCAAGAATTTTTGTATGTCTGTAAAACATATTTTACCTTCCTATTAGTTCGACTACAGAGAAACCACTATATCTATTTGAGGATATTCCCATTAATATAAAGTATAACTTAGAAACTACATATTAAAATGCGTTTGCTTGCTTGCATAGTATAAAATGTAAAATAATCTGCTTATTAAAATGAATTTCATTGTGTCATGCTATACTTTCACACTAATATATTAAATGATCCAAAATGTTATTAAACATAAAACTTGCATCTAAGAAATGAATATAGTATATCAAGAAATTTTGTATGCCTGTAAAATAGATTTACCTTCCTATTAGTTCTACTACAGAGAAACCATATTAGAGCTATTTATGGATATTCCCATTAATATATTAAAGTATAACTTAGAAACTTCATATTAAAATGTGTTTCTTTGCTTATATAATAAATGAATTTAATAATTTACTAAAGCGTAAAATAATCTGCTTATTAACATGAATTTCGTTGTGTCATGCTATACTTTCATACTAATGAAATATGAGAATGAACCAAAATATTATTAAACATAAAACTTAAATGTAAGAAATGAAATTCAAGATATTTTGTATTCCTGTAAAACAGTTTTACTTTCCTGTTAGTTTGACTATAGAGAAGCCATGATATCTATTTGCGGATTCCGATTAATATATTAAAGCATAACTTAGAAACTGCATATTAAAATGCATTTAATTGCCGAGATAATATATTAAAGCGTAGCATAAACTGCTTATTAAAACGAATTTCATTGCTTCATGCTATACTTTCTCACTAATAAAAGATGCGATTGATTTAAAATGTTATTAAACATAAAACGTGTTTGTAAGAAATAAATATAGTATATAAGAAAATTGAATGCCTGTAAAACAGGTTTTACTTTCCTAATCGTTCGCTTGCAGAAAAATCAATGTCTATTTTTTGAAGATAATGTATTGAGTCATAATTTATAAACTGTTTATTAAAATGCACTTCATTGGGACATGCAAAACTTTTATACCAAATGTGAATGGCCCAACATGCTATTATGTAAAATTTTCATGTACGAAAAAATATATAGTATATGAAAAACATTTACAAACGTAATTCGGTCATATACACTGTTGGTAGTATAGGCCTGTAATACAGTGTTTACCTTCCTAATAGTTTTAATACAGAAGAACCACGATGCCTATTTACAGAGAAAATGTATTGAGGCATAACTTATATAACGTTTATTTAAATGCACTTCATTGGGCCATGTAAAACTTTTCTAGTAATTGAAAAATGAGAATGAAACAAAATGCTATTATATGAAAATTTTATCTAAGAAAAAAAAACAAAGCATATGCAAAATATTTCCAAATGTAATTGTTTTATGTTAACCTGTAAAACAATGTTTGACTTCTTAATAGTTCGATTAAAGAAAAACTTTAGTCTGCTTGCTAAATAATGTATTAAAGCGTAACTTACAAACTGCTTATTGACATGCGTTTGATTGAGACACGCAAACTTTCGCTCTGACAAAAAGATGAGGATGGTTCAAAATGTTATTATATAAAAGTTCCACGTAAGATATAAATATTGTATATCATAAGGAAAAACTTTCTAAAGATAATCCGCTGATAACCTTTACTCCCAATTATATGTATATCTGTAAAACGGTCTTTACCTCCTTAACAGTTCGGTTACAGCAAAACTACGATGACTATTTGCAGAGATAATGCATTTAAGTATGCATAACTTATAAAAATGTTTATTAAAATTCTTTTCATTGGGACACGCGAAACTTTCACACTAATAAAATAATAAAAATTAACTAAAATGTTATTATATAAAATTTTTATCTAAAAAGTAAATATAGTACATTATATGAATAAATCTTCTAAAGGTACACACATTTCGCTTCGTAAATTCTGCCGCTAAGAATGGCTAAAGAATGGCTATAATGTCTTTACATCTTATAGTCCGAATATAGATGTACCATATAGATGTACTCTTTGCAAAATTATGTAAAGCGCAATTTATTAACTACTTATAAAGCCTTTTATTGCGTTACGTAAAATGTTTACACTAATAAAAATATGAAAAGAATTCAAAATGTTATTAAGGAAAATTTTAATGAAAGAAACATGGAAAGTTTTTCCCATAAAAAATGCGATAATTCTCTCATAAACTTTGCCACCAGTTATAGGCATACCTGTTGTAAAGCTGACTTTACCTTCCTGAAACTTTGATTATAGGAAAATATCGATGTTTACTTTTGGAGATATTGCCACCATGTTTGGTTCAATTTTGACTAATAGATACTTACGCAGAAGCTTTTGACTGAATATACTCGGAATATAATTTTTGATCACCTTATATAAATATTTAACCTACCTTCCAAATAAAACAAAATCATGCAGTCATTTGTGTGAAAATTAAAATTATTTTATTTTTTATTTAGAACTCTAAAACTAGTTGCGAAGTTCTTTTAACAGGTAAGGAAAATAAATATAATATGATAAATTAATACAATGTAACTCAAGCTATTAGATATAATGAGTGATGCTATGTAAGTATCTTGTTAGAACTTACGATTTGTTAACTTATACAAGATATATTAATTATTAAAATATTACATCCGCGTATAAGATGACGGTATAAATTAATAGCACGAAAGGTAAAGATTTGTGTTAAGAGAGGTAGACATTGATGCTAACTATAAACACATTTATAGTCGGAATTTAAAACGTTTTGCAGATTTTTGTGTTGTTTCTGAAAGTTAGACTTATTTTTAGGTCTTTTATATTTGGTTTCTTTAAGGTATATCATAGCTTTAGTAACTTTATGAAAGGAATTATCGGTACTCTTTTTAATTTTAGCATTTATTAGTATGTGTTATGTGTTCCTTTTTATCCTTTAGTATTTGGGTTCTTTTCTGAAAATTTTGTAATTTTAGGAGTAGGAACATACCCAGAGCAATGCATAAGGTGCAAATGCATTCCATAAATTTTAAAATTATTTGGAATTACAACTTTTATTGTATTTATAAAACGTTCCTTTATATATAGAAGATATTTCTAATCATATTTTTCATTTTTATATTTAATTTAATTTTATGTTTATATATTAATTCTCTTGAGTGATACCTGTTGAGATATTAGTAGAGTTCCAATCATTTAAAATATTAATTAATTTATAAATATATCCCTTTGCTGAATTTATTCAACAAGTTTCAGTTGAATAGAAAGAATGTGATTAGAGTTTGTATATTCATTTCGTATTCTGAGTAATATAGAATTTATTAGAAAATCTGAAAATTTTAAAAGAAAAGCAGAAATTTGTGGCGATGCACGAAATCGAACTGTAATCGAATCTTAAGACAAACTGCAAGCTTAATCGTAATCTGATTAATATTTTCATCAAGTTATTAGTAATTAATATTATTTATAGAGATATTTTGCATCTGCTTTAAAATATTTTTATGCACGTCACTGATTACAAATTATTATTTTTATCATTTTATTTCATGTTGTTTTGCTATATTATTTTATTTATATTTTATTTAGTTACTTTGATACAATTTTACTCCACACATGTGTGACTGTGTAGCATTTCTCTATAGAAGCGCGATTGTTTTCAAAACTATATATTACACAGTTATGAGGAATTAAACACAATTTTTATCATTATGTATTGCTAAAGTTTTAATAACAGAATAATGTTGAGTGATAGAGACAGCACACATAACTGAATACAATAAATTAAAAATTTATAGCCATTTAATTGCCACTGAGCTATTTAACCTATTTCGTCATTTTCAATAATGACTTGATAGTAATTGTTTCTCAATCCGCAGCTATTCAAAAGCCATTTTTCTCCAACAATTACCCCCACTTCAAATAACTCGTTCCAATTGTTGCCATTCTGAAGAAAGCAATCGTTTTCCTTTTCGATGAATGCGCCTCAAAATGCTGGAAAATATTTAATGAAATTAAACACGCATAAATATCCGAAAAGCGAACGAATGAGATAAAAATAAAACAGCCTGAAAGAGAGAAAAAAAATCTTATCTTCTTTTAATGGTTGTGGGAAAGATTCTGCTCTCATCCGATCTTAAAAGAAGAAAAAAAAAGAAGATTGTTTGATGCAGGACAAAACTAATTACTCCTTACGACTTTTTAATTCCGCTTTTGTTTTCCTTTACTGAAACGTACACCGCAATTTTACCCACCTGAATACTTACTCACGTGACGAAGGGGGGAAAAGGAAGAAAAAAGATGATGGAGGAAAAAAGTTAAATAAGCAAAGCATAAAAAACCACAACGAGCTGTTAGTTTTTTTATGTACCCTCGGTCGCTTCATTAAGGTTTTAAAACGTTGGAATCGGTGGCTTCTCAAATGACCAAAGGTTTTTGTATCGCGATTTAAGGTGTTGCGTTTTTAATTCTCTTTTTTATTTACGTCGCTAATCGACGAAGATAATTTTTTTTGCGTCATGTCGCGATAATGAGATTATAAAGGATTTAAAGTCGTTCATCATGTAGTCCACACAAAAGACGATTTGGTTAATCTTTAGCCATACCTATATTTAAATAACTAATCTGAAAAAAATTATTTTTAAATAGAGGTGAGCTTTTGTAAATCCTTTGTCTGAGGAAAATTTAAGAAGCTTGTGGAAGAACAAATTCTTGTGGTGGAGCAAAAACATTTCCGCTTATCTTCTCATGTATTTTGTGGGAAATCTGAGATTGTTTTGTAATGAGTTAAATGTTTTTGTGGATAATTTGAAGGAAAAAAATATAAAAAGAAATTAGAGAACATTCATTACTTATTTTTTAGGGGTGTATTAAAAAACGTAATTTTGTTCTAATTAATTAGTTTCTGCGTGTTTTACAGGTTTTTATTCTGACACATAGTTAATTATGTAAGTATACACGTTGGTTGTGAAATGTTATACAATTAATTTTGCTTCTGGCGTTACAGTATATATGCATATGCATTATTACATTGAAATATACAAGCGTAAAGTAATTTATGACTCTAATACTCAACTATAAAATATCAAGTTTTATCACTTTAGGATTGGAATTTGCTTAATGAATCACCTATTGCCTGATCACTCTGTCGATAGGTGATTCATTTGGCAGTAGGTCATCATCTGATTCATTTTGGTGATTAGCATGAAGTATATATTAAACTGTACATTGATAAAGGCAACAACTGAGTAAATAAGATAAGTAACAGCTACCAACCCAGTTAAACAAAAATTCATTTGAGAGTTTGGTGGTGGTTTGAGAAATTGGTTACGATTAGTATCTGTGAATGCAGTCCCAACTGGGTTCCGGTCTAAATTGGGTGGCACTGTCTTGGCTGTTCAAACAGATACTCTTTTCTTTCTGCTAGGTCGCACGGTTTGCGTCAAACGAACAAATAAATAAACGAAAATTAGTTCCTTTGAAACAGAATTAATTAATTTGTTATTTAGGAAATTTTGGATACCGAACTGAACCAAATATCTAAAGTAAAACTGGTTTTAAGATCTTTTCTTTATGACTAAAGAAATCTCAATGACTTATAGCGTAGGCAATTTAGTGACTTCTATAATTTGTAAATGTATGAAAAGAGGTATATATAGGCAAATTAATTTACATCTATTAATTTTTTAAGGAATTTCAAGCGATTTTCTAAGAAAATTCTTTTAGAAATTTTCTTATTGACTTATGAATTTGTGTTTTTTTTTGCGGGAACTAATTTATGTTTCATTGGGTTGAGGATATCTGTGTACTTTCCTTGTGAGAAACACATCTCATTAGTGATAAAAACATTTAAGTAAAACCTCTTAGCCAACATCTACAGAAAATTCTCACATGACAGAAACACGTTCATAAAGACAGTCCTAAATTAATCTGCTATTTTGGATGAGATATTTAAAGGCAATAATTACAGTAAAAATATGTTTTACAGATAGCATTTTACGCTATGGTCGCTGCTACTAGAAGTATTCTCATATGATGGTGAGTCTTTCATTGACAAATTTCTTGGAATGTAGATAAATTAATGTTTACATTCTGCCATATTTAGTCACTAGATTTATTCATATAACCGATTAAACAATATATGGGTATGCATTTTTAATTTACAAGTCATCAACATTATCAAAATTTAAATTTTAACTGTTTTATCATTTTTTTCATAAGAACATTTTTTTACTTCATTAAAGTAGCAAAATAATAACTATTTTAATATTTTCGTAGATAAAAGTTTAGGAATGTGATATATTTTCACAATAATAAAATATGAAAATTATTCAAAATGCTATTAAAATATAAAACTTGCATGTAAAAATGAATATAGTACATCAAGAAATTTTGTATGCCTGTGAAACAGTTTTTACCTTCCTATTAATTCGCTTACAGAGAAACCACGATATCTGTTCCAATTAAATATTAAAGCATAAATTAGAAACTGCACATTAAAATGAATTTAATTGCTTAGATAATATATTAAAGCGTAAAACTGCTTAATAAAATGAATGCTACTGTGTCATGCTATATTTTTAAAGTAATAAAATATGAGAATAATACAAAATATTTTTAAACATAAAACTTGTATGTACGAAATGAATATCAAGAAATTTTGCATGCCTGTAAAACAGTTTTTACCTTCCTAATAGTTGAACTACAGAGAAACCATGATACCTATTTGCCGATATTTCTAGAAACTGCATATTAAAAATTCCTTTAATTGTTTAAATAATGAATTAAAGCGTAACATAAATTGCTTAAAAAATGAATGTTGCTGTGTCATGCTATATTTTCACAATATAAAATATGAGAATGATCCAAAATATTATTAAATGTAAAACTTGCATGTAAAAAATGAATATATTATATCAAGAAATTTTGCATGCCTGTAAAATAGTTTTTACCTTCCTATTAGTTCGACTACAGAGAAACAATGATATTTATTTATTGATATTCCCATTAAAATATTAAAGAATGGCTTAAACTGCATATTACAACGCAATTAATTGCTTATATAATATATAAAAGCATAGCATAATCTGCTTATCAAAATGAATTTTACTAAGCTATGCTAAACTTCCCAACTAGTATCTGTGAATGCCGTCCCAACTGGGTTACGGTCTAAATTGGGTGGCACTGTCTCATCAAAATTTTAATTTTAACTGTTTTATCATTTTTTCATAAGAACATTTTTTTACTTCATTAAAGTAGCAAAATAATAACTATTTTAATATTTTCGTAGATAAAAGTTTAGGAATGTGCCAGCATCTCGCTCCGCTAACTCACTGCCAATTTTCGAATCTGTGTATTAAAAAAAATTGACTACGACTGAAAAGGGCTATGTGTTACGTGAAGGAGGGTTAGAATCCTTCGGCAGGATACCTAGACCTATAAGTACAGTTCTGGTTCTACGGCAAACCATTTTGAGATTTCATAAGTTTTTTGGAAGGTGGTTTTTGTTCTCTGTACTTGGCTGGGAGTTTCTTTTACCGTGAAGACGTGTTTTTGTGAGAAATACCATATGGTAACAAACCTTGTTCTTATTTCTATCAGTGATATTATATATATCATTCAAATGTACTTATTGTTGAATAATGAATATATATGACTTTGTTATAAATATGGGATATTTGTTAAAATGCTTATCAATAATTTTCGACTTCGTTACGGTATTCAATATTCCAGAAATAGCGCAAAAATGCAATACACAGTAATATTTGTCTTACTTAGAAGATTGTCTTAAAGGTTACATTTCTGCGAGACATTTTCAAAGATAAAAAAAATCTAGAATTCTATGTCCCCCATCCATGTGGGATCCACGTGGGTTCAGCATAAGTTAGAATTCGGCAAATGTGATTTAACTCATACATTGAAACGACTTCTGATTTTTAGAAGGGTGTTGCATAAATTCAAGAATGGGTTCATCTGCCATCAGTATGGTGTAACTACTCCAATCCCGCCAATGCATTGAGACAAAAAGAAAAAAAATAGCGTGGGAAGTAAAATTAAAATTGCAAATGCTATCTTTAAAAATTCAGATCTGATTGCTGAGTTGGTTAACGTAAAATACTATGAAATGATTGTTAGTTTTTTTGAAGTGTAATACTATTTCGAGTTATTCCTGTCACGATGACAATAGCTGAACGTTCGTTTTCGAAATTGAAATTATTAAAGTATTTTTTGAGGAAGTATGGAAGCTAAGGATAATATTTTCTGGTATAGAAGCTATAGAAGCTAAGGATAATATTTTCTAGTATCGAAGCTATGGAAGCTAAGGATAATATTTTCTAGTATAGAAGCTATGGAAGCTAAGGATAATATTTTCTAGTATAGAAGCTATGGAAGCTAAGGATAATATTTTCTAGTATAGAAGCTATGGCATTTAGAAAGAACAAAACAAAACAAAAACACTTGTTTTCTATTTTTAATAAAATCAATAGTCAATAAATTCTTTTTAAACAACTTGCTTTTATTTCATACAGTATCTTTTCTTTTGATGAAGGTGTGAATATCACAGAAGCAGGAAATTAATTTCGGTTTTACTATTTAATGAACAAAATCACGTAATATTTAATCTTCTTATCTTAAGTATACAATACATATATGGGGGCTACATTTTTTTACCAGAAAAATTCTAAAATCTTAGCTTTGAAGAGTTTTGTGTTCACTAATTATTTCATCGCTTGTATCTTGTTGACAAATAGAAATGACCGTAAAACCATAGGTTACGGGTGATTATGGTTGACCGTTTTACTTTCCTTACCTACATAGCATAAAGTATAAGGAAAGTATTGTGACGGGAGAGCACGTTTCAGGTATTCCTGATTACGAATCGGACATTTTTGAGTTGATGTATGTGTGTCAATGAGTCTGTGGAGACGACATCTCACGAACGAATGGAGCTATTCGAATGACATTTGGTACAAAAATTACAATCCGTGAATGCTGGCAGCCTATTGTTTTTAAACACAATCTAATGTTCAGAACCCTCTAAATTTTCGAGTGAAATTTTGAAAAAATCATCAAAAAATCAAAACTTTTAATTAAGTTACGTAAATAGACATTTCTTATGCAATTTTTCCTTAGAAAACGATTAAGATAAAGTTTAGAACGCTACCATCAACTGTTCTTGAGATATTGCACATTTTTCAAATAAATTTATCAAAAAATCCCATAAATTGAAAAAAATATTAACTGTTGAGAAACATGTTCACTTTTCATATGTAATATCATGCGATAACTTGGGTGACATTATTCTCGTGGATCTATCTTGATCCATTCATGAGAAAAGTTACTTTGAGTAATATTTTATAGTATTTGAACGCAATAATCATTTATCTGGTATAAGAATAACTTATTCCTTCATCCATAACGCTTGGCGAGATTTTGGCGACGAATTTAGTGGAATTTCGCCAACTTGGCGACTTTTTAAATGTTGCCAAATTAACGAAAATCTCTCTAAATGGATAAGAAAAATGACGCTAAATCAATGAAAATGACAACTAATTAACGAAAACTTAATATTTTGGAAAGAATATAAGTATATACTATAAAAATAACCTATTTTGTTTTTATTGTAAAATTAGTAAATTAATTGCATTATATAAGGAAAGTCATGCACTGCCCACATCAGATTTTTAGCTCTTGCCTTTAACTCGTGTATATATCGCACATGTGCACTATAGATAAGCCTCTGTATAATTCGTATGAACTGGACCATTTATAGCCGATATTTATGTTATGTAGGCTATCCTATATATATATATATATATATATATATCATGTTCAATCTAACATATATGTAGTCAATATTTTTCCCTTATGGTTAGTATATTTTAAAATAGGATTTTAACGTACTATGCATACAATTATGTATCTCAATGTCTCATAGTTTAGTGCAAATACATTTTCATCAGGTATGCTTACTTAAATTTTAAACTTCATATATTTTTATCTTCATGTATTTTCCTATGACCTGACATTTATTCTCAAATAAAAATCGAAAGTAGTAAAATCATGTTAAGACCAGAAATTTAGTCAGTTAAGAAATCCTTTAATTTGCTTTAAAAATTTGTTGAATAGTTTTTATAAATTATATTCCATTTTTTTTTGTATTTTTTTGTTTATTTAGTTTTTTGTTGTCTGAGATGTCAAAGTAAAACTTTAGACTCGTTCTTGAAATCTATGGCTCGTAAAGATATAATTCTGAAAAATTTATCATCCTCTGTTCGAAGGTTATTATTGCACACATTTTATGAGTTATTTATTAGGAATTACTTCAATGTAAATGTGCCATAAAGTCAATAAAATCTCCCACTTATTAAAATCACGTAAACTTTGTTTTCATTTAGTTTCTTCTGCTCTACATCGAAACAAATTATTGTCATTCTGCGAATTTCAATTTTATCTTCTGTCACGTGTCTTTAATCATGGTTCTCTTGACGTAAATACGAATTTCATTTCAAGATTTGAATTTCATTTTGATGAGCAAAATTAAATATGATATATAAAGATATAATTACTTTGTTCATTCTTCGATCCCGGTGCCGAAGTCACCTGAAAAGAAACAGAAAATTCAATAAATGTATTCAATAAATATATGCTAGTATTAATTGTATAAAAAATAATAAATAATCCTTTATAATTTCTTACCATTTATTAAATAGTCATATATTATTTAAAGGGGAAAAGGCTAATGGTTGTATGTAAAATTATTTAACGGGGGAAAGGCTAATATTAATATGCAAAATTATTTTTGATATTTATTATTATAAATATTTCAATATGCAGGGCATTTTCAATAATCTTCTAATTTCAAAAATAGCGCACTTCCAATTTTAAAATCATTAGTGTACGTAGATATTGAAATAATAGAATTTGTTTAGTTAGGTGGAACTAATATATCCGAAAAATATACTAGTAATATCGTCTGCTGTTTTAAGTACGTCAGATGATCATTACAAACATCCTTTTTATCAACTAAAGAACACAGCATTTTCACAGAGTGATAGAGTTTTTATTTTAATATTGTTCTAGCCATTTTTATGAGAGTGTTATTAAAGAGTTTCAGAAAAAACACCCAAATTTCTAATTATTTTTAGTAAAGAATTTTAGAGGAACAGGATGTGTTGCTTATTTTATCTGCAACAGTTTTATTTTCTCGAAACGCTTTTTCAACGTCGTAATTATTTGAATTATTATCGTTCTTAAAGCATGGGTCTTTCTTCTGAAATTCTTCAATGACACTCTCATAAGAGCACCTAGCGAAATAATGCTCTAAAATTGAGTAATAAAATGTCACTTTGGGAAAGTGCCATATTCTAAGATTGTTAAAAAATATATTTGTAATTATTGTTTGACGTATTAAAGAGCAGACAATAATTCTGATAGAATTTTTTAGGGTATATTTGTGTCCCCGAACTGTATAACGTCTACTATTCCATTTCTCGGCACATTATGTAAGTTCGATGTGCTTGCCTTTTCAATCATACTGTGGTTGTTATATTTACAGGTCATGAAAGAACTAAAAGTCCTTATATTAATTGAATTGTATGACACAAATTGCGAAATTTCCATTTTAATTAGTGACGGATGGAATGCCAATTTTGTCGAACATAGAATGCAGAATATAGAATAGTGAATTTTATCGTATAATCGATATCGATTACGAGATCGTTAATATTTTTGTAAGGTTCGAAATTTAACGTACCGACGGGATTAACCAACAAAATAAAGTTAAGATACTTATTTTGTTTGCTAATCACGTTGTTTGTTAATTTTGTATAACAGATAGATAAGACTTCACACCGTCAACACATAGTTGATACTCTAAACCGCCAAATATAGTGATAATAAGGCAATTACAAAAATACTAATAAATACGCAAATGTCTTCAAATATTTGTGAATTAAAATACTTTGCTGATAACAGCATAAGACAGCTGATTGATTAAATATGTCACCTAGTTTTTAAGGCAAAAATGAGCCTACTTCATCAGGAGAAGAGACAAACTAGTTATTACAGAAAAGGTAGAAATATTTCTGTCGGATTTCCCTACTGATTATCTCCACCCCCACTTCTTTAACACAAGAGAACTGCTATTAAAATTAATTTTCAATAAAAAATACTTCTCTAATAACAGAATAAAGGCTTTTTTAAAGAACAACATATTTTTAAGTCAAAAAGAAGCCTCCATTCTTCGCCAAGATAGAGAGATGTGGCAACCATAGCAAAAGGCAAGAAGCTGCATGTCAATAAATAGTTGTATCACGTGTGTTAGAAAGGAAATTGTTGCTAAGCAAGAATTCGAAAAAATGGAAAGAAAACTAGTAAGTCGGAAAATAACAGTAGAAAGATCCAAAACACTTTCGCAGTGAATATATCTACGACTTGAGTATCATGTGATGAAAAAACCCTCTAGAAATTGCCGTTTTCGGAAGATACATAAACAACGACATTAACTACAAAAATTATGCTTAAAATCATTGTAAAAGTACTTGTGAATAAGACTTTGAAGATATGCAGAGTAAAGCAAAATGAAGGAAACTAAGCTGTCTCGAAAGTTAAATGATCTAACTTCATCAAAAACTTAAATTAAGCGATCAAAATACTGTAAAAATATAAGTTTTATATAAAGCTACCATTTTCTTACTGTAAATATACCATTTAAATTTTTAGGCATCTTCCTAATCCCTTCATTTCTCTATTTATTTTATTACAGGATATTTGAGTTTTCAGTTTTATTCAGTGAAAATGCGTTTAGAATTTTTATACTATTATTCCTTCCTTTTATTTTTTTAAATTCTTTTTGTCAACGATTTTTTTCTTTAATCATGTGACACAACTATTTATTGACTGACACGGTCTTGCCTTTTACTAGGGCGGATGCTCTGTCACTCTATCCGAACGAAGAAGGTTCTTTTTTTTCGTCTGTGAAACCGATTGATACATTTTATTAAATTTTTATTCTGTTATAACAAAGTATTTCTATTGCAGAACAATTTACTAATCTTTGCTGTAGTGAGAACTCTCTCTTAATTATATTGACAAAGAAGACTCTTTTTGCTTACAAAACGTTTTTATACGTTTAATCAACTGTCCTATATCAGTAACTAATGAATTTGTATTTTTAGAAATAGTGTTTTTACCCAAAAAATTGAGATGGATTTTTAGAGTACAAAATGAAAAATAACTTATTGAGAAAGGAAATATATTTTGGCATCCATTCATATGGAAACCCCATCACTCCAAATAAGTCGCTCTCATTGTCCTTTTTCATTTTTTCTTGAACAGTTATCAAGTAAAATAAAAAAAAACGCAGTTTTTTAAGACACATCTTTTTATTACTTGTATGTAACTTGAATGTATGAAAAGCGTAATTATTAAAATGCATGTAATTTAAATGTATGAAAGACAACGGCATACTAAATTTGAATTTTCTTGATGCTTCAGTTCTTGAGTTGTTCCCCAGAAACGAGTACATTCCTATGTCGGGCCTAGGATCGGCAATCCCTATAAGGTTCGATATCCAAAAACTCAACATATACCATAGAAGGCAACGACATACCAAATTTGAATTTTCTAATTAATCTGTTTTTGAGTTGTTCCCCCAAAACAAGTACATTCCTACGGAGCGCTCAAGATGGGATGTTCTGATAAGATTGAAAATCAAAAGAATTAAAATGTACCATAAAAGACAACGACATACTAAATTTCATGTCTTTATGATTAATGGAATTTGATTTGTTAGTACTTCAAAGATTTGAATCACGTTGACAAACAAATAAACAAACGAACATAAGATTAAGCAAAAGGCTGTAATAAAAAAATGTATATCATATATAATTGAGTGTGACTAAGTAACTAACAGATGAATTATAAAGCCCAAATTTCTGAAGGCAGAAATTTGAAACTTTGCATATACTTGAAGATTAACCTATAAGTACTGAGAAAAATTTCAAATCTTGGAATGTTGTTTGATAAATTTATAAATCTAGGAATTTTTTGCTCCAACATTGTTTCAACTATAACTCGAGAACAGCTAAACGCACAAAATATGTTTTTGTACCATCATACATAGAAAATGAAATAACAATTTTTCTTAATTAACTCGATAGGTGTACAATCAACCATTAAGATATTTTAATTTATAGATACAGCAGACGATTATTTTTTATTATAGTTTATCAATGAATATATTTATAATTTTTGATTTTGTTACTGTAGCCGAGTAATGTGCTAAATACCACGAAATCATTTAATGGATATTTTTCAAACCAATCTATTAAAAATAAATGCTATAATTAATTAAATTTTAGCTTAAAATGTCTTAAAACGTTGAAAATAAGGTAACATACAGTGATCGGAGATGCGACATTGCATTACATACCGCAATTTCCCTGTCAATAGCACAATTGCGCGCCATTTTTATTCATTAATTTCAAACATATTTTGATATTTAGAACTTTTATGAAGTGTATAGATTATTTAGTATTGTATAGGTTGTAGGCATTTTTATTAAGTGTATAGGTTAAGCATTTAGTGACACTTATACACATAATAAAATCTCCCAATGGTCACGTGCAATAAAACAGTAATAAAATGCTCGATTAACTCACAAAACAGAAAATCCTGTTTTCAATACATTGGTGTAGCTCATAATTCATTTTTATCGTATTACATCAACACACCACTTAATGAATGACGACCGTTTGTATACCCTCTGTGAATATGTATAATTGTATATAAAATATGTAAAATTATTCGCACTAGAAAATAAGTGAAATGGTAAATTCTGAATCGAACTAGAAGATTGGAGCAATTATTAAACCTCTCCAAAAGGCGATTTTGCAAATTCGTCGCTAAAGTAGCCAAATTCGTCGTCTAGGTAACTAAACATGCCATCAAGGTCAAGCTACCTATGGACCTTCAAATAATAGCTATGGTTTTCTGTAAATATCGCTTTTTCTTTGAAGACAGGCAGCATGCTGTAAAATCATGTTAGTGACCACATTATAAAATGTTGAAAATCTGAATTTAAACTAAAATATGGTTCCCAAAGTTAGATACAAAGATAGATTAATGATAGGTGTATACTTTCAGAGGGTTAGTCTTCCTGGGAGGCATTATACGACTAAGTTTGGTGTTATATTTAAATTTGTATATTATGAAAACTATGAAATATGAAGCACTACACGACTGTGAGGTTTGACGCTCGTATCTAAAATGATTGACTGCAATATATTCAAGTACTTAAGGAAAATAAAACTTTAAGCAAGTAGCTCCATTTATTTAATAAATCTAATTTTTTTCTACTCTTTAGAAAAATTAAATTATAACTATGTACGTATTCCCCTGAATTACACATTCACAGATATACAGATGCATGTCAGACGAGACACAAGTAACTAAAAAAAAGGAAATAATAATAATAGCAGAGAAAAGTGACTTGCATCCATTTTTTCACAGACATAACGAGATTATTAGGAGCAAAATAGCTACAAGCACGCAGGACTTAACATTTCAGGGGAAAGATCTTACAGTATATTAGTCCATCTGTGAATTAAATTTTGTCCTCAGAGGAAAACAAAGCATGTCTTTAAAAATCTTACTTTCAAACCAACCCTAAATACTTTAAATTTTAAGCATATTAAACGCGCCGCACATACTCTTATTTAACGACGGCGCACGGCCCTAAACCCGGCATTAGAGGGATATAAATTAAATTAAAAAACCACACTTTATAACTCTCAAAGTGACAAGGAGCGGTGGTGTAAGTGAACAAAATTTATTCTTTTGCAACGGGAACCATTAATAAAGCTATTCTGCCGACTGAGGAGTTGGTATTTTTGTCACAGTTTTAGAGCGAGGAGATGGAGGAGGAGGTGGAGGGAAAAAAGTCCAACTTCCACTTGAGCGTCACGTTCAGCAGTGTCACGATTCTAAAAGATTCCGACTCGTCCGGAGATTCCAGCAGTTGAGAAATAATTAATTGGAGTCCCGAACCTAGGTGGAAAAAATATAATTAGATTTTTGGCCTCGGGGCTCATTTTGCCTAAGCGCTTTCGCTGAAAAACTATTTGGAGAATTTGCAGAAACTCGTTGCGAGGGAAAAGAATGGTAATGAATATTTTTCATAAGTTGCGACCGTTCAAGATGAGGGAATGGGCCATTACTAGAGATGGATGGATGAGATGCTACAGCGTTTCGTGTTTGATTTTTGCTGCCGGCACCATTAAAATTTCAAGATCTTTCCTTTCCTGTGCACGTAAAATGGTGTCGGAGGAATCTCTGCATAAGAAAAGTCGCTTAGCGCTTGAAGACGGCCTTCTTAATGGCGAATGTCGTTCTTATTTGCAAATTTTAGACATTTAGCAGATAATTTAAAGTTGAGGACCGAGATTTCCTTTTAAGGTTATGGGGATTTCGTTGCAGGGAAGAGAAAAGAAAACCGAGAATCTGAATGTACAAGACCATCATAATGCGCTGTCTTTCAACAAAGATAAAAAAAAACTATACTTCCGACAAAGCTAACTTTACAGTAGAAAGTCATATGCAAATCTACAGCCCTTCAATATTCTATAAAATGCTATTAATACTTAGAAACAAAACTTTTGATATACTAGATGCTAATTTCGTTATATAAAGGGTGTAAAAAGTTAAAGGCTTCCTTCCCATTCGCTTGTCTGTAGTTCTTGCACGGTCAAAATCCCCCTGACTTACGCGACTATGCATGTTCCCTAACATAGCATAATTTCTATACCACCTACAACAAAGCGCAATCACTTTACTAAACTAACTCCTCGCGGCGATTAAAGTGTAAATTCTACCCGACATCAACAAAATTAACCTCTTACTCGAACTCTGAAACTCACTATATTTTGAATCAAGAATATTAAATTGATAATTTTCCCAAAGTGACCGGGATTATTAAAGAAATTAAATTACATTTTTAAAGATATTGAATTTTCGTTTAATTTTGAAAACATTTAAAAGATTCCGACAAGTTGGCTATATTTTTCAAAATGTTTTTGCCAAAATTGCCATAAAAACTGTCAAGTTATCGCCAAGTTTATCGCTAAACAAATATAGACCTTTTTTTGTATAGTATAAAATTGCAAATAAAATATGCAAGTTCAAAGTTTTATAAATGATTTAAAAAAAAAGATACACGTTGTAGACACTGAATTTTTTGTGCTACTTAAAATTATTTTTTAAGATAGATATATCATAAAATTATTTATTTGGATAAAGTTATTTATTTAGCCACATCTGCATACAAGAAGTATAGGACACGATGTCCAAATTTTACGAAAACTGAGTTTTCATATAATGCTTACCTACTTTTTATTCTTCTTCTAGAGGTATAGTCTAGTAGGCCCATTTCATGGATATAAGGAAAATAAGCATGTTTAAAATAACACTTCATATCTTCATTTCATAAAAGAATCTTCATCTCTTACTGTAAACTATTCACTTGTGATATGGTGTCCTATGGTTACGGTACAGTATACAAGGTGTTTAAAAAAATTGAACAGTGGAAGATGTTTCGACCTGTTGTTGGTCATTATTCCAATTGCAGAAAAGCTTTAAATAAGGTAGGAAACAATGCGATAGTAATTTAAAAAATCTGATGTGGGCAATACATGACTTTCCTTATATAATGTAATGAATTTACTACTTTTACAGTAAAAAAATAGGTTTTTCTTATGGTAGATATTAATATTGTTTCCAAGATATTGAATTTTCGACAATTAGTCGCCATTTTCATTGATTTAGCGTCATTTTTATCTATTTGGCGAGATTTTCGTTAAATTGGCAACATTTCAAAAAGTCGCCAAGTTGGCGACATTCCGCTAAATTCGTCGCCAAAATCTCGCCAAACGTTATGAACGAAGAAATAAGTTATTCTTACAGCAGACAAATGACTATTGGCTTTCAAATACAAACGTATTACTCAAAGAATCTTTTTTCATGAATGGAACGAGATAGATCCACGAGAATGATGTCACCTAATTTATCGTATGGTATTACATATGAAAAGTGAACATGTTTCTCAACAGGAAATGTTTTTTTTTTATTTTATATGACTTTTTGATAATTTTTTTGAAAAATGTGCAATATCTCGAGAACGGTTCATGTAAATGTTTTAAAATTTATGCCAATCGTTTTCTAATGAAAAATTGCATAAGAAATGTCTATTTGCGTAACTTTATTAGTGGTTTTGATTTTTTGACGATTTTTTCAAAATTTCATTCGAATATTTAGGGGGGTTCTGAACATTCGATTGCGTATAAAAACAATAGGCTTCCAGTGTTTACGGATTGTGATTTTTGTACCAAATTTGGTTCGAATCGGTTCATTCGTTTGTCAGTTATCGTCTCCACAGACTCACTGATACACACACACACACACACACACACACACACACACACACACACACACACTAACACACACTAACACACACACACACACACACACTAACACACACACACACACACAAACACACACACACTCACACACACACACACACACACACACACACACACACACACACACACACACAGACATTACTTCAAAAATGTTTGATTCGTGATCAGGGATGCTTGAAACGTGTTCTCCCGTCGAAAACTCGAATTCGAATTTTCGACCCCGTCACAATACTTTCCTTATACAATATGTATATAAGGAAAGTAATAAGGTGCAATATTTTTGTAAAAAATAAGAAACACTTTTTATTTTTATTACGAAGAAATAAGTTATTCTTACAGCAGACAATGACTATTGGCTTTCAAATACAAACGTATTACTCAAAGTATCTTTTTTCATGAATAGAACGAGCTAAATCCACGAGAATGATGTCGCATAATTTATTGTATGGTATTACATATGAAAAGTGAACTAAAAAATTTGGATCTCAAAAGTGCAAATTTAAAAAATTTGCAATCAAATACATAAATGTGCAAAATAACTTATCAAAATTTTTGACTTACATCACTTTATCGTGGCGTTTTAATTTTTTTCACTTTGCCGTGGCTTGTAATTTCCACAATTCATGAATTCATCACCGCAGAACATGGGCTATTCAAACATTGAATTGATTCACAGAAATAATTTAGTACGGTTTTGATAGATTTTTTTAGGAAATGTGTTTTCGAAATTATTAAAGGCAGACAGATAATTTTGATTAAAAGTTATTTTGACCCTTAAACAAGGTAAAATACTGATAACAGTGATCTTGTTGATATGTCAGATGTTTTCTATTAAAATTTATGGCGAAATAAGTATGTCCTTTATTGTTTGAAATAGATTGGGGATCGGCTGCATTTTAATCTAGGAAATCTGTTACATTCGAATTTGAGAGATCGGTTGAATTCGTAGTAAATCATAATCATCTCACAGAGTTTGGCATTATTGAACAAGGACATAATTTAGACTCTAGTTATGTAGTAGATTTACTTTGTTTAAATACAAACTGTGAATCGGTAAAATGGTGACATAATAGCTTTAGTGAAATATTTGCATAAAATAAATTAGAATAGGCAGTAACAATTTTAGTAACTATTTGCAACTCAAATTGATTTATGGATGCCTTCTTATTTTCCAAATGAAAATTTTAATCAATGATGGCTATGTCAAATTATTCCAAGCTATATAGCACTAAAAGCGCGAAACCAGTCTGTAGATATTGGTTTCTGCATTGTGAGAGCGATTCTTATTTAGAGTAAAAAATTTCGACTTCTGAATTTTGAGATCAGTACTCGAACGTCTAAATAACTCGCACACGGGTGTGAATCGAAAATAGACATAATAAATGTACGGAAATGAAAATTATTGATATTACTAGGAAAAGTGAAATGAATAATTAAAATGAAATTGGAATGAAAATAACAAAATGAAAATAATGATATAATATGAAAGTATAAAATATAAATCAACATAAATTGATCATATAAAACTAAAATTATAAAGGCGTACTTAATTATATTACGCGCCCCTCGCTAAAAGTTGAAATACACACACACACACACACACACACACACAGGCACACACACACACACACACACAGATACACACACACATACACACACACACACACACAGATACACGCACACACACACACACACACATTATATATATATATATTAGAAAAATGTAATAATAAAAATAATCAATTCAAGTAATCGTGAAATATTAACATCACCATAAAAGCAAAACCACGGCCATAATGCCGATAACAGAAAAGAATAGCACCGGCCCAAATTCGATGATTAACCAGAATTAAATTCATCTTCAGGTCTGAGTATTTAATTCTAATTAACCCAAACAAATGCCTGTTTCAGATTGGGCAATAGTACATTACTATAAATGCCCAAACTCAGACTACAGGCACCAAAGATGAAAAAATTGAAGATAAGAAAAATTATATATATATATATATATATATATATATATATATATATTACAGACAGTATACATATTACTAAATTATATACACATTTAAAACTAAAATCAGATGGCGTATAATAATTGCGATCGGGCATTTCCAAGTTAACCATATATTAGAGATGTCTGACGCAGGAGTTTCTTTAGGACGCAGTTTTTAGCTTTTGATACTTTGGTATAGAAAATATTAAGATTTTGATTAAAATATTAACTATTTTCTTACTGTATGTAAAACCTTATAAAATTGTAATAGATATTCTAAATAAGAGTCTAAAAATATTTTTACAGGTGAAGAAGTGATAAAAATTATTGTTTATGATTGTAAGTAAAGACAATTTTCTACAAAATTAAGTATTACAAAATTTGGTTACTCATTCTCCCAACTAACTCCATCATATAAAATCATTCGATTATTTTATGAAGTGCTTTATGGGTCAAGAAAATCTTTAAACTTCAATATTTATATAAAATGTGAGGTTGTTTTCTAAGCACAGGTTGACCAGTTGGTAGTACGCTGGTTTCGAGATTCACAGGTTGAAATGTTAAGTATCACTTTATACTGAAGTCCGAGTGATATTGCAAACCCTAGTGTACAAAATTAACAGGCACTATGGATAGAAAACTGAAGTCATGACTGAGAAAAAGAGGACGACAACAAGATGAATTCTTTGAGGTTGAATAATCTTGGTTTAAAATTATGAGCCGAATATTAGTATAAAGATTCCTCGCATGCAATAACGTAGGTGACGAAGAATAACAAATCCCTCCTTATTGACTAAACATTTATATTAATTCTCCATATTGTCCATGTTGGAGAATAAAATTAAGCACTATAATCCCATCTCCTATTTGATCATCAGCCCCTTTTTTGTGATTGTACCAAGTATAGGTTTTGAACTTGCTGCGAGCACAAAATTCAAGATTCAGAGGTTTTAAGTTTGAGTGTGGCTCTGTGTAGGATTGCGAAAAGGATAAAAATAGGATAAAATACTTAGTTTAATAATATATATCTATATCTAAAAAAGAAATATTAATGCACTCAATAATTTCAGTTTAAGCATTACGTATAGTGAGGTAAGAATTTCCCTTTGTAGATAAACTTCAATTATCTAAGTTTCTGTCCTAGATTCTGAAATTGACAGTTCCAAGGCTTACATGGTCTTCTGGCAGCCTTATAAAGCTACTGCAAATTACCCTTTATTACATCCATCAAGCAATCACATTCTTCTCTATAAATGAAAAACTCATTTCACTTATAGAATTTCCTCTTTATGAAATTTCTCCAGCCTTAAAAACTGACACATGCCCAATTTCCTGGGAGCAACACGGGCGATGCATTATCCCAATAAGCTGGTCATCGCAGGCGCCATTTAATTCCGTAATCGTTCTGTCCGTCAATCTGTCCCTGAGGCGTTGACAGGAGCCAGACTCGGAAGGAAAAAATGGAAAAAAAAAAAAAAAAGTCGGGGACCCTGCCGAAATGCGAGATAAGTCAATTGACAGAGTGGGCGGCCGGCCAATCGAATTAGTCGCTCATGCGAGCAGCAGAGGGGGCAGCACTATCGAAACGGCTGGCCATAAGTCGTTTTGCCTAGATAATCTATGAAGTGGGGAATTTAATATGGAAGTTTAATATAAAATTCGAATTTAATCAATGAAGTTGCAATTTAAGTAGTACAAGTAATATTTGTGTAGGTTGCATTTTAATTCTGTAGGAATGATTATACGAAATAAATTTTATTTACGTATTTAGATTCTAATAATAGGGGAAAATATTTGATTTTCTTTGAAATTTCATCTTATTCTATTTATTATTTATTGTATTAATGTAAGTTCTTTATATTGGTATGATGGCGAGTCCCTTTTATACAAACTCTTATGGTTGTGTTGGGTAATGTAGATTGAAATGAGAAACGAACAGTGGGAATAAAAAAAGTTAAGCTTTGTATGAGTTCTGTAATGAAAGTATACAGATTACAGTGAAGCGACTTCTGTTTTATAACATGGTATTGCCTAAAAGAAAGCACTTGCTCAAATGGCCATTCCTTACCATCCGTGGATTACGATTTCGTGAACATTGCCGCTTAGTTGTACGTGATGATCAGTGAGCTCAAAACTCCTTAAAGCAAGAATTTTAGAATTCTTTTTGTGATATTTTGTTATCTGCATGACGGAGTAAAAATAATGACCTACATCGTTACAAAGTTCAGTGTAAATACTTCTACTAGAAAAAAATTTAAAATACTGGCTTAAGGAGTTCTGTGTTTATTGATCAGTACATTGTACTTACGAGTGGCAATGACTATGAATCCATGATCATGGATGGTGAAAGATGATCAGCTTAGGATTTTTTTAAATTTTAAATTCTACAGCTTTTTGACAAACAACCTGCCCGGCATATCTGGCATACAGGTAATTTTTTATTTGATACGTTATATCATAATAAACCATAATGTGCGTTCTATTAATTAAAAGTTCGATTTAGTTTTATGTAGCAACCTATTCAGTCCAGCTGATTGTGACACTTAGTGACAAATTCATTTTCAAAATACAATTTTCGTCCCGATTTGACTCTCTTTCAACCTGAAGCTTTGTACCTCTCCTCCTTATTTATATTTATTTTAAAACTTCACACAGTTTCACCTCCAACTTCGAAACGAACTATTTCACCTCCAACTTCGAAATGAACTGAGGGAATGAAGAGAAATCAAAAGCAAATTTTGCATAGCTTTTTCTCAGAGAAGTGCAAAGAAGAGGAATTTAACAAGCATTTACATACCATGCATTCCTGCTACTTAAATGTAGATCAGACATTGAAAAAAATACCAGGTTTTGTAGATGGAAAATTTCAATTTTGATGAATCATTTAAAGTTGTTAAAATACTCATATTCTTATATTTTGGATTCTTATGCAGGTTTTCTCTCTAAATTCTCCAGTGTCCTAGAGTTGCAGAAGCATAGTTTATAAATAGAAAACCGATTGATATCGGTTGAAAGAAAATTCTAGCGCCTCTAGCGGCGAATCTGAAAAAGTTAGAATTCATATCTTGAAAACGAAGCAAGATGGGTCAATTATTAAGTTATTGAGTGTTTTTTGTTTAGAATGGAAAGATGTGCACAATAAGGTAAACTAATGGCAATATAATGTAAATGTCTCGTTTACTACTTCAGTACGTTTGAAGGAAATAACAAGAAATATGTATACAAAAATAATAATAAATGAATTTTAATTTATTTATAATTATCCTTTTTGCAGTAAACAAAAAATGGTGTACGAAATTTGCAGACAAATAATGCAGTACTTTAATTATCTCTTTTTGGTTGATCTCGCTTTTTATAGTTTGTGTGCATGTTATCTGCAACTTTCTATACTAAATCAAGGACGCTCTACAATTATGTAATTCAAATTTTTTATCTATATGGCTTCGTTTCCAATTTAGGAATTATAATTTCTTCAACTCGTCGCTGGAGGTGCTGTAATTTTTTTTTAACTGATATCAGTCACTTTTCTGTCCACAAACTCTACTTCTTCAACTCTAGAACGCCCCAATAAAAAGTTAAAGGGTTTCATAAGGACTTGGGGGGGGGAGAATTTGTATATACAGTATAAGGTGAGATATTGATTAGAAAAGGTGAGATATTGATTTCGTGTTTAGTATATGCTCGTCAGCATGGAATAACCGATATTTGGAATAGCAGCAAGAAATTGGCACAATTTTTGCGAACTTATATCGGAACTGACAATTTAAATACTTTCACGTAGCAGGCATCAAAACTGTATATGGATTTGATGTCAGCTCCGTAGAAGAACTGAAATTGTAAGTTCGAGAAAATGGCTTATAGTAGATTTCTTACTGCCATTGCAAATGTCGGCTATTCCAAGCTGACGAGTGAAACCGGTTCATGGATCCTGATATCTGCAATGTGAGTATTTTCGAAATCTATTTGATATCTCTCACTTGTCCGAATTTCTAATGAAATAAGTCCTGGCTATATAAAACAATTTCTGAAGACATGTTTCTTGATTTATTACTTTCCTTATATACAATAATGTATAAGGAAAGTATTGTGAAAGGTTGAAAATTTGAATTCGAGTTTTCGACGGAAGAGCACGTTTCAAGCATCCCTGATCACGAATCGAACATTTTTGAAGTGATGTTTGTGTGTGTGGGTATGTGTATGTGTGTGTGTGAAGGTATGTGCGTGTGTGTGTGTGTTGTTGTTGTTGAGACCCAGACCGTCCGACCTACCAGAAAGGTGTAAGGTAACTGTATGGACGGCCGGGAAGTGCCACCCAATTTAGACCGGAACCCAGTGGGGGAGGCATCCACAGGGACCGTACCCTCCTTCCCCTACCACCAACCTCTCGGAAGGACTTACGGACCCACATGTTTAACGTGATCGTACTCCGCATGAACACGGCGGCATTTGTGGTAGCGTGCAAATCTAGCGCGCAAACCACGGGGATACCGCACCCGAGATGGCCAACAGCACGAGGTGTTCCGAGGTGGTCACCCACCGTGTGTGTGTGTGTGTGAAAGTATGTGTGTGTGTGTGTGTGAAAGTATGTGTGTGTGTGTGTGGCAGTGAATCTGTGGGGACTATAACTGGCGAGCGAATGAACCGATTCGAACGAAATTTGGTACAAAAATTACAATCTGTAAACACTGGAAGCCTATTGTTTTTATACGCAATCAAATGTTCAGAACTCCCCTAAATTTTCGAGTGAAATTTTGAAAAAATCGTCAAAAATTCAAAACCTCTAATAAAGTTACGGAAATAGACATTTCTTATGTAATATTTCATTGGAAAACGATTGACATAAATTTTAGAATGCTAACATGAACAGGTCTCGAGATATCGCACATTTTTTAAAAAAATTATCAAAAAATTATAAAAAATAAAAAAAAATATTTCCTCTTGAGGAACATGTTCACTTTTCATATGTAATACCATGCGATAAATTTGGTGACATCATTCTTGTGGATCTAGCTCGTTCTATTCATGAAAAAAGATACCTTGAGGAATACTTTTATATTTGAACGCTAATAGTCATTTATCTGCTGTAAGAATAACTTATTTCACCATCCATAACGCTTGACGAGATTTTGGCGACAAATTTGGCGGAATGTCGCCAACTTGGCTACTTTTAAATGTTGCTAAATTAACGAAAACTCGCCAATTGGATAAAAATGACTCTAAATCAATGAAAATGGCGACTCATTGCCGAAAATTCAATATCTTGGAAAGAATATAAGCATCTACTATAAGAATAACTTATTTTTTTTTACTGTAAAAGTAGTAAATTCATTGTATTGTAAAAGGAAAGTCATGTGCTGCCCACATCAGATTTTTTTTTTACACTTACCTAATCATAACTCGGAATTTTTAACAGAGGCTAAACCGCCTCTTATTTTAAATTCCTAGTCATGATTAAGGGTAATTTGTGTTTAGTATTGCATTTAGTAGGGTAATTGTGATTTTCCTCAAGCGATTATCACTTATTGATAGATAACTAGAAGGTAACTAAGTGGATTTTGGTTTTCCTTGAATGTGTACACTTGATTGCATTCATTAATTTTCCTATTAATTTTTAGTGACATTGAGTCATAAGATAACTAACTGCTTATACATAAAATTTAAATTTTAGTAATTTTCAGATGTTATTAATTTGTAATTGTTATTGATTTGTATTAATTTGATTATATTAATTTGGATTTGCGGCAGAATTTTATTAATTTGTGTTGTGTTGTACATATCATATTTTATCTTCTCTGTGAAAAAATAATGAACAATTCAAAATACTATATTTTTTTTAGTAACAGTATTTAGAAGAGTAATTGATATAAAATGTTTGCCATCAAAATGTGAAGCATGTTCTAGAAGTTTTATATGTATTATTTTAAAATCTCAGGAGCGAAATTATTGAATGAACGTTTAAAAATAATAGGAATATGTAACAAAAAGATTAAAGTTTTAATGCAAAATTACATTATACCATGTAGTTTTATAATATGTAATTCTCAGTAGTAATAAAATATGTACATATGATATTTGAAACATTTTAACGAAAAGTTCACACCATGTCTTATTTAATTTTTCACATTTGACAATAAATTATTTGAATACTTTGTTCCTTTCATGATATAAATATCGTTATATGTATTTTGGTAATGAGAAATTAATTAAAGATTCTTTATTTATTAGAAGGGAAGGTAATTGGAATAATTATGTGTTCTTAACTTTTAATAAAAGTTTATAGACAAATTTTCAAATTTTATATAGTACACTGAACAATTTACAGAATATATAAATTATTTTATTATAATACTACATAATCTCGTTTACTTCCAGTTAGATGAGTTATGAGTGAAGTATTTTGTATGTTTTACAGTTAAATGTAATTAAAAATGTGTTTTGACAGCTAGGAAAGGTCCTTGACAAAAGTCTATAGAAAATTATAAAGATGTAAATTTAAATTAACTACCAGAAAATTAAAGTGCTTTATTTCTAATTAATTTTAAAATTTATAAAACATCCGCTTTTGATTTATCGTTTTCTGGAAGAGATAAGCATGTGTATAATAAATCAGTCATAAACAATTGTGTTGAAATATTTTTATAAATTTTTGTTGATTTTTAAGCACATTGTTTAACATTAGTAATTTCAAATATTTTATGGATAATTGTTTCTTTGCTTGTAGCTTGTTGAGTTCTTCATATTTACCTATATAATATAATTATTACAGTTAGCGCAATTGTGACACAGTTATATACACATAACTATTCCAACAAACATAACCGCAATAAGGCTGGAATGTTGCAGGCAAGGAAAAATAAAAGAAAAAAACTGAATTTAATTAAAAAAGGGTAAAAATAGTATAAACCAGTGTTTTTCAAACTTTTTGGGTCGCGGAACCCTTTTGAAATTCAGCCTGACGCCGAAGCCTCAAAATGAGAAAAAGTCCATTGTGGTCCAAATTATGCATTCAAATTTTATTTTTCCATTAATTTTTAAGAAATCAAGTGTTACGCGGAACACATTTTGAAAAACGCTCATGTAAACAATATAGATCTAAACAATGTACTTGAATAAGATAAATCGGTTAAAATTTCACATTTTAAATATATATTGTATAAATTTCTATGTTGAACAATTTTTAGTACATGAATAAAAATAGTTGTTTTAATGTTGCCATGTTAGTTAATTTTAAGGAAGAATTGTTATTCATTTGAAATTTATGTTTTTATGAGATACACAGGACTATCTTATTTTCCATTTGTCGTTGCAGATTTTGAGTTACTTTGTACGTTTGCACCTTTGCCTAATATGCACATCATATTCAAACATTTCAGTACAGTGTGGGAATAAGTGGCACATCCCTATTGGATTTTTAATTGAAAAGAGTATTCAGAGGAAAATGTGAACGTGCATCAACGAGATAGTACGATAAGGATCTATGAAAGGTGCATTATTATTTATATTGTGTATTTGTTCAGTGGATAGCATCATGTTTAAATTAGGGCAATTGTGTGCAAAGCAGTCAAGAGGTAGACAATAAAAGACGGTGGACAGGATGAAAGAAGATTCGTCCACAGCAATTAGGAGGTTTATGTCGAAAATTGGAGAGCTTCTTGTTCTAAACTCTCAGAGAACAGTATCCGTATTTGAGTCGGTGAAGGAATCATTCGACAGATAGGGTCCGAAGAACGCCCGTCAAACCAAAACCCCCGTTGTCGACGGTTTTAGGCTCAGATCACAATTTGGTCAGTCTTTCCACATCTCTTGGAATAGCTTGGTTCATGGCAATTCGAGAATCATGAACCGGAGAATCCACCAACGCATCACTGCCCAGCTATATATGTGCCTCTTAGAAAAGGTGGGGTTCAAGACCAGAGCCAAGGCTAACTCGTCTTGAAAAAGGCGCCCGTCGATGGTATAAAAAGGCGGTGACAGAATTCGAGAATCATGAACCGGAGAATCCACCAACGCATCACTGCCCAGCTATATATGTGCCTCTTAGGAAAGGTGGGGTTCAAGACCAGAGCCAAGGCTAACTCGTCTTGAAAAAGGCGCCCGTCGATGGTATAAAAAGGCGGTGACAGAATGAAGGCTTTTTCTATTGGCTACTGCGTTAGCGCCTTGCTCACGACTACTCTGATGTACTCTGGAAATGATATTCCGAGATTGTTTGGAGTCGCTCTTGAGATTGCTAAGCAGGAGTTAAGGTGTGATATTTTGTTTTATCTTCATAAGACATGTTTGGCTAAAACTTTTATTCAAGTTAAATTTTAATTTCACTTCAGTTAATTTATAAATTGCGGGCAAGTCTTTTATTTATTATCGTTGTACAGAACTTTTATCTCAGCGTGGAATTGAAGAATTGAATCATACATTTTCAGCTAACCAGTCGTCTCTGCTAACTATTGAGGTACTGAGATGCTTTTCCCTTATGTTTTAAGATCTTCCTACAATGTAACGTTATAAAATTTAAACGTTTTACTTCAAGTCAAAAATATTTTATTCATATTTGCTAAATAAATGACTAAATAAATTTTTTTTCACATCATATACTACTACATGTATATAAATACTTTAGTCCTGTAAGGATAAACAACAAATTATGTAATAAAATTTTTCTAAATTAACTTGGTACTAATTTAATGTATTGTAAAAAATTTCAATGAAGATGACTTAAATTTATTATTTTGCTTTCTTATTTGTCTTTAATATTCCCAGAAATCAATCAATACAACTCAAGTTCCACTGCTTAAGTTTGAAACCAAGCTCAAGTACATTCAAATTTCTCCCGACTCTTGCTGTGGACCGGAATGATATTTCAGTGAGGAACTGAATAATTAAATCGCCACCTAAGAGAATATGAATCGCAAGTTTTTGAGAGAAAATACTGCGAATATATCCAATATGTCTTTATTCGACTTCAAAGTTAAATATTCGGGAATCTATTCCATGGAACCCAAGTTCCATTTCTCAAGTTCGGAGCAAGCTCAAACGCATTCACGTTCTTTTCCGCTTTTGCCCCGAACCGGAATGATCCTTTAGCGGTGATCGGAGTGAATCGTTCGGCAAGCGGATTATTCAGAGAGACGGGATCTTTTCCCCCTTCCCCTTTAATAGCCGGGTGTGCGTTTTTGTGGCAGCGATCGCTGATGCACTTTTATGCTAAAGGTTTCGGTTTCGATTGCCACCTCACACGCCCTCTGCTGGCGAAAAAAAAACGGGAGCCGCTAGAGGGCGCCTGTGGGTCTAATCCGGAGGGAGATGAGTTTTTCTGAGAGTTTTTTGTTGGTTGCTCTTGGCAGCGCGGTCGTTTGAAAGAGATGTAGTCGGGAATGAAACTGAATTATTCGGAAGGCGATATTCCGAATATTTTTTTTGCAGGCCGCTCAGAAAATGTGAATACAGCAGGCGGATTTAGTTTAGAAATCACTGTTAGAAACTTTCATTTTTTATGCATTAAAAAATGCTAATTAAAATCTTTGTGGAAAATAATTACCAAAACATTCGATAAAATATTTATGTTACAACTATTAGAAACTCTAGTACATTTTCGTTACAACTTAATATTGGTAAAATAGTTGATGCTTACATTTTTTATGAAATTTATTTATATTTTTTCTCATTAATCCTGCAGTTTATTATAGTTTAAAGAAATATTTTATAAATAATTTGAATTACAAGAACTAGTTTAGTCAAGTTTTCTGCCATTAAACTTTGTTAAGCATCACATTTTGAAATTATAGCATTGAAAATGATTATTTTAACAGCTATATAAGAGATATGCAAATAGGGCATGCCTTTAAATAGGTGTGCGACCAATATGTAAAAGTGTTGGCCCTGTGCAGTCTGAGCCCAATCTTTCATTTTGAAGGCGACTAAGTGGTATGGCAGATTTCGGTTGTCATAGAGGTTCTCAAAATTGTTAGTGCAGTTGTCATCTATTCTGTCCTAAAGAGCGCTATTATTCGCGAAAACTGCCAACCGACACAACATTCCAAGATTTGTCTGTTTCTACACCCATTTCACATTTTAAATGCTTATTACTTTTCTTACATATAAAGTACAGATAATGTATTGTGACATGGTCGAAAATTTTAATTCGAGTTTTTGATGGAAGAGCACGATTTAAGCAGCCATGAACTCGAATCGATAGTTTTTGAGATAATGTCTGTGGGCCTGTGCCTATGTGTGTGTGTGTGTGTGGACGCGATATTCCACGAACGAATGACACATTTTAAAAATAATTAGTGAATATTGGAACCCTAATGATTTTAAACACAGTTCAATGTTCGCAAGAAACCCAATCTTCGAATGAATGTTTGAGAAAATGATTAGATAATAAGGGTCTCCCATAATCGTTAACAAAAATTATTTAAGACACTTTTTATTAGAAAACGAATAATGCTTACTTTATAATGCTAGCAGAATACGTTCTCGAGATATATAAAAAAAATTTGAAATTTTTGAAAAAAAAGAAAAAATCTAGACTTTCAAATTTAAAAGAATAACAATTTCGTACCCAATGATTTATTACAAATCGAATGATAAATTGTAGAAAGCTGGTACGAACTTATCTCGGGATATTTCACGCTTTTCAAATAAATTCATATATATGTATATATATATATAGTAACTATTAGCAAATATGTTCACTTGCAATATTACGTAAACGCAATAAATCTGGTAACATTATCCCGTGGACCTAGTCCGTTTCATTCATGAGGGAAGATACATTTTGCAATAGTTTTGTATTTTGTCACCGAAGAATTCGCCAATAGTCATTTATTTCACGGGATATTAATTAAATGTCAATTGCATTCTGATGAGAACTTTGAGCGCGAATAAACTCCAAATTACGTGATATTAATTCAATACCAAACACATTGTGCTGTATGTCTTGCATACCATTGTGAAATAAATAAAGTCATTTTATTATGTACGGAAAGTCATGTGCTGTTCACTTCAGATTTTTTTTGCGCTGGATGCTGAATATTTTCTGGGATAGTCATGATCAGAATCTTGCACGGGAGAATAAGTTATTTTATTTGAACTAATCATTGGCTCAAAACGCCAAATTTTAATCTGCGCGATGTTTATTCAACGCTAAAAACATTGCGCCGTAGATCTTGTAGAACATGCGAAAGAAGTGCACTGCACAATGTAGGGATAGTCATGTGATGCTCACATCAGATTTTTTTTATGCATCACCATTCACTACTTACTTTGATGTCATGGGGTTAAAACCCGTATAATAAACCCTTATAATACATACGGGTATTGTTCTGACTTGTATTTCGTGCAAAACGCACCACAGAGGGAGGTCTATAAGGCAAAACTCGAATGCTGATTCCGCTCATGAGATTTATAGCTTTGAGTTATGTAGAACAGAAATTAATTCGAACTAAATAGCGTGTAGTGTAAATTTTTTGAACAAGATTGAAGACATTTGATCTAATGTAATACTTAATGCGCATATGTTAAAACAAAGTTATGTATAGTTATTATACAGTACCGGGACAAAGAGACGGTAATTATCTGTCAAATAAAACGCGAGAGTAATCTATGATATATATGTTTCTTTGTATAATGTTTCGATATCGTAAAATATTATTTTAAGCTGTCCTAAAAACTGGTTAAAGAGGGTTAAAAATTGATAGTTTTTTTTTTACTTTGGGAGATATTACTGGAAAGTATGTTGGTCTTTTCGCTGCCATCTTAATATTTAAAACATTGTAAAAAGGCTATATAATTTACATGTAATCAAATACCCAGGTATTAAACAAATTTTTCTTTTTTACAATATACTCTCTCTCTCTCATATTAAAGTATTACGCCAATATCGGTGTTACATCAGAACTATTGGCGTAATATTTTCCCAATATTTTAAGCCAATATTGAGCCAATTCCGCCTAAATATCCACACTTTCTCATATTGGTCAAATATTGGATTGCTACTAGGAATATATATATATATATATAATATATATATATATATATATATATATATATATATATATATATATATATATATATATATATATTTCAAAGGAATGAATGGAGTGAAGGGAAAATGCCAACAGTTAAAATATTAAATGGCCAAGGGGAATTGTGACCCCTTGTTCCGGTTATAGCATGCTATTACACCATGGTAACACTCCCGGAGCCGATATGGGTTGAGGCCGATATGGATATGTCCGGATTAAGTCTTTTTTCATTTTACGTATTTTTCGTACTCTAGTATGCATTGTTTTTAATATTTTTAATTTCATATATATATATATATATATATATATATATATATAACAACAGATATATTTAGAAGATTCAGTGAGTCTCCACAAAGCATATCTATGTATCAAATGCTTCTAAAATTTTGATGTATAAAACCAATAATTTGAGTTCAAGTAAACCAATTTCTAAAATTAAAATTAATATTCTACTCATATTTATTCATATTTAAGTAAAACATTATTTATTATTAATATTAAAATGTGAATATTTTACTATGGTAAACATTAAGCCAATACATGCTTAAATGACGCATGGAGAAAATATAAAGTATAAAAGGCCACTTGAAACTTCTATAATTAGATTTGCACGAACTATATTTTAATTTATTATCCTTTTCGTCGTTAATACAAAGTATAGGTGGGATTTGTGTGAAAAATTTGTTTTTAAATATAGAAAACACCGTAAATAATTGAAAAGGCTGCGTACCTATGGATGCGAATTTTTGTTAGGTTACAATTGGACTACGAAAGAGGTTGATACACTTATATTTTTGCTTTATACTATACTAGCAGCATACCCGTTCTTCGTACGGAGTATGTAATAGAAAGAAACTTGAAATTCATAATCATGCCCAAATTCGTATAGTATACTAAATGACATGTTTAATCAAAATATTCTGTTAAAATATTTAATATAATGCTCCTAAAAAGAAGTTTAAGAATCTCTGTTCTCGCTATATAAAATTATCTTCATGGACATATCTGAAGAATAAAACATCTTGGACCCCTTATGTAAGCAAATATAAAAAAAAATATAGAATTGAATCAATATATGCAAAATAAAAGCGTTAAAATTGTATGGGACCCGTACTAATTATATACGCGAATATTAGAAAATATAACCTGTATTAGTAGATTACATGTATAAATTGAAAATACCAATAAACCCGTAATCTTTAAATCTGAAGACAGTCATTTATTCCAATATATGTCAAAATTAAAGTGCTAAAATTATATGGGAAGATATACACGTACTACTTATAATGTCCGATTATTAGTAGAAGATTTCCCGTTTTGCAATATGAGTCACAAATGTTTTTTGGTAAAATACAACAGACGACGTAAGAAGAACTCCTAAAGAGAAGTTTAAGAATATATGTTCTCACTATGCAAAATTATCTTCACGATCAGATCTGAAGAATAAAACATCCTGCCCCCTTTCGTAAGCAAATTTACAGAAGAAAAAATAGGAATTGAATGAATATATGCAACCCCGTACTAATTATATTGTCGCAGATCAGAAAATATGCCAATGTGTTAGTAGAAGATTACCCGTATTACAATATGCGTCTCAAAAATATTTGCCAAAATAAAAGAGATGACGTAATAAATTGAAAACATCAATAATATCCGTACTCTTTATACCAGAAGGTCGTAATTGATTCCAATATATGCCAATATATATCAAAACATATGTCAATATACCTGTACTACTTATATTCTCGTAGATTAAAAGATATACACGTGTATTTGTAGAAGATTCGTACAACATACAATATATGAGTTTAAACAATTTTTGTCATAATAAAATAATTGCATAATAACTTGAAAATATCAATAATCCTTGAATCAATAATCCCCGAAAATATAAATAATAATAATTTTTAAACCTGAAGACCGTAATTGATATTATCCAGTCAAAAATGCTATAAGAAAAATCAAATCGTTCTTTTCTAAAATATATTTTTATATCCATTTATTTATTATTCAAATCGAAAAAATAATTATTAAAATTAACAGATTAAATTTAATTGCGTTTCTGAGTAACATGATATAAGATAGAATCTTATAACATGTTAAATATGTCATGTCTTATAACATAAACTGCGAAATTAAATAACGATTTTGATTTCTCTATACTTCTCATTGTTCCGTAAAAGCTTGTTTTAAATAAACCATGAACCATGGAGATAGATTTCCCCTTTAAATCATGTTTCAAACAATTCATGTTTTCAGAAAGTGACTAATTAACGCAAAAAATCTCCCATCAAACCCAGAGATTAAATTTTAATTCACTTTCAAACGATTTTCAAGCTTTTCGTTTGGATAAACCACGGAGTTAGGGAGTAGAACTCCTAGGAAAAAGTTCCGTTTTTCATTAATATCTCGACAACCCCAGGTCTTAGAAACTCGAAACTTGGACAAAATTTATGGGGGGATATTTCAAGGCTATTCACCAAATTTCATTAAATTCGGTTCAGCCGTTTTTCCGTGATGATGAGACAAACGAAAATTTCGTTTTTTACTAATATCTCGAGAACCACTGGTCGTAGAAACTCAAAACACGGATATAATTTTAAGTGGGGCTATTTCTGGGTTACCCACAAAATTTCATCGAATTCGGTTCAGCCGTTCTCCCGTGATGGTGTGACAAACAGACAGACAGACAGACAGACAGACAGACAGATTTTCATTTTTATTTATATAGATTTGCAAAGATTTTTACCTATAGGTAATTTTAACAGTAATTTAAGCAACAAATATTGTTAAACATTTTAAGCAGTTAATAAGATTTTTTTTTTCTTTGTAGAGATTTTTTTATTCTGTTTAACAATTATACAGCTATTCCATCAATGCACGTTTAATTTGTGATAAAACAAAATTTTATCAAAATATTAAATGCCTAACACTTACTTTGTACAAAAAGATTTCTTTCAGACAGTTAACCCTGACCTCCGCAATAATATATATATATATATATATAAGAAGGGTTCATGCCGCATGGTAATACAAATTTTCTTAATGCATCCTATTTTCATTTTTTCAATTTTTGTTGCCTGTAGTCTGAGTTTAAGCACTTATAGTGATGTGCTATTGCTTAATCTGAAACAGGCATTTGTTTGGGTTAATTAGAATTAAATGCTCAGATCTGAAGATGAATTTAGTTCTGATTAATCATAGAATTTTGGACGGTGCTGTTCTTTTCTCTTATCGGCATTGTGGCCGTGAATTTGCTTCTATGGTGATGTAAATATTACTTGAATTGTTTTTTATTTTTATTTTTTTTATTTTTACATAATTCTTATTATTACATATTTCTATATATATATATATATATATATATATATGTTGTAATTACTGAATGACAATGTTGTAATTACTGAAAAATTCAATTTTATTAAAACCGCCTTATCCTAGTTATTACACCTTTTTGCATGCGATTTTCATAATGAGGGTACCATCACGTAGAAACTCTGAATATTGCACGAGCTGCACAGCAGGGTGTGTAGCACCACACCTTGGAGGGTGGCACACCCCTGGCGGACTTAATCGTGATTTAATAGTTAGATAAAAATGCAGGAACAAGAGTTAAAAATATATATGTTTTTAAATTGCTGTACTTTCGCTTTGGAATTATGAGATTTGAATATGTATTATTTGGTATATTGTGAAGAAAAGCAATGAGTTGCCAAACAGATTAACCCAGGTTGGAAAACAATATTGTTCCCGGGAGGAAACCATTTTAAATTTGTAGCCATGAAATCAATCCGACGATATGGAGAGTTACAAAAACTTAGAATTATGCCATTCTGTAGCAACTAATTTCGATGGATTGTACTCACGTTATTCATCTATAGAGGTGTTCTCAATGACTGTCAACAGTATACATAGACTCGTTTTGTTTTTATTACTTGTTCGTCAGCATGGAACAGTAGATACTTGCAATGTGCACAATTTTGCTAACTACTATGGATATAAACTCATACAGCAAGTTTTCTTGCTGCTATTGCAGGTATTGGGCGTGCCATGCTGGAAAGTGTATGATGATCACGAAAATAGTCCATGGATTCTGAAAACCTATGGATTGATCGGTTTTAATTTCGTTGGAGATTATCAGTACAAAATATCAATTATGAGATAAATATAGAATCTACACAAAGTTATTAAGTCCTTAACTCTTTAATTTTCAAACAGTTCATATTTTAATCATGCAATTTAGTAACACGATTAAATATAACTTCCTTATGTAATCATAAAATGATTTTAAGAGATAAAATAAAATGTCTTTCATAATGTAAAACTGGTAATTATATTGAATAAATTGTATTTAATTTAAAATAATTGGGCAACATAAGCACTATTTTATAGCAAAATAAATTCGAATATCCAAACTGTGAAATGTATATTTAAAATCCTGCTTCGATAAAATAAATGCAGAATTGGTATTGGAGCATAATATCAGAAGATGAAAAAGCTTAAATTCTATTTTTATATTGAAGAAAAAAAATGTTTATTCTACATTTAATCAGAAATTATTTCTGTTTTAAAAGGAATGTGACAAAAGTATGTCTGCAAAAAAATCGTCAAAAATGTTTGACAAATTTCTTCACAAAAATGGTGATGGAAATATTAAATGAATGCAAACTAAAATCAGATCACCTTAAATATTTTTGGTAATACATGCCATTTAAGTTGTCAGAATATGATGATTAGAACTAAAAGTGCCAATTATTTTAAAAAATAGGGTCTCTATACAAATGTTTAGATACTTAATAATAATTTATTAAACACTAGCAGCATACCCGTTCTTCGTACGGAGTATATAATATAAAGAAACTTGAAATTCATAATCATGCCCAAATTCTTATAGTATACTAAATGACATGTTTAATCAAAATATTCTGTTAAAATATTTAATATAATGCTCCTAAAAATAAGTTTAAGAATCTCTGTTCTCGCTATATAAAATTATCTTCATGGACATATCTGAAGAATAAAACATCTTGGACCCCTTATGTAAGCAAATATAACAAAAATATGAAATTGAATCAATATATGCAAAATAAAAGCGTTAAAATTGTATGGGACCCGTACTAATTATATACGCGAATATTAGAAAATAAAACCTGTATTAGTAGATTACATGTATACATTGAAAATACCAATAAACCCGTAATCTTTAAATCTGAAGACAGTCATTTATTCCAATATATGTCAAAATTAAAGTGCTAAAATTATATGGGAAGATATACACGTACTACTTATAATGTCCGATTATTAGTAGAAGACTACCCGTTTTGCAATATGAGTCACAAATGTTTTTTGGTAAAATACAACAGACGACGTAATAAATTGAATATATAATTAATCCCCTTAATTTTCATACCAGAAGACTGTACTTGATTCCAATATATATGCCAATATATGTCAAAATATATGCTAATATACCTGTACTACTTATATTCTCGTAGGTTAGAAGATATACCCGTGCATTCCTAGAAGATTACTCGTACAACGTACAATATGCGTGTGTCAGCAATTTTTGCCGCAATAAAACAATGGCGTAATAACTTAAAAATATCAATAATCCCTGAATCAATAATTCCGGAAAATATCAATAATAATAATGTTTAAACCTGAAGAGTATAATTGATATTATCCAGTCCAAAATGAAATGGCAATGAAATTTATTTTATATACATATCTTCATTATTCAAATCGGAAAGGATTTAATAAAAATCGTCTGCCGCATAAACACATTGGATTTAAATCCGTTGCTAAGCGACATGATATCATTTGCTTCAAATAAATTGGTAGAAAAAATATCGTCTAAATAGTTATATTTCTATGGAACATTTGGCGACAGTTTCGTCAAATTAGCAACATTTTAAAAAATCGCCAAATTTATCGCCAAGTGGGACTGTAGAACTGACAGTTCCACTTTGCGACAAATTGACGAAATATCATCACAATACTATCCCCTAACAAAAAACAATTAATATCATTTATGTAGCGCAATTTTATCAATTTCAAGATATTTTTATAGATTTGAAAACATTTTTATCAATTTGGTGACATTTTAAAAATTCGCTAAATGTATTACTAAGTAGGATGGTTGGTCTGACAGATAAATGCTAACCAAACATCATTTCAGTACTCTCTTCTAACAAAACAAAAAAAAAATTCATTGGTATGTAGAAGACCCAAGCCACACGACCAACCCGAAGGTTTATGGCAGCTGTTTGTGTGTCGTTTATATCAATTTGGCGACATTTCCGTCAATTTGGCAAAGTTTAAGAAAAGTTGTCAAATTAGCGATATCCCTCCAAATTCGTAGCTTTGAATTTGCAGATCTGAATGAAACTTTCTTATCCCGTTTCAATATACTAAATGAAAACACTACAATTGTATTAGAAGATATACCCGCTCTACTCTTTTTCTGTTTCAACAATCGGCTATATGAATTTATTGGCTAAACACAATATATGAGTTTAGTAGCTAAATACGATATAAGCTTGAAAACTCTTTGCCAAAATAAATGAAATTGATGTACGCAGTCAGCAATTAATATAATTAAAAGAAAAATCAAACCGTCCATTCATAAGATATACTTTTATATCCATTTATCCATTTATTTATTATTTAAATCGAAAAAAAATAATAAAAACATTAACAAACACATTTAATTTAATTGCGATGCCGAGCCACATGATATATCCTCCTAAAATGTTAAAATTTATTAACCACTAACAGCACACCCGTTATTCGTACGGAGTGTATAATTTAAAGAAACTTAAAGTTCGCAATCATGTGCAAATTCTGTTAAACTATTAAATTTATTGCTCCTAAAGAGAAGTTTAAGAATATATGTTCTCACTATGCAAAATTATCTTCACGATCAGATCTGAAGAATAAAACATCCTGCCCCCTTTCGTAAGCAAATTTACAGAAGAAAAAATAGGAATTGAATGAATATATGCAACCCCGTACTAATTATATTGTCGCAGATCAGAAAATATGCCAATGTGTTAGTAGAAGATTACCCGTATTACAATATGCGTCTCAAAAATATTTGCCAAAATAAAAGAGATGACGTAATAAATTGAAAACATCAATAATATCCGTACTCTTTATACCAGAAGGTCGTAATTGATTCCAATATATGCCAATATATATCAAAACATATGTCAATATACCTGTACTACTTATATTCTCGTAGATTAAAAGATATACACGTGTATTTGTAGAAGATTCGTACAACATACAATATATGAGTTTAAACAATTTTTGTCATAATAAAATAATTGCATAATAACTTGAAAATATCAATAATCCTTGAATCAATAATCCCCGAAAATATAAATAATAATAATTTTTAAACCTGAAGACCGTAATTGATATTATCCAGTCAAAAATGCTATAAGAAAAATCAAATCGTTCTTTTCTAAAATATATTTTTATATCCATTTATTTATTATTCAAATCGAAAAAATGATTATTAAAATTAACAGACAGATTTAATTTAATTGCGTTTCTGAGTAACATGATATAAGATAGAATCTTATAACATGTTAAATATGTCATGTCTTATAATATAAACTGCGAAATTAAATAACGATTTTGATTTCTCTATACTTCTCATTGTTCCGTAAAAGCTTGTTTTAAATAAACCATGAACCATGGAGATAGATTTCCCCTTTAAATCATGTTTCAAACAATTCATGTTTTCAGAAAGTGACTAATTAACGCAAAAAATCTCCCATCAAACTCAGAGATTAAATTTTAATTCACTTTCAAACGATTTTCAAGCTTTTCGTTTGGATAAACCACGGAGTTAGGGAGTAGAACTCCTAGGAAAAAGTTCCGTTTTTCATTAATATCTCGACAACCCCAGGTCTTAGAAACTCGAAACTTGGACAAAATTTATGGGGGGATATTTCAAGGCTATTCACCAAATTTCATTAAATTCGGTTCAGCCGTTTTTCCGTGATGATGAGACAAACGAAAATTTCGTTTTTTACTAATATCTCGAGAACCACTGGTCGTAGAAACTCAAAACACGGATATAATTTTAAGTGGGGCTATTTCTGGGCTACCCACAAAATTTCATCAAATTAGGTTCAGCCGTTCTCCCGTGATGGTGTGACAAACAGACAGACAGACAGACAGACAGACAGACAGACAGACAGACAGACAGACAGACAGATTTTCATTTTTATTTATATAGATGAAGAAATTATGAAATTTATATATGAAATACGTGTTATGTGTTAATTGAATAAAATCAAAAGCAGATGTATACTTTCATTGTCTCGACTTTGAACATGTCAAATTGATGGTATGGCTAATAATTTGTAAAGACCCATGGTCTTACCATGCAACACCTGACAGAAAGAGCTTACTCATTATCTCGAATGCTGCTTGGTTTTCTTGAAGTTTGAGAAACCAAGGTTATAACCGAGTAATTTTACAACATAAGAAAAACTTCTATATCTGCCTGCTTGTCCCATTCGGCGACAAATTTGGCACCAAATTTGATAAAATATTGTCAACTTGGCTACTTTGCAGAAATGTTGGCCTAGATGGCGAAAATTCAATATTTTATAAAATTAAATTAAATTTCTTTGATAATCTCTGTCACTTTTTGCAGGAATTGATAATAATTTTAAAAACAAAAATTATGTAATAATAAATTTAATATTTTTTCATTGGTATGATGAGCAATTGTTATTAAATAAGATTATAACAACACAGTTTCTAATTTAATTTTAATTTATATATATTTAGGGCACAATTTCATTTTAAAAAAATCTGATGTGGGCACCACATGACTTTCCTTATATAATACAATGCATTTACTACTTTTACAGAAAAAAATAGGTTATTCTTATGGTAGATACTTATATTCCTTCCACGATATTAAATTTTCGTCAATAAAACGTCATTTTTATTGATTTAGTGTCATTTTTATCCATTTGGCGAGATTTTCGTTAATGTAACAACATTTAAAAAGTCGTCAAATTGGCGACATTCCGCAAAATTCGGCGCCAAAATCTCGCCAAGCGTTATGGACGGAGAAATAAGTTATTCTTATAGTAGATAAATGACTATTGATGTTCAAATACAAAAGTATTACTCAAAGTATCTTTTTCTCATGAATGGAACAAGCTAGATCTACGAAAATGACTTCACCAAATTTATCACATGATATTACATATGAAAAGTGAACATGTTTTTCAACAGTTAATATTTTTTTAATTTATGGAACTTTTTGATAAATTTATATAAAAAATGTGGAATATCTCAAGAACGGTCCATACTAGCGTTCTAAAGTTTATGTCAATCGTTTTCTAAGGAAAAATTACATAAGAAATGTCTATTTGCGCAACTTTATTAAATGTTTTGATTTTTTGATGATTTTTTCAAAATTTCACTCGAGAATTTAAGGGTGTTCTGAACATTCGAGTGTGTTTAAAAACCACAATCTTCCAGTATTCACGGATTGTGACTTTTGTACCAAATTTCATTCGGATCTCTTTATTCGTTCGTGAGTTATCGTCTCCACACACACACACACACACACACATCACCTCAAAAACGTCTGATTAGTGTTCAGGGATGCTTGAAACGTGCTCTCCCGTCGAAAACTCGAATTCGAATTTTCGAACCCGTCACAATACTTTCCTTATTCATTATACGTATATAAGGAAAGTAACAATATTCATAATTTATTAAGTGTTTAATATTATTTTTATTGAGTTAGTATTTCTCGTAAAAAGATAAAGATCTTATAAAAGTGCTTTTTTGATAAATCAGACTTTGGTTACTAGAGCTTTAAGTAGAGGAAAAGTACTTCAGTATAAAAAAACTTTTGATGTAGAATATATAAAGTTTCATGACTTTTAAGTTGTCCGTTTATTCATTGAATATTAAATTCTGAAGTATTTGTATTGGATAAAATAGTAGATGCTTCTTGATATATAAACCGAAACGAATAATACGCAAAAAGTTAACGTATTTTTCTTCACAAATTACTCCATCAATAAATTCGTGATTTTTATCAGTGCATTTGGTACATGCAGTCCAATGGACTTTACATGTTACCAACTGTTGTTATATTTCCCTACATTTATTTTCCATTTCTAATAAAGTAACCAATTTAGTGAAATTGCAGCTTACACAACGAAATCGATATCGTAGTCCCAGAGCTGATCATTTTTGCCCATACGGGCAGTAACTGAAATTAGCTGTATGAAATTCGCATGCTTTACTGTCTCTCTTTCACAGTGATTAGAAGCCATTTGCTCTATTGCCTTGGAAACTCTTTGTATATTTTTAACAATTTTTTAGGAATTTCATCGCTGGGGGAGCATTTACCTGAAGGCGACATCGGCTTCAATACACATACACACATACAGAGTGTAGTCAGGGTAGTAGAGAGGGCATGGGGGTTTATCAGCAGCAGCCAGAGCAGGAAGGGGGGATGGCAGATCCAGAAAACTTGTGGGGGGGATGAAGCGTCCGGTCGATACGGGAAAATGTTCCGCACGCACACTACTTGCCTGCTTTACGGGCTTCTCTCTCTCTCTCTAAGAGAGAGGGAGAGAGAGATTTTTTTGTTTATTTGGAAGCGGGGGAGTGCGGAGGGTTATCCTGAGGCGGGCATCTGGAGAGCTTCTCCTGTTCTGAAGGCAGCGAACCGCGAAACAAGGAACAGAGAGCGAAAAAGAAAAGAAAAAAGAGAAATGGATCAAAATATCAGAAAGAAAGAATAAAAGGTTGGGAATGGCCGCTGGTCTTCAAGAGAGAAGCGAAGTGGCTAATCAAAGGCAAGGGTTAGAGGTCCCCTGGAATAATTAAGTGCGGTGTGGGGGTGAGGATGCTATCATTTTCACGCCCGACATGGTTCAACGGATTTATTTCTCTGGCGGTAATCGTTCGGGCCCGGTTGCCATCATTAGGACGCTTTGCTTGGCGGTGGACCATTTAACAAGACCTCTTTGTTTATCTTTGAGAAGAAATGTGAGAGGAAGCTTCATATTTATTGCTGAGGAATGATTTTCTGACGGTCAGTGTCTTTCAGGACGGATTTAGTTAATGGCTATATTTTCAAGTTGAAAATAAATGTTCCATTTTATTCTGTTTTCTGTCTTGTGTACGTGATCTTATAGTTGCGATAGGCTGAACACACACACACACGCACGAACGAATCTTAACTGGACTGACCCTTCAAATTGCATGGCTTAATTTTTGGGCTCAAAACCAGCATGTACTAACTCTAAAGCAGACATATAAAGAACTTAGTTTAACACCACCTTTCTGAAAGAAGCATTTGATGATGCCCACTCAAATGTTTGTCTCTTTGCTAAGAAATGCATTAAGAACCAGGTTTTTGTACTATCGGTTTCACTTTTCCATGCGATTATATGCTAGTGACTGGATTAATATTCGTCTCCAATCATCTTCAGATATTTTACTTGGGACTTATAGTTGATATAAGCATATATTGGATATTGAAATTAATAAGCATTGGAAGTTGTTTCTGTGTTCTGCAGTTAATTAATAGTACCTAATTACTGCATTGTGGTTATATACCAAATATAGTTACCAAAATATTTATAATGCAGATATAAGTGCTGAATGTAATATTAAATTAATATTGACTACCTTTATCTAATTAGTCAGGAATTTAGTCACTAGGTGTTGAAGGCCCAGACCACACGACCAACCCAGGGGGTTTATGGTTAGTCACTAGGTGTGTAGTTGCTGATAATATTTCTTAGACTGGCCTAGAATGGACATGGTTATCATCAGCATATATTAAATGAAATAACTGTTGCTATTCTATATAGAATATCTGATGGGATAACACATGATCTTTCTTACATAATGTAAATTACTTTATTTCTTTCACAGCAATAGTACAAGATTCAGGACACAATGATTTCGGAATTGAATTAACATAAAGTGGAAATTTAGCCAAGAGAAGTCTTTAATTCAAATACAATGACTCACATGTAAAATTTACATCAAAATACAATTGACGTTTAATTAATACCCCGTGAAATGAATGATTATTGGCGAATTCGTTGATGTCAAAATACAAAATTATTATGAAAAGTATTTTCTTTCTTGCACAGAATGAAATGGATCTATGAAAATGACGTTAATTAATGTGTTTTACATAATATTGCGTAGGAAAAGTGACTATATGTGTTAATACTTACTACTTTTTAATTTTATGTAATGTTTTGATAAATGTAATTGAAAACATGCACTATCTCGAGAATCAAATCATGCTGCAGTATTAAATTTAGTGTCATTCGTTTTCTAATAAAAAAAAATTCGTTGAGGGGCTTTCGAGTACCATATCGCATTCAAATTCAATAGCGTTACAGTATTTACTGGCTGTGATATTTGTACCGATTTTTTTCGAAACGCAGCATTCGTTCGCAGGATATCGATTCCACAAACTCACAGGCACTAGAATACTGGAATAAAATCACACTGACATACATACACACAGACATCACTTCAAAAACGTTCGATTCGATTTCAGGGATGCTTAAAACGTGCTCTTCAACCGAAAAGTCAAATTCATATCTTCGACCCCGTCATAATAATTTTCCTATACATTCATCATACTATCTATGTATGTGGGGAAAGCAAAAATTAAGTGGATCTGTCAAAATGACAAATATTTTACATAGCCGAGAGATTCTCTACCTTGTGGTATCCCATTTACATGTAAAATAAATAAATCATTGTAATTAATGGTTGGTAAATTATTTTAATTGGATTTTGATAAAATGTGATTGTCCCAACACTGAGAATGTAACAGCCCCTTGCAGATTGCCAGGTAGCAGTTTTATAGATTTCACACATTGTATTAATGCATGTGTTTTTAAATTCTGGATATAAACTTCTATTTCTGCCGGTCTTTTAATTATTTAAATCACAGAATTTCTTAATTAAACCTTTATTAAACACAACTCAGGAACACATTATGGCACAATTAAACTATATAAAAACACAGGAAATATAGCACACACAACCTCAACGGCATTCATACATCATATGAACTTCTGTCTATTTCTCCCCGCACACAGAATACATATATCAATTCTCGCTTGTACTGCCCCCTATTAGTGTTATATACAATTAACACCATTTCGATATGTGCACATATGGAACATTATAAAAAACATTTTAATTCTGAAAGACATTATTATAAATTAAATCGCAACATAAATACTAAAAACCTCGAATTAAGTTTATTTACAAAAAAGAAACTGCTAAGTTATTAAACAAAATATTAATAATATATTAGAAACTGCAATTTCACGAACGACTTTAAAGCATATTGTGTAGTTTTTGTTGAAATATATGTACTAATAGACATGAATGTATAAGGGGTGTTAGTGAGAAGCGGGTATGTTAGGCAAATTTCACAAATGGACAACAAATATGCTAATACGTCATTGATGCCTTTTTAAGATAACCTACTCCATTCAGGGCCCGACTTTGTATAACTGGGTCCTGAGGTTGGCAATTCTCCGGGATTCCTTCACCTCTTAATATATATAAAATGAGCAAATAAAAAAAAACATAATTGCATTCCAGAAAAAGGTATACAAAATGAAGTTCTTACATATTTGAATGGAATTTGGAGTTCTTACATGTTTGAATGGAAAGTATTGGTAACTTTCTTATCATAGTTAAAACACCAACCTGCAAAATTAGAGCAGTAATCTCTATGTACTCCAAAAAGAATCCTTTCGCGTGGCAGACCTATTCAAATGGCATAATATTTTCAGTAAGCAGTCGTTAATTTTTCGATGTTGCAATTGTTTAATTTGGGACCACTCTGACACTTGGGCCCAGGACAGCTGTTCCGTATGCTTTCGCGTTAGTCAGACCATGGCTCTATTACATACATACTCAACTACTCTTATGTAAAAATTTTCATCTATGCTAGAGCACACGGAGAATATAATAATAAAGAGAATAATAACCATACCAGTGCCTAAAGGTGATTTAATCTTAAAATAGAAATAGTATCAGTAGTGGCCAACGCAGGACCTTCTGTACTCATTCGACAGCCTTAAAATGAACAACCTAACCGTATGGTGAGACCAGCCTTATTCGCGCATACTCAGCTGTTTTGACATTTTATCACTGAGATAGAACACTTTCTGTTCAATGTACAGAACCATTCAAATTTTGCCAGAGCTCACGATTTTAGAGTTTTACCCACGTTTACCTTTTCCTGTCAACTAATTAGTAAGTTACATACGGTAAGTACGCAAGAGTTGAAAGTCAATCGACTCGAAAACGCAATGGTATGCGTCTTTCTTCCACAGTAACTCGTTGTCTAGTATTCTTAAACGGGTTTCTGAGACACAGCCTGAGTGCGTTTGCGTTCAGTCAGTCTAAAGGCAGCTTTAAGTTGCAGAGACTATAGTATATATACTGGTTCGTGATGAGACATATTTTTTGTGACGATTTTATCCTCTTTCAATTTTGAAACAATTCCGGACATTAAGCTAATTTTTGCACAATGAACATAATTGATGAAAATGGTCACCTTTCGCTGAAACTGCTTTTCTGACATTGGAACCTAAGTGGACGTGTGCATCTATTCTTATAAATGACCTGTGGTTGAACCAAGTGGACGTGTGTATCTATTCTTATAAATGACCTATGGTTGACCAAGTGGACGTTGTGTATACGTTTTCTTAAAGATCTATTGTTGAACCAAGTGGACGTTATGCAAACATTTCATTTAAAAAAAATTATCTATGGCCGAACCAAGTGAACGAAGTGCATGTTTAAAAAAATCTATGGTTGTACCACCTCGTTTAAAACCTCATTGCTATAGAGGGTGTGCGGGACCGCCCTCTGCAATTTTCTACTCCCTCCTACCGAAACCTTATCAGCTTCAACACCTCGCATACACCAGATCTTTCTAGCTCCTCCTTCCATAGACGTATCCCTGCCACCAAATAGCCCCGAATAAAAAGAGAGGGGCTTCAGTGGGAATTAGAGGCTGCAGCACGGCAAGATTTTTGTCATGCAACTCTGCAGTTAGGGCCTCGTGCGTGCAGAAGAGCAGTTCGTTCTTTGCCCCTATTTGTTCCACCCCCTCTCGTTGCTTATCGTCCCCACAGATCGGTATACGGTGGAGATACGTACATTTTTCTTTTCCCGTGCCGGGAGATGGAATAGCCTATAATTTCCCGTGCTTTATTTAATGGGACGGAAAAATGGTACTCGATACTGTCTCTCGCTTTTAATTACGCTCTCCCATGCAGATGGTGTGAAGATAGGGTGAAGCTAGATAAAAAGCGAATCGGTATGCAGCACTGTACACGTTCGTGCAGGGGGATGACCACCGATATCGAAGTCGCGATTTCCTCCCCGTAAATTTTTTTTTAGTTGTTCTGCTAATGTTCTGTGCGTGAAAAAATAATAAAAATTGAAACTTTTTTTTTATCATTTATGCTATTGATGCTGCTTTTAATTGAATTTAAAGAAACATGAAAATACAAAAGTTTGTATGCACATTTTGGAGAATATATAAAGTTTATATAATTTCCTTTTCGACTTTGAAATTACTTGCCTTACTGGCGAGTGTAGAAAAAACGTGAAATTGGTCTATATATGATGCTATTTGCAATGGAAATACTTTCTTGAGTCTAAATGAAATTTTATTTTACCAGATAGAGTTTTTGCTCGCTAAATTTTATTTTGACTTTTTATTTGAAAAATTTGTTCTGAGTTGTAAATTTGCAAATTTCAAAGAGCATTGTTTTGGAAATAACAAATAGTATAGTAGTATGCATTGCGATTAGTATACCACAGTTTTTGATTTTGACATTAATAGAATTCATAATCGCTAACATTTTAGCCAGCTCTTTTTTTTCTTTTTTTCAATCGTCAAGTCCTTTCTTTTTGAAAAATGTCTCGCAGAACTGTCAAAATCTTAAATAAAAGACTAAGTATGCTTAAAAGTACTCATTAAATGTGTATCGTATAAATTAAATGTTTATACTTAATTTTTACAGGTTAAATGAATAACACCGACTCCATTACTCTAGGACGAGATGACTATTAGGAGGAGATATTTGAATTAAGGAGATTTTTGAGGAGATGGCGTTACAATTTATAACGATGCGTTACAATTTATAATGATAAAAAAGACGCATTAATACTGGATATAATATCAAATTTTCGTGTAAATTTAAACAATTTAACTTAATTTAATGAATTATGAATTTGAGTCTGTAGGGAAATTCATGCGCTGTTTTTATTGAAATTATTATTTTTATTCTTATAATGATTCAAATGAGGATTTTTGTTTCAATGTTTAAAACCTCAAAACAAATGATTTACTTTGCTACAAAAATAATTTAAACAATTTATTTTCCAGGGAATTCTCGAGTTTCGAATTTCGAAAAACTTGGAAAATTGAGTTTCTTAAAAATGATGCAAATATCAAAGTTCATACCATTCTTAATCTACATTTGAATTTAAAAGGAAATATAAAATGTACATTTTAATATTTAAAAAAAATCAGCCTCTAATATTTAAAAAAATATTATCGATCATTTTGAACGATTTGATTAGAAAATTCGGAAGGTGCTTGGTGTTGTTGTTGAGACCCAGACCGTCAAACCTACCAGAAAGGTGTAAGGTAACCGTATGGGCGGCCGGGAAGTGCCACCCAATTTAGACCGGAACCCAGCGGGGGAGGCATCCACAGGGACCGTACCCTCCTTCCCCTACCACCAACCTCTCGGAAGAACTTATGGACCCACATGTTTAACGTGATTTGTACTCCGCATGAACACGGCGGCAGTTGTGGCAACGTGCAAATCCAACGCGCAAACCACCGGGCTACCGCGCCTGAAATGTGCCAACAGCACGCGGTGTTCCCAGGTGGTCACCCACCCAAGTACTAACCGCGCCCGATGCTGCTTGACTTCGGTGATCTAGGAAGGTGCTTGGTGTGAAACTCAAGTCTTTTGTCGTACATTCGAAGAATCTCAGATTATGCTCGATTCGACATGAATTAAATATGCAGTGATGATTTGAGTTGAGTAAAATTTCAGTATTTTTTCTATAAAATTCTATCCATTTCTTTTGATCCTCAGCTTCTGTATTCCATTCAAAATGTGATTTTGATATGAAAGTTTGTATTGCTTGAAAATAATGTTTTAATTGTGGATATCGTTCAGAGGGTATCCGCCATTAAGAGAAATCACTATTTAAAACATCTTATTTTTCTCTAAATAGTGAAAAGTTCAAGATCCCGTGGCTTTCCATTATTGATAAGTTTCACTTTAATATGCATGGTGCAAAAACAACACAGCCAAAGTTAAGAATTAGTTGAGTGAGCTCCTTTTAAAAAAAAAGAGAACGCAAAAGGGAAATAGAATGCAAACAAAGGTCAGTTGATTCGAGTATGCAGATTTGATGCGGATTTCCGTCCACTTTTCAGTTCAGATTTTGATTTTGAATGTGTTCAAATTTAAAAGGAACGTATCTATCATCGCTACATCTCTACTTAAAAACGATTTTTGGTTAAAATTACAGTAATGTAAAATCGAATGTAATTATTTTTCTTAAAAGCGTATTTTAAATGTCTGGGATGATTTTCTATACTGCTATTTTACCTGTATTACAAATTTACACCTTGAAAGAGGGACTTTCAAGTTCACAACAAGCGTTTCATTAATAAAATCTGGAGAGAATTGAAAGAGAAATGTGAAATGTACCAGCATTAGAGTTATTTGGGTTGTCCGCCAATTTATACTTAAAGACAAAACTTTTAAAGTACAAATTCGCTTTTAGTTGGCATGCACTGATAGCATGATATATAAATGTGGATGAAATGAATGTGAATTTTGTAATTCTTAAGATAATTCGTGAACATTGAATGTTCAAGCTTATAAGTTGGGGGGGGGGGGGTGCAACAGCCCAGTGGTTAGCGGGCGATAATTGCACTCGGACGACCCGAGTTTGATTCCCGCCTCTGACCAAACTGTCGCTATGTTCACGGAAGCGTTACGTATGGAAACGTTAAATATGTGGGTCCAAAAGTCCTTTAGAGAAGTTGGTGGTAGAGGAAGGAGGGTACGGTCCCTGTGGATGCCTACCCCACTATGTTCTGGTCTAAATTAAGTAGCTCTTCCCGGCTGTCCAAATACCTTACACTTTCTGGTATGTCTGGGTCGAAAGTAAAAAAGCTTATACGTTGCAATTAGAGGTAAGCAGCTTAGCTTCAGAAACACTGACCTCCCATATATTGCCACTAGCGGCGGGTCACAGCTCGCTCAGTCAATCACCTATCTCTGCAGATTTATGATTATCGACATCTCAGACAATTGACTAAGGCTAGGGTTTTTGTTAGCTTGTTGATTATTAAGTTTCAGGTTCGAATGCCATCGTTACCAGCAAATGACATTTTAGTATAAAATGGAGACTTTTTCGCCGCTTATTTCAAAGATGTTTTCTTATTTTATTGCCAAAAATCATGAAGGTATAATCAATTGCAACTTAAGGATATTGACAGAAAATTATTATGTAATGTTATAACAAAAATTTTACCTAATATCACCCTGCCCGAATACTGACAGTTAACTATTGACAGTAAAATGTTATCACCTCAATACTCCATTTTGAGAGGCGGGACAGACCAGTGGTTAGTGCACAGGGATTGCACTCGGAGGACCTGAGTTCGATTCCCAGCTCTACTCAAACGCCCCGTGTTGACGCGGAGAACGGGCACGTTAAATATGTGGGTCCGTAAGTCCTTCCGAGAGGTTGATGGAAGGAGAGTACAGTCCTTGTGGATGCCGCCCTACTGGGTTTCGGTCGAAATTGGGCGACACTGTTCCGGTCATCCAAGCAGGTACCTTACAGCTTTTGGTAGGTTGAACAGTCTGGGTCAAAGATAAAGCTACCATTTTAAGGGGCGGGACAGCCCAATAGTTAGAGCACTGGGAGTACACTCAGAAGACCCGAGTTCAATTCCCGGCTCTGATTAAACTGTTTCCGTGTTTACGCAGAGTACGGGCACGTTAAATATGTGGGTCCATAAGTCCTTACGAGTGGTTGGTGGTAGAGCAAGGAGGGTACGGTCCCTGTGGATGTCGGCTCCACTGGGTACCGATCTAAATTGCGCAGAACTGTCCCGGACGTCCAAATAGATACCTTACACATTCGGGTAGGCCGGACGGTCTGGGTTGAAAGAAAGAAGATACACTTCGTTTTAGTTTAGTACAAGAAATTAAAATAAGTTATAATTTAAACAATTAAGTATTTAAGAACTATTTTACACACTTTGAGTCATATCAAGTGCCTTATACACTTAAATGTATCTATCACCATATTTTACACTTAAAACATTTTTTTTAGTAACTCTCTTCTTCGAAAATAAAATGAAAAATACTAGTCCAGCTTATTCCCTCGCATTTCAAACTATTCCCAATAATTATTCTAATCCTCTCCCGAACACTTCCAAACCAATTATTCCGCAACCCTTCCCTCACTGAACCGAACACTAAAAATTCAATAGGGCTCTTCGACGCATGCGCCATCCGAACTTCCCAAATTACGAGCCTCTTCCCCCCTTCCCCCTTGCCCCCCTTTCATTTCGAACTCCCTCGCAGATCGATTTGCAATTACCGCCCTGCTTTCTTTCGGGCATGTTCGAAAAGGTTTCAACGTTCTATTCCTCTTCCTTTTTTTTTCATCTTCCTCGAACAGTATACTACAGGAACACTAAACCGCCTTTAGCTGTATTTCAGTTCGGCATCTAATGAGTAAAGAGCTCAGCGTAGGGTATATAAGTAAAGGGTATATTCATTGGAAATGAGAAAGGAAGGGAGGTTGTTCAATTATCTATCTATTTATCAATATATATTTATTTGTGTGAATATCTCACAGCACGCATGTGTATGGCAATATGTGATAACACGCACAGTCGTGCGCATGGTGGTTATATGGGATTTTATAAAGCCAAGTATATTAATAAACTAGTTATTCCCTAGCTAGTGGTCACGAAATGTGACGCCAACACATTATAAAAAAAAGTTCAGATTATACGTATCAAAAACCGTCTCAAATCGTCTAAGCATAAAACGACGCCCATTTTACAGTTGCACTAAAACGGATAATGCGGTATGTGAAATAATATTCCATCTCTGATTACTGTATGTTGCCATGTTTTCAACGTTTCTAAAAAAATCAATTAATTGTAGCATTTTTTAAAAATTCTTTGATTATATTAAAAATCGTTTCAAATTTAAGCATAAAAATCTGATGTGGGCAACACATGACTTTCCTTATATAATGCAATGAATTTACTACTTTTACAGTTAAAAAAATGTTATTCTTAAAGTAGATACGTATATTCTTTCCAAGATATTGAATTTTCTTCAATTAGTTGTCATTTTCATTGATTTAGCGTTATTTTGATCCATTTGGAGAGATTTTTGTTAATTTGGCAACAATTAAAAATGTCGCCAAGTTGGCGAAAATCCGCCAAATTCGTCGCCAAATTCTCGCCAAGCGTTATGGATGGAGAAATAAGTTATTCTTACAGCAGATAAATGACTATTGGCGTTCAAATACAAAAGTATTACTCAAAGTATCTTTTTTCCTGAATGGAACGAGCTAGTTCCACGAGAATGATGTCACCTAATTTATCGCATGGTATTACATATGAAAAGTGAACATGTTTCTCAATAGGAAATATATTTTTTTTATTTTATATGACATTTTCATAATTTTTTTGAAAAATGTGCAATATCGCGAACGGTTCGTGTTAGCGTTCTAAAATTTATGGCAATCGTTTTCTAATGAAAAATTACATAAGAAATGTCTATTTGCGTAACTTTATTAGCGGTTTTGATTTTTTGACGATTTTTTCAAAATTTCACTCGAAAATTTAGGGGGTTCTGAACATTCGATTGCGTATTAAAACAATAGGTTTCCAGTGTTTACGGATTGTGATTTTTGTACCAAATTTCGTTCGAATCGGTTCATTCGTTCGTCAGTTATCGTCTCCAGAGACTCACTGACACACACACACACACACACACACACACACACACACATACTTTCACACACATACACACAGACATCATTTCAAAAATGTTTGATTCTTGATCAGGGATGCTTGAAACGTGCTCTCCCGTCGAAAACTCGAATTCGAATTTTCGACCCGTCACAATACTTTCCTTATACATTATGTATATAAGGAAAGTAAAAATGATGCACATTTTAGAGTTCCACTGAAATGGAAAATGCGGTATGTGAAACAATATTCTATCTCCGATTACTGTATGTTGCCATTTTTTAACATTTTCATGTGAATCGTTAATTATAACATTATTTTTCCATTCTTTGAATTAAAGAATAGCCAACAAAAACTATAAATTCATTGATAAAATTGAAGAGAAAAATTGGCAGTGGTTCTAGTCCGAAGGAGCTGGAATGGTTTTGCGAGAATATCATCTTTCTTTGTGGGTGGTTTGTTTTCTCTAGACATTTTAAATATTAGAAATATTAAATATTAAAATTATAACCCCTCTTTCACAAAAACCACCTTATCCAAAATCTAAATTTATATCTTGCTAGGACTTTTAAAGAGCAACAAATTATTTATAGTTTATAGCTAGCATTTTTAGTTTTTTAGATAAAAGTATTACAAATTTGAAAAATGGAAATTTTTTCAATCTTCTTGAGCTTGACAAGAGGATTTTTGGTAAAAAATAATATATTTGTACAAACAAATCATTAATCTAGAAACTGGACATTTTACTGAAGATTTTTGTCATTTTATTTTACTGAACATTTTTGTCGATTATTGTTTATATCTGTCTTTTATAGTTTATAGATATATCGTACAAAAGTAATCAAAGTGAGGCAAAATCTCGCTCGGGCAAGAATTTTTTATTTTTTCATAAAAACAGCTCAAAATATTGAAATATTGAAATTATTTTTATATATTTTTTATATATTCATAAATTGTACCATATTTGCGATAAAATAAGCAAAAATTGGTTTACTTTTCATCTATTAGGTTTGGAGATATAAGCATCCAAAGTGTTTCCTATTTTTCGTAACGTATCACTTTCAGCCAGAGATACCCCATCATAGATCGTATTGACATAAAAAAAAATTGTCTGCTATAAAAATAAATTAAAATATCCAATGAACGGGTGATTGTACATCCATAGAGTTAATTAAGAGTTAATTAATTAGGATATTTTTCTGCGTAGAATGGTATGAAAACGAATTTTGTGAATCCAGCCGTTCGTGAGTTATAGCTGAGAGAATGTTAGAATAAAAAATTCTATGATTCATAAGTTTATCGAACATAATTCTATGACTTTAGATATTTTTCATCACTTATAGGCCAAGTTCTATGTGTATACAAAATTTCCAAGTTTCTACCTTTAGCAGTTTTGGCTGTGCAATTCTTACCCTAGTCTCACTCAGCTGTTTTACATAGGAAAAACAAAAACTCCGAGATTTAAAAATTTTTCGGACAAAACAAAGATATTATATTTTTTCCCTTTAGAGGCCATGTTCCACGTGTATGCAAAGTTTCAAGCTTCTACCTTCAGTAGTTTGGACTGTGTAAGTAAGTGCTCCTTAGCCAGTTAGGCAGACAATCACTTAGTCTCTCAGGGCAAAAAGTAAGATTAACCACACCAGCAAAATAAAAAGGTCATCAATAAGTAATTGCGTCACGTGACTCAAGGGAAAAATTGTTGCCAATAGAAAAGTAGAAAAATGGTGAGAAAAACGTAGGGAAATTGAAATCGAACAGCAGAGGGATTCAAAACACTTCCTCGGTGAATAAGAATATGAATATAAGTGCTCTATGGGTTAGAAAAACTATGATTTTTGAAGTCCTATGTGCGCTATTGTCATTTAGCTGGAATTATGTAAAATTATATGAAAAAAATATAAGTCATGAAACAAAATTATGTGAAAAATATTGGAACAAATGGTTATGAAATTATGAAGTATAAAAAGCAAAATGCGATGTATCCAGCAAGTGATTTTTATTCAGTTTAACATAGCTTGTTACTGAGGGAAACAATAACACAAATTAGAGCATTCCAATATCCATATCTGGCTGAAAATTAATAGTTAATAGGATGTTTCTATTAGCAATTGAAAAAAAAAAACATATCACAATCCTAACAATTCGACTGATAATATATATATTGGACTCGCTGAAAAAAATTAATATTTTTTGTGATAACTACTAGTGATAACTACTGAACAACAGTGTCCATTTATTTCTGGTATTCACAAAGCATTTAGTCATTGGCATTATTGTAAAAATATTTACTTTTTTAATGATTTTTGGATTCTGGATAAAAAACGTACATTTGCTCACGTATGGCAACGGTTATCGTTTTGTAAATTACCTTACTCTGTAAATGAAGTCAATGAATGGTCTGTCATTCACTTTTAACTTAAAAAAAAATGTATATAATGGATTTTTTTTTCAAAATGTTTTTTCAGAAATAAATATATAACGTTATCATAATTTTTTCATTTTTTTTTAAATTTAAGTATCTTCCTCTCATTTGATAGTTTTCAAAACCATTACGCTTTTAACATCTATTTATTGGAGTAATCGCACTTAACTGCATCTAATTGGGTCAATTCATTCCCAATCTCCATGCCGAAAAGTAAAATTTTTAATATTTCAATAAAGGCTCGTAATTGCTTATAAATAATTGCATCCATTTATTTGTAATTACCAGTAATAACAAACCGTTTATACATTTGTCAATATGAATATATTATTTTCTTATATCTTTTTAGATTTTAGATCGACAAGTGTAATATCTCGACAACGGAGATTTTTAGCATTCTGTAAAAGATATCGTGTCCTTTTACGTAAAGTACACATAAAATGACTGAAATAATTTTTATTTTATTTATTTTTTGGTAATTACAATTGGATTTTAAAATAAATCTGTGAAACGTTATCTGAAAATCAATAGGTCTCACAAGGTTACCGATTGCAATCATCACACTAAATTGCAAGTGATTATTCTAACATTTTCCAGAGTTATTGTTTCCTCAGTTTAATTTGTTTTAATTAATTTTGTTGTTACATTTTATTTATTAAATTAATGTTTTGTTAAACCATTATTTGCTAAATTTTGATTAAATCTGCTGTTAAACATTTCAGAGATGTCATCATCGGAGACTGAATTCATTGAAGGTGGCTGGGCGCAGAACACACACTTTTTATTTGACAACGTTCAGCAATGAACTCCACCTGTAAAACATTATATTACTCCATATATGCAATTCTTAAAAAATAGGATTAAGTTTTAAAGAAATTATCATTCAATAAAATATATTAATAAAAGTGGCGTTATACGTGAAACTTTCATACGACCCCTTTCAGCAAAGATCTACACTTGTAAAACATTATATTACACTACATATTCAATTGTAAAAAAATGAAAAGTTTTAGAGAAATTATTGCCGAATAAAATATATTAATAAAATTGGCGTGGCACGTACGATTTTTATCTCACTTCGGTCAGCAACGTACTTGGACTGTAAAACAATAATTTATACTATATATTCAATGGTAATAATCGCTTAAGTTTTAGCGGAGTTGTAGTTAGAGAAAGCATGCGGAAAAACAGACAGACAAATAGACAAAAGAAAATTTCGTGTAATTCAAAAGTAAGAAGTTTAGTCATTTCGATTTTCTTAAGCAAAATTGTTATATGTTATATTCAAAATTGTTAGAACTCTTCTGATTAAAACTAAGGCTTCAGCGATATAGTTTATTGTGAACAAAAGAAGAAAAAATGAGTTTTTTATATATTTATACAGATGGTCAAAATTTTGACTTGAAACTATATAAAGCTTTTTATATTCTGATCTTGTTTTTATCTCACTTATTTTGAGCAGATTCATTAAACCAACAAAGACATGCGTTCAGAACAGTGTATACACTAAATACGCTCATGCATTTTAATGTTCATTAAAAAATTAATTTAAATTAAGGTAAAAAGGTAACAAACTTTACTCTCAAATTATCAGAATCAATTTTTATAACACTTCGAAAACGATAATATATGTATTATTACCGAGCAATTTCGATTCTAAATGCTATAAAAACTGTTCCTTTTAATGACCGCGTTATTTGATTTTTGATTTAATAACATGGACGAAGTACTTCCCCTTGTTTTTCCCTATTTCAAGTTTTTTCCCCGCGAAAAGTTTCAGTATGAGTAATTCTGTGCTCTGCTAACTTGCAAATTTAAACTTCAGACCGGAGGATAACTTTTTAAAATCGAAATTTAGAACAGAACTTTCCAGCATTTTTATCGCCCCGAAATCCGCTTCGTTCTTACAAAGCTAGAGGGAAAAAAATGGCGGAGGTCGGTTTTTTTTTCTCGTTCCAAAGCGCATTCATAATTCACTATTTAATTACTGCCTTCGTTAAGGAATGCGAGCCATTAATTAATATTTAAGTGGATCTTTCGAGATTCAGCTCAGCAGAGCGTTACGTTTCGGAATTGATTATTATTTCAGAAAAGAAAAGCCCAGTTAATACTCGAAGAATGCACCGTAAATATGGATTCTAATCTGTGAACCAATTTCGTGTCCCTTGCAAAAATGCTTACCGTAAAAACCTCTCGTCTCAGTTAATCCGTATGGAATTAAAAATCATCAATTAACTATCCAAAAAATAATTCCACGTTCTTCTATGGTGCCGGTGTAATCCACTCATAGGGTAATAAATACCAAATACGGCATCATATTTGCGACTTTTGGAACTTTTTTGAAGTAATGAAATTATTTGCATGATTTATAATTGGTAAACAAAAATAATAGCACGCCGTGATTTCCGCTGAAAAAGTAATCATTGAAAATACTTAATGAATCTATATTTGATGATATTATTTTATAAGAGAAACACGTTAAAAATTCAAACATATGATAAATGAGGACTATGTTTTCAGAACGCGAATAGCTTTTTTTCCCATCTGAACTGTGTAAATAATAAAATTTTTGAACTTTTCATAAAAGTGAGTTTTCAATGCAGTTTTCTTTATTGAAAATTAGTTTTTGTGAAATAAATGAGAATTTCGATTCGTTACATACTTTGCAAAAGAGGGATTTGTAAAGGTAGGATTTTTTAAAGCACCTGTTTTAAATGACAGATCAGCGTTTTACATTTTGGGGGATTTCTGTGAAACTCTGACATAAACAAATATTTAAAATTGTTTTTTCCTGTTTACTGCAAAGAGCTCAATTTACAAAGAAAAGCTTTAAAGTGAATTAATAAATATGCAGCACTTCAAGGTATGAATGCCTTTATTTTAAAATTAGGATGTAAAGTTTGATTTGACATAATGTACAGTCGGCAAAATTAAAACCTAACACCACTTGTTATTCATATACTGCTGGTCATACTGCCAAACTAAATGTGTCAACAAGCAGAATAACGTCAGTTATAAATATTATAAGTGTGAAGATTGTCAAAGTGTTAAATGTGCATAATGTTATGTAAAATACGCACTTTCTTCAACCCTTTGCGCTTCTAAAATACCCCGAAACACGCAGGCCACGTATATTTCTCGATCAATAATATTACTTACTAAACGACCCTCTAACCAGGGTTCGACTTAACATAACTGGGGCCCACTCCATCTCTCGACATATATGAAATGTACAAAAATATTTTTTCAAGTTCAATTTATACAAATTCTTATATGTTTCAATAGAATTTAAATTATTGAAATTCTCTCATCATTCCTAAGAAGCCAACATGCTTTAGGTCTAGATCTTGAATTAGTGGGGTAATCCCTATAATATATAGAAATGAACCTTTGAGAAAATAGAATCTGAATGTGAAATGGATATTATAATTCGATAATATTAGTTAAATATTATTAATTAGATAAATATATTTCATGCATTTGATAAGTAAATGTTGACTTAACCATACCCATCAAAAAGCTCAGGGCGTAAAATGAATCTTTTCTCTAGCGGATTGCTGCTAATTTCTGAGCAGTGAAGTTAAATTGTTTTCAGGAAACAGTATTAACTTTTCCATGTTGAACTTGTTTAATTTGGGGCCCTTCTGGTGCAGGGGCCTGTTGCCATCCATACCCCTGCGTTAGTCAGGCTCTACCTCTAACAAAGCATGACTATTATGCGACCTACTAACAGAGCGAAGTTCTTTTACAACCTCTCAAACCTCTTAAAAACGATAAATATACATCCTTAACCGATAAATATGCAAAATATACATAACATACAATATATATAACATACGATAAATATACTTGACCGATAAATATACATTCATATATCAACCCCATAAATATACATTCAAAATAATATTCTTGTTTTTTCACATTTCAATGTAAAACTATTTTAAATTTATATTCAAAATAAATTCTGTCACTATGAGAACTATATAATAAATGTACACTTAACGATTAATACAAAAATTAGTAAATACCGGTTGCAAATATAGCTATTTACTTAATTTGTCGTCCTACACCTATTGTGTACATTGGCCAATATCCATTATAATTGAGTTAATTTCCGAATATTAACTAATAATAGTATAACTATTTGATTGAAATATTTAAAATTATGACTATAATTTTGAATTTTTAATTATAGTACTTAGTCGGTTTGAACTCGAACCACAGATTTAATAAAACCAAATTTTAGCTTCTATTTCGTTCTACAGGAAGAACAAATCTATATCTATTTCGAATCAAGAATATTAAATTAATAATTCCCACAAAGCGATATGGATTATCAAACAAATCAAATGAAATTTCCTGAGATACCGAATTATGGCCCATTTGGTGATATTTCTCCCAAAATCTTCAATTTCCCAATTTTGCGTCACATTTTGCGCCAGGAGCGGCAGACAGGCAGATTCAGCGAGAGATGGCCTCCTTACACAGTTGAGAGAGATATTTACAGTTAATAATTAGAATGGCACACGTCAATTTTAATAAACTATTAAATTAAAGACAATCAATTATAGGTTTAAAAAGTCATTGACTTTTTAAACCTATGATTGGTTGTCTTTAATTTAATAGTTTATATTTACAATTTTCTGAAATGTTCTGATTGTTTTTATTTTGAAAGAAATATACATTTATAAACTTCTCGAACACATTTAGAATATTTTTGAATAATGCACGTCTTTATCCCTTTTTACTTTCCTTATATGCATAGTATAATGTATAAGGAAAGTATTGTGACGGGGTCGAAAATTCGAATTCAAGTTTTCGACGGGAGAGCACGTTCTAAGCATCCCTGATCACGAATCGAACATTTTTGAGGTGATGTCTGTGTGTGTGTGTGTGTGTCAGTGAGTCTGTGGAGACGATATCTCACGAACGAATGGAGCGATTCGAATGAAATTTCGTACGAAAAAATTACAATCCGTGAATATTGGAAGTCTATTGTTTTTAAACACAATCGAATGTTCAGCATCCCCCCCCTCAATTTTCGAGTGAAATTTTGAAAAAATCATCAAAAAATCAAAACATTTAATAAAGTTACGCAAATAGACATTTCTTATGTAATTTTTCCTTAGAAAAGATTGACATAAACTTTAGAATGCTAGCATGAACCGCTCTCGAGATATTGCACATTTTTTAAATAAATTTATTAAAAACTCCTATAAATTAAAAAGAAATATTAACTGTTGTGAAACATGTTCACCTTTCATATATAATATCATGCGATAAATTTGGTGACATCATTCTCGTGGATCTAGCGCTTTCCATTCATGAGAAAAGATACTTTGAGTAATACTTTTGTATTTGAACGCCAATAGTCATTTATCTGCTATAAGAATAACTTATTTCTCCATCTATAACGGTCGGCGAGATTTTGTTGACGAATTTGACGGAATGTCGCCAACTTGGCGACTTTTTAAATGTTGCCAAATTAACGAAAATTTCACCAAATACATATAAATGACGCAGAATCTATGAAAATGACGACTAATTGACGAAAATTCTATATTTTGGAAAAAATATAAGTATCTACTATAAGAAAAACCTATTTTTCTTTTACTGTAAAAGTAGTAAATTCATTGCATTATATAAGGAAAGTCATGTGCTGCACACATCAGATTTTTATACATGTGTATACGTGCGTGAAGTGTGGATACAGTTTCTCAAGTAAAATTACGTATTATACGTATAAAAATGAAATTTTATATTTAGATAAATTTTGTTAATTATGTTATTTGCATGACTAAAACAAATGTTATTCGAAATTTTCGATTTTTGTAATTTTATTCTTTTTTGAGAAATAATATCTATTTCCAGAAAATGGAGAGCATTAGAAGTCTATTATCAGTTTTCAATAACCTATTATTTATGTAAAAAATCATAGTTTAGATTTCATTATGAGATTTAAAATAGTAATTATTAACACCATTTAGTTTAAATTGTATTCTTAATCAGGATTTAGAAAGGAGAGGGGTTGCGGTATCGAAGACCAAATGATAGGGGCAGCTCAGTTGCTGGATCATTTCCCAGTATGGACCCCAGGAAGAACTAATGTGGCTGTTTAGCCAATGAGAGGAGAGTATAGCCATTAAATCTCCTTACGCTAGTGGCTAAATAAAATGTATCTAATTCATGGTGTTAACTGGTCCGTTGCCAAATTGAAAAAAAACTTTTATGGTTAGTTAAAAATTAAATACGAAAATAAAAAATGGAACAAAAATAGGTTGCTCATAAAACATGTTGGTATTTCTTTCGATACAAAAGGACATGGAACGGAAAAGAAAGGGTACACTATGCATTATGACTGCACGAGAAAGTCGAGTGGAGCCTCTCCCTCCAGAGCTTTTCCCCGTATGGGGGGATAATACTGAAATTCTCCATGTTAACTTCCCCCCGTCAACATGGAAAATTTCGAGCGTGCTGTAGGTTGCGTGATGTTCCTTTACGTTGGAATATTCGCTGGATAAGATAAATTTATTGGAGGAATGCAAAATGCAAATACGGAAAACTACAATGAGAACGCGGTTCTCTAAGGTACGACAGACTCAAATCCGTAATGGCTTTAAGTTCTCGTGTGTATATCGGAAATCATGAGACTGAAAACTGAAAAAGATAAATAAGTATCACCCCATTTTCTTAAATATAGCTATAAACGGCTTTTATTTTTAATTATTTCTATTGTATATACTAATAATATATAAGATTCCAAGGAAAGTGATTCAGCATCTTAAAAACTTGGTAAAAAAACGTCCATGAGTGCACACTTTAGGTTTATCTATATAGTAAAATGATCATGTCCACTCGAATTAATGTTTAAGCGCCCCCAGTGGAGAATTGATATTTTTTTATGCTGGCAGCACATGGCAATTTATTATGGCCCTGTGAAAGCGATGCACACATTTAGAGAACTTTGTATTTAATTAATAAAATTTTTGGCCTAGGAAGGGTTTAAGCTGTCTGGATCATTAATTCTCTGTTTAGTTTTTGTTGTTATTTATACTGGAGGAATTGACACTAAAACTGATGTGCCAAAAGAATGATAGTATTTGGATGACTATGAACGTAGTTCCTTGCCTGCAATTTTCTGAGGGTTATGAACTTTCTACTTCTGTAATCCAAGATGGTCTAGAAAATTCCTTTGCATCTTACATCCTCTAACAGACAAACTCTTCGGAAACTTAACCCTCTTTAAAACAAATTAAAACACCTAAGGTGGGCATCACATGAATTCCCTACAAACTGAAATTCATGTTTTCTTTCTTTCATTCATAATTCATTAAATTGATTTTAATTGCACAAAATAAGACGGATAATTATTTGACATGGCACTGAATTTGCAGTTTCAATTTAAAGTTTTCATTTGGCGACCGGATTTATTTTTGAAGACGTCGTGGCGAAAATGAAAAAAATAAAATATCCCGAGAACGGTCAGTCCTGGAGTTATGGGATTGATCTTATTCTTTTTACCGTCAAAATTACTCATTAAACAAGAATTTGATTGATACATTAGAGCATATGTAGTCCTTTACTTTGGATTTTGATGAAGTTAAAGTGGATACATACATTGCACAGAAGGACACATATACACAGACAAACACACACACGCACACACACAGACGTCACGCTAAAAACATTTTTTGTATTATAGAGGTCCCTAAAGGTGTAGATTCGAAAACTCGAGGTGCAGTTTTTGACACGATTCCAATACATTTATTATACACTACCATATATTATAGGGAAATTAAAAAAAGGAGAACGGACTCGGTAACAAAGTAAGATGACGAAAAAAGCCAATTGCAAAGTTGTAGGGAATTATATAATTAGTAGGAATCGATAACAAGAACGAACGAAACGCGTATACATAAGGTGATAAGTACCAGTCATTCTTCATCGATAGCTATATTCTGTAAGGCGAGGACATTTGAAATTCTTGTCAAAGTACGAAATAATATTCTTTCTCGGATTCAAATGTGAACTGTTGATCTGGTTGTACATTAGATTTCTTGGCATGTAAGTGTTGTTTTATAGCATTGAAGAATAGGAAAGCAATTTGCCAATATCCAGTGTGAAAAAAATACCTTCTGTAATACTTTTAAGGTCAATTTCTATTAATTAGACAAGGCTCTACAACTTTGTAATTGGCTTTTTTCGTCTTTCTTCTTTCTGTGTTGCCTAGTTCGATATTCTAACTTTTTCTAATGCACTGCAATAATTTTCATTCGATCGCGCAAGTTCACTTTACTCTCAGTTTTTTAAAAAAGTAAAATAATGATCAGGAAATTTAGGAAAAATAATAAAAAAACAAGAAAGATCAATCATGCTTAAAGCATTGATTATGAAACACTTTCCAACTTCAATGCAATTTTATTTAAAAAAGTCGAAAATGCAATACATTCCTCGGTAATATTTTAAAACTTATCACGATACTACATTGATTTATTATATTTGAAAACTTAAACCTTCATTGAAAAAAATGAACTTCATTCAAAAGACGGCATTGAAATATAAATTGCGTGGTTTAAATATCTCTAAAATGCAATACATTCCACGGTAATATTTTTAAATCTATCATAATACTACGATAATTTATTATATTTGAAAACTTCATCGAAAACAACTGAAATTAATTCAAATGACGTCATAGAAAAAATAACACGCCTGGATCTCTCTATAAAAGCAGGATTTCATTCATAACTTTCTCCATTTCATTCATCACAATACTATAATAATTTATTTTATTTAAAAATTAAGACCATGGAGCTACAATTCATAAACTTCATCGAAAAATATCGTCCTTCTGTTTATAAAATCAAATAATATTTCATTCATATCAGCCATGCAGACTCCATGGACTGAATTATTTTGTGTTAAAGAAATACAGTAATTCTAATACAACTCATTCTACATATTTTGCTGTTTACATTTTACATAGGTGAAAAATAGGCTTAATTGTAGAAATAATCAAATTTGAATGAGAATTTAAACTCAAATATATTGTCATTGTGTTGTTTTAGTATGTAGATGCACAGAATTTAAGCAGAAATAAAGTAGTTTTAGGATGGATACAACATTCAATATGAATTAAAAAGAATTTTAAAAAATCACGAATTTGAAACAAGATGGATGCCATATCTCATTTTGAAGTGGGTCATGTGATCGTTTCATATCATGGTCACGTGATCGTTTCATATAAAATGTGTAATTATTATTTTAATATTTATTTAAAAAACTACTGAATATATTTAGCTGAATTTTTTTTTATATATTTTATGGAACAATTTGACTGTTACCTAAAATTTTCGAAGCAATTTGTGAATTTTAAATCCGCTTAAAAAATGTTAGAAAAATTAGGTCCCATAGGGCTCAATGTATTTCATTTTTTCAACCCGGGTTCAATCCAAAACTAATTGTGTGATATTATTCATTTATATTCCCATAGGTCCTACAGACCGTCTGAACAACATACTAAAATTTCATTTTGATTAAGTCATTTTTACGGCAGTTATCGTGCTAACGGACAGACAGACACACAGACAGACAGACAGACAGACAGACAGAATGAACAAAGTCATAAACACTTTTCAACTTTGTTGTAAAGTGTTAAAAATGAATAGATTTTAATTATTTAAAATAAAAAGAAAAACTATAAAACCCCCCACCCAAAATGACTGTTTTCAATACGGTTAAAAATACACAAATTAATTTCCTTATATGCATAATGTATAAGGAAAGTATTGTGATGGGGTCGAAAATTCGAATTTGAGTTTTTGACGGGAGAGCACGTTTCAAGCATCCCTGATCACGAATAAAACTTTTTGAGGTGATGTCTGTCTGTCTGTGTGTGTGTGTGTGTGTGTGTGTGTCAGTGAGCCTGTGGAGACGATATCTCACGAACGAATGGAGCAATTCCAATGAAATTTGGAACAAAAATCACAATCCGTGAGTACTGGAAGCCTATTGCTTTTAAACGTAATCGAATGTTTAGAACACCCTTAAATTTTCGAGCGAATTCTTGAAAAAATCATAAAAAAAAAACCTTTAATAAAGTTACGCAAATAGACATTTCTTATGTAATTTTTCTTTAGAAAGCGATTGATATAAAGTTTAGAACGCTAGCATGAACCGTTCTCGAGATATTGCACATTTTTAAAATAAATTTATAAAAAAATCCCATGAATTAAAAAAAATATATTAACTGTTGAGAAACATGTTTCCTTTCCATATGTAATGTCATGCGATAAATTGGGTAAAATCATTCTCGTGGATCTAGCTCGTTTCATTCATGAGAAAAGATACTTTGAGTAATACTTTTGTATTCGAACATCAATAGTCATTTATTTGCTATAAGAATAACTTATTTCTCCATTTATAACGCCTGGTGAGATTTTGGTGACGAATTTGGCGGAATATCGCCAACTTGACAATTTTTTTTAAATGTTACCAAATTAACGAAAATCTCGCCAAATGGATAAAAATGACGCTAAATCAATGAAAATGACAAATAATTGACGAAAATTCAATATCTTGGAAAGAATCTAAGTATCTACTATACAAAATCTGATGTGGACAACACATGACTTTCCTTATATAATGCAGTGAATTTACGACTTTTATAGTAAAAAAAAAAGTTTTTCTTATAGTAGATACTTATATTCCTTCTAAGATATTGAATTTTCGCCAATTAGTCGTAATATTCATTGAATTTGCGCCAATTTCATCCATTTGGCGTGATTTTTGTAAATTTGGCAACATTTTAAAAAGTCGCCAAGTTGGCGACATTCCACCAAATTCGTCTCTAAAATCTCGCCAAGTGTTATGGAAGGAAAAATAAGTTATTCTTACAGCAAATAAATGACTATTGGCGTTCAAATACAAAAGTAGTACTCAAAGTATTTTTACTTATGAATGGAACTAGCTAGATCCACGAAAATGATGTCACCATATTTATCGCATGGTATTACATATGATAAGTGAACAAGTTTCTCAATAGGAAATATTTTTTTTTATTTTATATGACTTTTTGATAATTTTTTTGAAAAATGTGCAATATCTCAAGAACGGTTCATGTTAGCGTTTTAAAATTTATGCCAATCGTTTTCTAATGAAAAATTACATAAGATTTTGCCTAACCTTATTAGCGGTTTTGATTTTTTGACGATTTTTTCAAAATTTCACTCGAAAATTTAAGGGGGTTTTGAACATTCGATTGCGTATAAAAAAAATAGGCTTCCGGTGTTTACGGATTGTGATTTTTGTACCAAATTTCATTCGAATCGGTCCATTCGTTCGTCAGTTATCGTCTCCACAGACTCACTGACACACACACATACTTTCACACACACACACACACACACACACACACACACACACACACACACACACACACACACACACACACACACACACACACAGACATCACTTGAAAACTCGAATTCGAATTTTCGACCTCGTCACAATACTTTCCTTATACATTATGTATATAAGGAAAGTAAAAAAAACTATTTTTTTACTGTAAAAGTAGTAAATTCATTGCATTATATAAGGAAAGTCATGTGTTGCCCACATCAGATTTTTTTTACTTTAGAATCTCGTCTTTTATATTAATTATCAGCTTAAAGTCTGGGCATTGACACAAACATTCGAAAGAAAATATTTTTTATATGAATTTTTAAAAGAGCACTAAAATGTGCAAGATTATATCAAATCAATATCGTCTGTGGAAATCTGACATTTGTGAAAAAATCTGTCTTCGAAGAATGATTTTCCAGACTGTCTAGATATAAAGTGGGTTAAATATAGAGGTTTTATAATTTTGCGAATTTTAAAGGTATGATTTAGATATTCTAAACGTACTATTACTTCATCATTCAAAGTAATTTTGGAAAACATCTCATGAATAGGTTGAGAATTACCATATTTAGGATTTTATATTACTTTTCTTATATACATAATGTATAAGGAAAGTATTAAGACGGGGTCGAAAATTCGAATTCGAGTTTTCGACGGGAGAGCACGTATCAAGCATCCCTGATCACGAATCAAATATTTTTGAAGTGATGTCTCTCTCTCTGTGTGTGTGAAAATATGTGTGTGTGTGAAAGTATGTGTGTGTGTGTGAAAGTATGTGCGTGTGTGTGAAAGTGTGTGTGTGTGTGTGTGTGTGTGTGTCAGTGAGTCTGTGGAGACGATAACTGTCGAACGAATGGACCGATTCGAACGAAATTTGGTACACAAATCACAATCCGTAAACACTGAAAACTTATTGTTTATATACGCAATCAAATGTTCAGAACCCTCCTGAATTTTCGAGTGAAATTTTGAAAAAATCGTCAAAAAAACAAAACCGCTAATAAAGATACGCAAATAGACATTTCTTATGTAATTTTTCATTAGAAAACGATTGACATAAATTTTAGAACGCTAACATGAACCGTTCTTGAGATATTGCACATTTAAAAAAAATTCTCAAAAAGTTATATAAAATAAAAAAAAATATTTCCTATTGAGAGACATGTTCACTTTTCATATGTAATACCATGCGATAAATTGAGTGACATCATTCTCGTGGATCTAGCTCGTTCTATTCATGAAAAAAGATACGGAAAATGACAAATAATTGACGAAAATTCAATATCTTGGAAAGAATCTAAGTATCTACTATACAGAATCTGATGTGGACAACACATGACTTTCCTTATATAATGCAGTGAATTTACGACTTTTATAGTAAAAAAAAAAGTTTTTCTTATAGTAGATACTTATATTCCTTCTAAGATATTGAATTTTCGCCAATTAGTCGTAATATTCATTGAATTTGCGCCAATTTCATCCATTTGGCGTGATTTTTGTAAATTTGGCAACATTTTAAAAAGTCGCCAAGTTGGCGACATTCCACCAAATTCGTCTCTAAAATCTCGCCAAGTGTTATGGAAGGAAAAATAAGTTATTCTTACAGCAAATAAATGACTATTGGCGTTCAAATACAAAAGTAGTACTCAAAGTATTTTTACTTATGAATGGAACTAGCTAGATCCACGAAAATGATGTCACCATATTTATCGCATGGTATTACATATGATAAGTGAACAAGTTTCTCAATAGGAAATATTTTTTTTTATTTTATATGACTTTTTGATAATTTTTTTGAAAAATGTGCAATATCTCAAGAACGGTTCATGTTAGCGTTTTAAAATTTATGCCAATCGTTTTCTAATGAAAAATTACATAAGATTTTGCCTAACCTTATTAGCGGTTTTGATTTTTTGACGATTTTTTCAAAATTTCACTCGAAAATTTAAGGGGGTTTTGAACATTCGATTGCGTATAAAAAAAATAGGCTTCCGGTGTTTACGGATTGTGATTTTTGTACCAAATTTCATTCGAATCGGTCCATTCGTTCGTCAGTTATCGTCTCCACAGACTCACTGACACACACACATACTTTCACACACACACACACACACACACACACACACACACACACACACACACACACACACACACACACACACACACACACACACACACAGACATCACTTGAAAACTCGAATTCGAATTTTCGACCTCGTCACAATACTTTCCTTATACATTATGTATATAAGGAAAGTAAAAAAAACTATTTTTTTACTGTAAAAGTAGTAAATTCATTGCATTATATAAGGAAAGTCATGTGTTGCCCACATCAGATTTTTTTTACTTTAGAATCTCGTCTTTTATATTAATTATCAGCTTAAAGTCTGGGCATTGACACAAACATTCGAAAGAAAATATTTTTTATATGAATTTTTAAAAGAGCACTAAAATGTGCAAGATTATATCAAATCAATATCGTCTGTGGAAATCTGACATTTGTGAAAAAATCTGTCTTCGAAGAATGATTTTCCAGACTGTCTAGATATAAAGTGGGTTAAATATAGAGGTTTTATAATTTTGCGAATTTTAAAGGTATGATTTAGATATTCTAAACGTACTATTACTTCATCATTCAAAGTAATTTTGGAAAACATCTCATGAATAGGTTGAGAATTACCATATTTAGGATTTTATATTACTTTTCTTATATACATAATGTATAAGGAAAGTATTAAGACGGGGTCGAAAATTCGAATTCGAGTTTTCGACGGGAGAGCACGTATCAAGCATCCCTGATCACGAATCAAATATTTTTGAAGTGATGTCTCTCTCTCTGTGTGTGTGAAAATATGTGTGTGTGTGAAAGTATGTGTGTGTGTGTGAAAGTATGTGCGTGTGTGTGAAAGTGTGTGTGTGTGTGTGTGTGTGTGTGTCAGTGAGTCTGTGGAGACGATAACTGTCGAACGAATGGACCGATTCGAACGAAATTTGGTACACAAATCACAATCCGTAAACACTGAAAACTTATTGTTTATATACGCAATCAAATGTTCAGAACCCTCCTGAATTTTCGAGTGAAATTTTGAAAAAATCGTCAAAAAAACAAAACCGCTAATAAAGATACGCAAATAGACATTTCTTATGTAATTTTTCATTAGAAAACGATTGACATAAATTTTAGAACGCTAACATGAACCGTTCTTGAGATATTGCACATTTAAAAAAAATTCTCAAAAAGTTATATAAAATAAAAAAAAATATTTCCTATTGAGAGACATGTTCACTTTTCATATGTAATACCATGCGATAAATTGAGTGACATCATTCTCGTGGATCTAGCTCGTTCTATTCATGAAAAAAGATACTTAGTAATACTTTTGCATTTGAACGCCAATAGTCATTTATCTGCTGTAAGAATAACTTATTTCTCCATCCATAACGCTTGGCGAGATTTTGGCGACGGATTTGGTGGAATATCGCCAACTTGGCGACATTTTTAATTGTTGCCAAATTAACAAAAATCTCGCCAAATTGATACAAATGAAGCTAAATGAATGAAAATGACGACTAATTGAAGAAAATTCAATATCTTGGAAAGAATATAAATATCTACTATAAGAATAACATTTTTACTTTCCTTATATACATAATGTATAAGGAAAGTATTGTGACGGGGTCGAAAATTCGATTTCGAGTTTTCGACGGAAGAGCACGTTTCAAGCATCCCTGATCACGAATCAAACATTTTTGAAGTGATGTCTGTCTGTGTGTGTGTGTGTGTGTGTGTGTGTATCAGTGAGTCTGTGGAGACGATAATTGGCGAACAAATAGACCGATTTGAACAAAATTTGGTACAAAAATCACAATCCGTAAGCACTGGAAGCCTATTGTTTTCATACGCAATCGAATGTTCAGAATCCGCCTAAATTTTCAAGTCAAATTTTTAAAAAAACGTCAAAAAATCAAAACCGATAATAAAGTTACCCAAATAGACATTTCTTATGTAATTTTTCATTTGAAAATGATTCACATAAATTTTAGAACTCTAACATGGACCGTTCTCGAGATATTGCACATTTTTCAAAAAAATTATCAAAAAGTTATATAAAATAAAAAAAATGTATTTCCTATTGAGAAATGTGTTCACTTTTCGTATGTAATACTATGCGATAAATTTGGTGACATTATTCTCGTGAATCTACTTCGTTCCATTCATGAAAAAAGATTCTTTGAGTAATACTTTTGTATTTGAACGCCAATAGTCATTTATCTGTTGTAAGAATAACTTAATTCTCCGTCCATTACGCTTGGCGAGATTTTGGCGACGAATTTGGAAAATGTCGCCAACTTGGCGACATTTTTAATTGTGTCAAATTAACAAAAATCTCGCCAAATTGAAAAAAAATGACGCTAAATCAATGAAAATGACGACTCATTGAAGAAAATTCAATATCTTGGAAAGAATATAAGTATCTGCAATAAGAATAACATTTTTTTAACTGTAAAAGTAGTAAATTCATAGCATTATATAAGGAAAGTCATGTATTGCCCACATCAGATTTTTTTAACTGTTAAATTAGTAAATTCATTGCACTATGTAAGGAAAGTTATGTGCTGCCCACATCAGATTTTTTTAATTAGGAGTTTAACTTTCATATTTCAATGATCTATAAATGTTTTTCCATTTTATCCATTTTTATGTTCTTCCATTTTATTCTTTTTTTTTATGGATTGTACCTATGATGGACTGTATCGATGATTGCACCTTTATATTTTGAGTTAATGAAACTATAAGTTAACAAAACTAAAAGTAAATATTTTATTCTGCATACAATATTAAATAAATGAACATTTATATTTCTTTCATTTGCATTTCTTTTTTATCGTATACACATATTTCTACTATATTGTTGTTTTTGAAAACGGCAACGTTGTCTATAAAAACTATTGTAAACTGTTTAATTGTTATTATTTATATAAATAAAAAATCTAAGTTGTTCTTCAATCTGTCTGTTTATTATCTCAGCGCGGGAGAACTTACCCGTTTCCTTTTGTGAGAATTATTATAGATTTCAAAATATAAATGTTACAAATAATAAAATTTCACACAAATTGTTGTTGTTGACACCCAGACCGTCCGACATACTAGAAAGGTGTAAGGTAATTGTTTGGACGGCCAGGAAGTGCCACCCAATTTAGACCGGAACCCAGTGGGGGAGGCATTCACAGGGACCGTACCCTCCTTCCCCTACCACCAACCTCTCGGAAGGACTTACGGATCCACATGTTTAACGTGATCGTACTCCGCATGAACACGGCTCAGTTGTGGCAGCGTGCAAATCCACAACGCAAACCACGAGCTACCGCGCCCGAAAAGTGGCAACAGCACGTGGTGTTCCCAGGGGGTCACCCACCCAAGTACTAACTGCGCCCGATGCTGCTTGAGTTCGGTGATCTAACGAGAACAGGTGTTATCAGCACTGTAGGGCCGTTGGTCTCACACAAATTGTGAATTAAGTCCCTTTATATATATATATATATATATATATATATATATATATATATATATATATATATATATATATATATATATATATTATATTCCATGCGAAGATCGGTATATACAGCTAGTCATATCATAAATTGAAAATATTGGCTGCAAAAGTTATAAAAGAATTGAAGTTTGTTCACTAAATAAGTGACGCAAACGAAGAAATGCGTCATAAGCATGCATAATATGTATATGAGGTGCTTATAATGGACAAAGATCGAAAACTTCAAAGATGTAAACTTTAAAAATTTCAGACAGTTGAGAAACAGTTATGATTGATATTAAATTTCTTTAAAAAGAAAGGCAGAAGATTATTGAATATATTTTATATTAGCTCTTAAATTTTTTGGATATTTGTTTCAGTTATTGCAAAAATCCTTATTACTGAGGATTTTTCTGCAATATAACTGAAGATAAACATTATTATGAAATAAGTTATTTTGCTGTAGCTTTTTTATTTTTTTTTAAGTTAATGTACCGGTGTAACCAGGCGAGAATTGATAAAAAATTGAAGTGATGTTAATATAAAGTACGATTTTAAATCTGTTGAATACTTTGGGAATAATTTGCATGAAGGAAATCACGAAGTTTGCTGTCACAAACTATGTGAAATTAAGGAACAAAGAAGTAGTATGATAAGTTTTAAATGGAAAGAAAAAGTCGGTGATAATTTCTAAAAAACTTTATTGAAGGTATGTATTTTTGCACTATTTTCTTCGTCTGTCCAATGTTTTCAAGAAATTATGTGTATTTTTCAATTTAGTAGTTCTTTGAAACTCGTATTCTTCATTTGTAACAGATATAATATGCAGATACTTAAACAACGAGTTTTTGAATAAGTTTAAAATATAATAGCGTGAATAAGTCTGACATAATTACTTGAGAAAAATAAATTTTTATTTGTGAGTATTTCTGGAGTGTCTATATGTATCTTTCTAAATGTTGATTACAAAAATTGCTGTATTCCAAAAATTGTTATTTTGAGTGGATTTTCGTTTCATAATAACAAGAATACTTTAATTCTCAGTTTTATCAACACATGGAAACAATCAACAGTAATTTGCTTTAAACATATTGGTGTATAAAAAAGTTTTAAGGCAAATGTAATAATTATTTTCATTATATGACAAGGGTTGAGAACGTTAATACAAGAGGTCCGGATCTGATCTCTTGCGCTAAGACAAGTGTTGTTCTTCAGCTAAAACTCAATTCATTACTCCACAAGTTTTAGAAATGTTCATCTGTTAATTATTTTTCAAGCATTTACATTTTCAATTAATCATGTACATGTGAACGAATGCCATTTAGTTAAGAATTATTTTTATTTTAAAATTATTTGTAGAATATTCCTGATATATTACAAACTCTAATGTATTCACCACATGGGCTTACCTACAGTTTAACCAGAATCATCATTTTTTATAACTCGATCTATTTACGAATAAATAGGCTTTTTGATGTTATCTATCAAAATAAGCATACAAAATATCACGGAGATTGTTTCATATGAGAGCCTTTTGAAAGCTATCGTGGTCTCTGTGAGAAAGTAAAATAGCATGAGAACTTGATCATGAACTTAAATATCATGAGCTTAATATTATGGATTTATCCTGAACAATGGTATCCTTCATGTTTGAATAAAACTACTTACAGAGTTCATCCATATTGATAATAGTGAACATATTTAATGACTTTCTTACGTTTTCACAGGATCTAAGAAATTTTTGTGCGCAATATCTATAATGATAATGTAATGTCACGTCTAAAATGTCTAAAGGATCTCAAGATATATAAATGTTAAAATTCAAGATGTTAGCGTGTTGGATATTAAAACCAGTTTAATATTTAGCATGCCAAAACTATGAGACGATCTCGTCTCAGACAGTTGACGACCGCTGTTTAAGAATCCAAGAATCCAAGGCGTTTTCATTTCGGGGCACCTGTGAGAAATCTCCCGTATCCCCACATCGAAATTATTATTTCTTACACAAGTTTGTTGTTATTTTGCTGATTATAAGCATTCCGTATTATTGAAAGCTGTTTCTGGATGCGCAGTCATAAGTGATTTAGACTGCAGTCAAAAAGTACCTTGGACGATGGACGACCGAAGTAGAAAAGGGGTAGACAGTAAAAAAGGAGAGAATTTACTGGGAGCGAGCTCCCTAATTGTGACCGCTTTCGAACATTGTTAACAGAATTGTCTCTTGGAATAAATTGATTTTAAAATGGACAATTTTTCTGGCGCATTTCGATTTTAAACATTCATACCTGTTAAAATAAATCAAATTAAAAAAAAATCTCGCCGATGAATTAAAAAGAGTCACTGTGCTAGCTAGCTGGGCTACTCCTGTACTGAATTTCCCGACTGTCCTTGTCTTTTTTGATTTCCCTCTTAGTGCTATACAGACAGACAGCCAAATACTTATACACACATATATGCATTTTTTAATTATGTAAGACATTTTAGGGACATTATAAAGTATTGCGTGATTGTAAGATGGCTTAGATTGATAGTAATCCACAAAATATTAAAGATTTAATTTTGAGCATCCTCAACATTTTAAAAGTTACTTAGTAGTATAGCACTAATATTTTTTAAAGAAGTTTATGTGACTTTTACCAAATGTTGCTTTTGCATGGCAACTTTCTTCAACAATGATTTCTTCCTGAGTTACCAAATGAAAAACATGAATTTACGTAATTATAAGTAATGATTATTGGCAAAAATACATTATACATTTTATAGTAAAATTACGACATACATTTTTTAAGCATGATAACAATCATACGTAATAATTAGAAAGTGAAGCCAAAGAATGGTTTCTTAATCATGACCCATAAGAGTCAGAAGAATCCCACTTAGTGAATAAAAGGTCTCTTTTCCACTTTTGAATTTGTCAATACACTATAATTAGAAGGTGAAGCCAAAGAAGAAATTTTTAATCATAATATCTAGGAGACATTCACTATTAGATCACCAAGAGACATTCACTAGGAGATATTCACTCACAAAACCCGTTTGCACCAATTTAAGGAACGAAAACGTCCATTTTCCAATTTTGAATCTTTTTATGTATCCATCGGAAGTATAGAAGTTAGTAATCAAAGAAAAATGTCCTCAGTGTTAGAAACATTGGTTATTTAGAGCTATATATATAAAGCCATATTCAGCATAAATATCAAGCCTTTAGAAATATTTTCCTTACTTCCCTTTTCAATCATACTATGCAATCAATGGGGATATTTAAAGGATTGTTTTTGAACAATTTTCTGCAAATTAGAATATTCCATCTCCTCTAGGACATAAGCAAAAACAAATCCATCTGTATTTCCAACATTAAGATCCCTAGTCCACATGTATCGGTAGCTTATGCGTCTTTTCTCTTGACAAAACAAGAATTTCCAGTAAATGCAGGTTTCCGAGACGAACTCTAATCGCCGAATATCAGCAGCCCTGAACATAGAATCCTATTTTGTATTCACTTTGGAAACGGGCGCGCAATTTGGGGGAGTGCTAATAACAAACAAGCTCCGGGCTTCGAAATTAGCCTCCACCGTGATGATGATGCCTACCAAGAGAATGAAACAAGGGGAAAAAATAAAATAAAAACTTCAAAAGAGGGGGGGGGGAGAATGATCATCATAAACATCATCGTAATGTGGCAGCTGATCCCCATCATCAGCAAGGACAGGAACCAATCAAACTTCATCGCCACGGACCTTTTCAAACACAGAGGGGAGGGGGTAAAAGTAGTAAGAAGGGGGGCACTACGGCTTCTGGTTACCAAGGCAACGTCCTCTCAGGTGCCTTTTGTGACGGAGTAAGAAAAGGGATGCTCATTTGAAGCTGGGCAGACGTCTTTTCCCCTGATGAGCTCGGGTCTTCATTAGGCCGCCGAGGAAGCACAAAACTCTCCAGGATTTTTTTTTTCATTACATTCCTTCTTCTTCGTTATTTTTAAAAAAGAAGAAGACAGGGTACCTTGTAATAATGAGGACAGGGCACAAACCAAAGCTATTATCTGGCGGAGGACAAGAAGGAGGGAATGGCTGAAAAAGAAAGAATACCGTCGCTGTGTGTCAAACATTTTTTAATATTTATTCCTACGTATTATTCGTGTTTAAAGTTTGCCGAATTGGGATAGGTTTTAAATTGGCGGAAGGGGAAAACTGTCTCGTGAAGTAATTGGCTGCACAACTGCCCACAGAATGAGTGGTGCTTGAGTAAACAGCTGAAAGTGAAGTCATGCGTTTGCAAATTCTCTGGATTTATATTAACGGTTTAATGGACTTTTTCAGTTTTGTAGCATTCTTTTATGTAAGAAAGAAAGAAAAAGAGATAACTGTGTTAAAAAGAGAATAAAAGGGCATTTAAAAAACAAATAATCGTTGTTTACATTGGGGTGGACTTAAATAATAATTGCTAGTGTTATTCTGTCAGGATTGCTCTTTGAACGCAGCAGGCGTTTTCAGCCTAATTTCATTACACATTTTAATTTGTGTTGTTTATTATTTGATCATCACTCATGCTACAGTACCATTGTCTTTCAATTTTAACACTTTACAACATAGTTGAAAAGTGTTTATGACTTTGTTCATTCTGTCTGTTTGTCTGTCTGTCCGTTAGCACGATAACAGTCGTAAAAATGACTTTATCAAAATAAAATTTTAGTATGTTGTTCAGATGGTCTGTGGAACCTACGGGAATATAAATGAATGGTATCACCCAATTAGTTTTGGATTGAACCCGGGTTGAAAAAATGAAATGCATTGAACCGTATGGGACCTAATTTTTCAAACATTTTTTAAGCGGATTTAAAATTCACAAATTGCTTCGAAAGTTTAAGGAAATATTCAAATTATCCCATAAAATATAATCAGAAAAATATATTCAATAGTGTTTTAAATAAAAATTAAAATGATAATTACTTCCTTTATATGAAGAGATCACGTGATCATTATATGAAGAGATCACGTGATTCACTTCAAAATAAAATATGGCATCCATCTTGTGTCAAAATCGTGATTTTTAAAGTTCTTTTTAATTCATATTTAGTGTTGCATCCGCCCTAAAACCGCTTTATTTTTGCTTAAATTCTGTTTATCTACATACTGAAACAAAGCAATTACAATATATTTGGGTTTAAATGATCATCCAAATTTGATTATTTCTACAACGAAGCCCAATTTTCACTTATGGAAAATGTAAACAGCAAAACATGTAGAATGAGTTGTATAAGAATTGCTGCATTTCTTTAACGCAAAATTATTTAGCCCATAGAGTCTGCAATATAGCTGATATGAATGAAACAATCATTGGTTTTATAGAGAAGCAAACGATTTTTTGATGAAGTTTTGATCATAGAGATAAATTACTTGTACCTCTATGGTTTTAAGTTTTAAATAAAATCAATTATTATTGTATTGTGATAAATGAAATGAATGAAAAAATGTTTATGAATGAAATGCTGCTTTTATTTAAAGAGTCAACTGATTTATATTTCGATGACGTCATATGAAAAAGTTCATTTGTTTTCGATGAAGTGTTCAAATATAATAAATTGTTGTAGTATTATGATAATTTAAAAAATATTACTGAGGAATGTATCGCATTTTAGAGATGTTTAAACCAGGGAATTTATATTTCAATGTCGACATTTGAATGAAGTTTATTTTTTTCGATGAAGTTTTAAGTTTTCAAATATAATACATCAATGTAGTGTTGTGGTAATTTTACAAATATTACCGAGGAATGTATCGCATTTTAGAGATGTTTAAATAAAATTGCATCGAAGTTGGAAAGTGTTGCATAATCAATACTTTATGCATGATTGACCTTTCTTGTTTATTATTCCTCTTACAGTTCCATTGCGCCGATTAAAAAAAATAATTTAATAGTATCATTCTGTATGAAAGCTTGTTGGACTAAAATAGGGTGTAATTTACAGTATATATATATTAGTTAACTGGACAGTTAACTTTCCATATCTGGTACTCATACCAAAATTTCATAAAAATCCAGTCAAGTTCCGGCCGGTGACAGTGGGATGTGGATCCTATTTAACAATTGCAAATGAAAAACTTTTAACTATACTTAAAAATGTTATGATTGTACTCAAGAAACAAGGAACAGTAATGATAAATAATAGTTACGATGTCATCAACCGACTTCAATTTTTTAACAAGGATATACGTTTCAAAAGTTACGATTTCCGTGATTTATTCAACAATATCAATCTGGAAAATCTATATGAAATTTTGAAGGAACTACATGAAATATATGTCTTAAAAGAGCATATTCCATTCAGAAAATACGAGGACTTGATTCGCATTGTGTTGTTTGAAAACATCTTATTTGATGGCACCAACTATTTTCAACAGGTTAAGGGTATTCCCATGGGAGGGGGATGTTGATCCCTGCTCGCCGATCTATACTTGTGTAAATTTGAAAATGGCACTCATATATTACATGAACTGCCATTTTTTCGTTATGTTGACGATGTCCTTATTGGGCAATATAAGAATACATCCCAATTTGATTTTACATTTTATCCAAAAGAACTGGAATTGATTGAGAACATAAGTAAGGAGGAAGATAGTGTTGATTTTCTAGATATCACACTAAAACGTAACAATAGATATGGTACTTATACTGTCTTATATGACAAGAGAAACAATTTCAATATAAAAATCAATCACATTATTGTAGGTCCAATTTGACCAAAAACAGTTTCAGAAATATCGTCATTGGTCACCTCAAAAGAAATCAACGCATTAATACTTTCAAGTTTGATTGCATCATGCATAATAGGAATATTATGAAGGAGGCAATAAAACGGAATTATCCAATTGACTTCCTGACATGTTATTATAATTCCCTATTTAATACAAAAAAGGGAGAAAATGCTTACTTAAAGGATATGGCAGAGGTATAGAACGATGAAAGTGAAAATAACGAATTACGCATGCGTAAACTGCTTTTATATATAATGCACCCTGTCTTAACCAACAGGGACATTTGCTGTATTTCCATTCTTTTCCTTTCCCTTGCGATCCTGGTTGATTCCTATTTGTTTACTTTGCACTTTTTCGAGTGTTTTTGACTTGGCACATTTACGGAAGTATGGCTACTGCATGGCATTGGTACCTTGAGTGTTACCCGGGCATAAAAGCAGTCTTTTAAACGGGAAAGAGGGGTCGCCATCCCCCTCTACCATTTTATGCCTTGCATTTGCTCATTTCCCCCCTTTCTTTCATATGAATCTTGTATGTTACTTTAGGAGAGTGTGCTGCTTTGCGCCAACTTCTGAAGAAAAATTGGATAACTGTGGAATTAATTTTAATTTTATATGTTTACTAAGCTATATATATGTATATATATATATAAATATATATATAAATATATATATATATATACATATATATATATATATATATATATATATATATATATATATATATATATATATGAATATATATAATATATATATATATATATATATATATATATATATATATATATATATATATATATATATATATATATATATATATATATATATATATATATATATATATATATATATTGTATATATATATATATGAATACATATTTATATATATATATACACACATATATATATATATATATATATATATATACAGGGTGTTCAGAAAGTTCCGGAATGGCGCAATATCTCGAGAAATACACTTCGGATCAAAAAATAAAAACACGTATTCTATACTTTTAGAAAAGCTATCCAATGAAACCAAAATTGACCCCCTGCCCCCTCCTGGGGGGGGGGGCAACTTTGAAATCTTCAATGGGAACCCCCATTTTTTATTGCAGATTTGGATTCTCCAGAAAAATTTACATACATTGGACCTACGGTTTTTGATTTTTGCTCCCACAAACGGCGCTATAATCGAAAAAAACGGAAGTGTATAACAAACGTTTAAAAATGGGAATGTCTCGGGAAATACACTTCGGATAGAAAAATAACAACTACAGCGCCATTTATCACCCACGATATGATGCCTGGAAGTATAAATTTATAGTAGTATCTCGAGAACTACTCCAGTTAATAAGTTCATATTTGGGGGGTTAACCACAGTCACTATCGGGATTTTGTTGGCCATAATCACGTCATTTGTTTTTCCTCGGTAACCGGGGTGCTCCAACTTTCCGTGAAAAAAAAATATTAAAATAACCCCCACGGGCTACTTCCCCTGTATACAGTCATGCATACATGGAAAGTATCGCCCCTACTGTGCTACTTTCCTATTTTTAAACGTTTGTGCCCCACATTCGTTTTCCTCGATTATAGAGCCGTTTGTGGGAGCAAAAATCAAAAATCGTAAGTCAAATGTATGTAATTTTTTTGGAGAATCCAAATCTGCAATAAGAAATGGGGGTTCCAAGATTTCAAAGTTGACCCACCTCCCACCCCACAGGGGGTCGATTTTGGCATCATTGGATAGCTTTTCTAAAAATATTGAATACGTGTTTTTATATTTTTTGATCCGAAGTGTATTTCTCGAGATATTGCGCCGTTCCTGAACTTTCTGGACACCCTATCTCTCTCTTTCTATATATATATATATATATATATATATTATAGTAAATACAAAAACAGATTGAAAATAAGGGGGGGGGAGGCAAAAAGGAAGGGGGGAAAAGACTGGAGAGTATTTACAGGAATGACAGTAAAAAGGCCGGGGGCGATTGTGATACCCCATTCCCGGTTAAAGCGCTTTTACTCCCAGAAAACACTCCCGGGCCTCTGTCTTCCTGAAGCATCCCTCCGTCCGATGAAATCAATGAAACATCCCGAAGTAAAAAGACCATGAAGTACAAAAGGGCTCAAGAAATGAAAAAAACCTAACCTGACTCTACTGCAGAATGCTCGAAGACCAAGGGAAGCTTCATGTAAAGATACTGCACCGATATACAAGCAACATGTAATACTGTTTTTTCCTTATTAAAGGAAATTCTGTTTTTTCTTTAAGGACGAAAAAAAACAGTATTACATGATGATTGTATATCGGTGCAGTATCTTTACATGAAGCTTCCCTTGGTCTTCGAGCATTCTGCAGTAGAGTCAAGTTAGGTTTTTTTCATTTCTTGAGCCCTTTTGTAATTCATGGTCCTTTTACTTCGGGATGTTTCATTGATTTCATCGGACGGAGGAATGCTTCAGGAAGACAGAGGCACCGGGAGTGTTTCCTGGGAGTAAAAGCACTTTAACCGGGAACGGGAGGTCACAATCCCCCCGACCTTTTTACTGCCGTTCCTGTAAAAACCCACCATTCTTTTTCTGCCTTCCTTTTTGCTCCCTATTTTCAATCTGTTTTTGTATTTACTATAATATATCTGTTAAAACTGAATGTGCGGCATTGCGCCTTAATTTGGCAGTGTTATGATGATGCATTTTATGTATCGTATGTATTAGATATTTTTCTCATATATATATATATATATGTATAGTATATAGGGTGTCCCATAAAGATTTCAATCTTTATGGGACACGCTTTAATTTTTTATGGGACGCGATTTAATTTTTTATCTGTTAGAGATAAGTGGGCAATCTAAATTGTAAAAATGTTGAAAGTAAGGTAGGAAATAAGACTACGTTAATGAAATAGTCCTCCCATTAATGTTCAAAAAGTTACACATTTTAAATTTTTATATGACCCCCTCTGACAAATTTGGTCAATCAGAAATTTTTTATTTTTAATGCAACAAGATCATTAAAATACCGCATATCTGTATCTTTAAAATTAACTGAATTATGATAAAGGAAAACAAGAAAGATCAATCATGCTTAAAACATTGATTATGAAACACTTTCCAACTTCAATGCAATTTTATTTTAAAAAGTCGAAAATGTAATACATTCCTCGGTAATATTTTAAAACTTATCACAATACTACATTGATTTATTATATTTGAAAACTTAAACCTTCATTGAAAAAAATGAACTTCATTCAAATGACGGCATTGAAATATAAATTGCCTGGTTTAAATATCTCTAAAATGCAATACATTCCACGGTAATATTTTTAAAACTATCATAATACTACGATAATTTATTATATTTGAAAACTTCATCAAAAACAACTGAAATAAATTCAAATGACGTCATAGAAAAAATAACACGCCTGGATCTCTCTATAAAAACAGCATTTCATTGATAACATTTTCCCATTCATTTCATTCATCACAATACTATAATAATTTATTTTATTTAAAAATTAAGACCATGCAGCTACAATTCATAAACTTTATGCTTAAAACTTCATCGAAAAAAATCGTCTTTCTGTTTATAAAATCAATTAATATTTCATTCATATCAGCCATGCAGACTCCATGGACTGAATTATTTTGTGTTAAAGAAATACAGTAATTCTAATACAACTCATTCTACATATTTTGCTGTTTACATTTTACATAGGTGAAAAATAGGCTTAGTTGTAGGGAGAATCAAATTTGAATGAGAATTTAAACTCAAATATATTGTCATTGTGTTGTTTTAGTATGTAGATGCACAGAATTTAAGCAAAAATAAAGTAGTTTTAGGACGGATACAACACTCAATTTGAATTAAAAAGAACTTTAAAATATCACGATTTTGAAACAAGATGGATGCCATATATCATTTTGAAGTGGATCATGTGATCGTTTCATATCATGGTCACGTGATCGTTTCATATAAGATGTGTCATTATTATTTTAATTTTTATTTAAAAAACTACTGAATATATTTCGCTGAATTTTTTTTTATATATTTTATGGAACAATTTGACTATTACCTAAAATTTTCGAAGCAATTTGCGAATTTTAAATCCGTTTAAAAAATGTTTGAAAAATTAGGTCCCATAGGGCTCAATGTATTTCATTTTTTCAACCCGGGTTCAATCCAAAACTAATTGGGTGATATTATTCATTTATATTCCCATAGGTCCTACAGACCGTCTGAACAACATACTAAAATTTCATTTTGATTAAGTCATTTTTACGGCAGTTATCGTGCTAACGGACAGACAGACAGACAGACAGACATACAAACAGACCGACAGACAGACAGACAGAATGAACAAAGTCATAAACACTTTTCAACTTTGTTGTAAAGTGTTAAAAACTGACTTATGCCACTTTTCCGTACCATGTGAAAGGCTATTTCATCAGTGAAAATAGGGATCATAAACAAATTGTGGATGGAAATTGTTTAGATAAAAAAAGTACTTAAAAGTATTTAATTATTGAAAAGTGCTTAGTTATTGAAAAGTACTTAAGAATCCGTGATTGCATCGTGAGCCAACGCGGAATTCGCAAAAATGCCTCCTATGTATTATCATCCAGTTTTATCTTTCTTGTAATATGTCAGAAATTTACATTTCCAATTTGATATATGGTTTCCATTCACAATATTCAATTTTCAATTAAATATAACTCGCTCAACCTTAAAGATACAGATATGTGGTTTTTTTTAATGATCTTGTTGCATTAAAAATAAAAAAACTCTGATTGACCAAATTTGTCTAAGGGGGTTGTACAAAAATTTGAAAAGTGTAACTTTTTGCAAGTTAATGGGAAGACTATTTCATTAATGTAGTCTTATTTCCTACCTTACTTTCAATATTTTGCAATTTATATTGCCCACTTATCTCCAACAGGTAATGAATTAAAGCGCGTTTCATTCTTTTTAGAACACCCTGTATATATATATATATATATATATATATATATTACTGCATTACCGCTGTGATTGCTCATTTGATCGCTCTTGTTATAGTATTATTGCGTTAATCTTAAATAATAAATGTAATTGCGTCATATTACCCGAAACGCGTTTTGAACTGCAATAAACTGAAAGGTATAGTAAAGGTTATAATAACTTAGAAAAATTATTATTTTGATTGATCATTTGATCGTAGCATTATGTGCGTAGCTTAATTATGTGCAAATTTCATTCTACCCAAAACTCTCTTTGAAGTATAATAAGGGAAAGACAATATATGTTTTCACCTGTCTTTTATCCAAGTAGCTTTGATTGAGTAAAAATTACGAAAACTGTTGAATTTGACATCTGATGCAATGACATATTGACGATAATAACGGGATCGAAATTCCATACTTTTGTAGACTTCCAATGATAATTACACCTGCTATGTTGAGAAAATAATTTTCTTTTATTTTAAAAGTTAATAGAGTTCACTATAAATAATTTTATTACGTTTTTTTATACATACTGTGTAAGGAAAGTATTGTGACGGGGTAGAAAATTTGAATTCGAGTTTTCGACGGGAGAGCACGTTTCAAGCATCCCTGATCACGAATCAAACATTTTTGAGGTGATGTCTGTGTGTGTCAGTGAGTCAGTGGAGACGATATCTCACGAACAAATAGAGCGATTCGAATGAAATTCGGTATAAAAATCACAATCCGTGAATACTGGAAGCCTATTTTGTTTTTAAACGTAATCGAGTGTTCAGAATCCCCTTACATTTTCGAGTAAAATTTTGAAAACATCATCAAAAAATCAAAAGCTTTAAAAAAGTTACGCAAATAGATATTTCTTATGTCATTTTCCCTTAGAAAACGATTGACATAAACTTTAGAGCGCTAGCATAAACCGTTCTCGAGATATTGCACATTTTTTAAATAAATTTATCAAAAAATCCCATAAATTAAAAAAAATATATTAACTGTTGAGAAACATGTTAATTTTTCATATGTAATATCATGCGATATATTTGGGGACATCATTCTCGTGGATCCAGCTCGTTCCATTCTTGAGGATAGATAATTTGAGTAATACTTTTGTATTTGATCGCCACTAGTCATTTATCTGCTATAAGAATAACTTATTTCTCCATTCATAACGGTTGGCGAGATTTTGGGGCCGAAATTGGCGGAATGTCGCCAACTTGTCGACTTTTTTAAATGTTGCCAAATTAACGAAAACCTCGCCAAATGGATAAAAAAGACACTAAATCAATGAAAACGACGACTAATTGACGAAAATTCATTATCTTGTAAAGAATATAAATATGTACTATAAGAAAAACGTATTTTCTTTTTGTTAAAATAGTAAATTCATTGCATTATATAAGGAAAGTAATGTGTTGCCCACTTCAGATTTTCTTTGTATTGAATCCATGTTGATGAGGCAATAGCTGGATCTATTTCAACATTTGCCCCCCCCCCCCCTCGCAATTATTGTTTAGAAGTAAAATAAAACTTATGTTTTACATAAAGCAACACATTTGTAAATAATTGTTAGTTTCAATACCGTTAAAATGCTGCCATTTAGAGGCAAGTGTAAAAAAAATCACAAAATCTTAAAAAAACTAACATGTGGTCGAATTTAAAAAATAACGTGCAATGCATAAAATATAAATATATATCTGCAGGAGTTCCTTTTGTCATATAACACCAATATAATAATTGTAACTTCTCAAACCGATTATACTAAATCGTTTGGTATGAATTCAATTGATTTCTCTTAAAAATCACGAGTAAAAATCATATTTGGTCATAATAACATTTATTATAATCAAATCTTATTATTTCTTACTTTGTAGTGTTTTTCAAAGAATAGTTCAAAACAAACGAGCGATATCTCGAGGAGAGGTACAAATTAGTACCCCAAGATAGATTCTATTTAATAATAAACAGGATCACAACGTGAAATGCAATAAAGATGAAAAGGCATACGTACGTTTTAAAAATCAGTATATTTTCATCTTCAACGCAACAAGCCGGTATCAGAACGCCCAATTGACCGCAAACTAAGGTAGTCAAACAGAAAATGTCTAAACGGCAGAACCCAGTATAGTGGTCCCACCTAGTGTGAGTAATAAAACGAGAAAAAAATAGTAGTCCTTTTTATCAAATTGGGCAATTTCTCTCAAAAGCACTTCGTAAAAGTTATTTTGCTTTGATAGTATAGAAGGTTTTTGTCTTAATCAGATTATACACTTTATTTTAATAAAAAATTTATTTTTCTTTCCTTCTCATACTTTTTTTTTGCAACTGATTGCAATTTTGCCTTATTTTAATGACAATTGCTAACCGTCAAGTTTTACAACATCCGGGAGAGAAGCATATATCTTTAGAGCAAAAACTCTATCCTACTCTCATATTTCAAATTATAACTAATTTAGGAAGTCCGTCAATATCTTACATACGCCATCTTCAGTTCAGTTACTTCAACGCATTTTCGCATCTAAATCTCTTCACTTACAGGAGTACCACATAAGAAATTTGTAATAGCAGATAAATATTCATACTGATATCCATATATATTACATATTATCATGTATACAAATACGTTGCAAAGTCTGAAATATCTATTTGCACATCAAGTTGACCCGATATTCTATAATTCATAGATGGATTAACAGAATAATTTGTTGTATTGACTAGAAAATGGGGTTGGTATTGCAATATTGTAAGCTAGGGCTCATAAATATAGGTTCCAGAATTCCAATGTATAATATTAATCAACGGTTTTCCGAAGCGTAGAAGTGATTTATACAAGTACGTATCACATTTATATGGGAATAAAGACATTTGCATAGGCGTCTGGCTCTTCAGTGACAAAATTGATTTTCTTGAAGAATCTCGCCATGAGTTTTATTTCACATTCAAATTACCATTAACACAGAGGGTTTATGTAATTTGAAGATGTTAGTTGATGTATACTTTTATTCGGACAAAGACATATTGATAAACACACGTAGAACAAATACTGCTTATATACAGACTATCGCTTTTTTTTTACTTTATGGTACTAATATAAAGTATTGCTTTTCCGAAAATTTTGGAATTTGATAATTTGGCAGATAAGTACGCTTTAACACTTCCTGAATCCATTTTGAATACGTTTGGGAAATGTGTCCCTATTTGTATGTGCGTGTATGTTGATAGGATAACTCAATAACAAATAGACATATCGCTATAAAATGCTATGTGTAGTTACTTTATGTGTCATATTAGAACTACATAAAATAATTAGTAATTCTCATGAATTCAATTTTAAGATTTTTACAGCATTTATTCCTATGAAAACAATGATAATGGTAGTATACAATATATGGAGGATGTATAATTTGAATTACGCTATGTATGATAATGACATTAAAATAGTTTTCACTAGCAAAATATAACCATAACCTTCACTGAGCTATTGCTTATATTAAAAAAAAAACTATTAAAGAATTTGTATAAAATATTTTAGAATACTAAGTTGGGAACTAAAATGAAAAATATAGATATTTTTTCCATGCTGGTAATGATTGTGATACAAGTTGACTATTTATTTTAGTATTTGGACGCTTCAAAATATATTGTTTAAGCACGAGAAATATATTGAATGGGAAAGTATTTCATATTAAGAAAGACTTTTAAAAAAAGATTCTAAAATAGAAAAGGTTAGCTGCACATTTTATTTGATTAATTGAATTAAATTTCAATCGTATTCATAAAATATAACTAGATTTATTGTAGAATAGCATATACTGACAATGTTTCCCTCGACTAAACATTATTTTCTTTGTGTCAAATTAGTAAATAAAGATTAAACAGGAACGATCTATTTTTTAATTGTCTATGAAACTGAGAATGGATAAAAAATTATGTATTTATTATAAATCAAGTGAGTGTTCATAATTTTTATAAACTAAAAGCAGGAAATTGTAACGGTGCTAAGTGTGGAATATTTCTTAGTGATTTTTTTTAAGGAAAATTGAATCACATTTACGTTATGTATTAAAAAAATAATCAATCGCAGTTTTGTCAATCTTATTTCGCTTAATAATTGAAAAGTAGCGCCATTCAAAGTATTTTGCATTGTATATGCAAAAAGATAAAAATAATTTGGGATAAATAAGGAAATATACTATATTTTTCTGAAACCAATTTATTGATCAAATTATGTACAGAATTCGAAAATTCTTTATTATATGATTTTTTAATATCCTCTTTTGCATCTGTTTTGCTATACTTCTAACATTCACATTTTATTAACACTTTATAACATAGTTGATAAGTGCTTATGATTTTGTTCAATCTGCCTGTCTGTTTGTCTATCTGTCCGTTGGCACGATAACTGCCGTAAAAATGACTTTATCAAAATGAAATTTTAGTATGTTGTTAAGACGGTCTGTGGGACATATGGGAATATAAATGAACAATATCACCCAATTAGTTTGAATCCGGGTTGGAAAATGATATACATTAAACCCTATGGGACTCAATTTATGAAACTTTTCTTAAGCGAATTTAAAATTCACAAATTGTTTCGAAAATTTTAGGAAATATTCAAATTATCCAAATATAAAATATTCAATATTATAAAATATTTAAATATACAAAAATTTTTTAGAAAAATATGTTCGGTAGTTTTTTAAATAAAAATGAAAATAACAATTACACTCATATAACATGAAGATATTACGTGACCCACTTCAAAATGAAATATGGCATCCATCTTTTTTACAAGTGTCAAAATCGTGATTTTAAAAGTTCTTTTTAATTTATATTTAGTGTTGCATCCGTTCTAAAACAGCTTTATTTTTGTGTAATTTCTGTACATCTATATTCTGCGCCAACACATTTATAGTATTTTTTAGTTTAAATGATCATTAAATTTTGATTATTTCTATAACGAAGCCTAAATTTAACGTATGCTGAATGTAAACACAACAAGCTGTAGGATGAGTTGGATAAGAGTTACAGAATCTTTTTAACTCAAAATTATTTAGCTCTGGAGTCTGAAATTTAGCTGATATGAATGAAATATAAATTGATTTTACATAGAGAAGCAGACGATTTTATAGCACTGCCCTTTTCGGCGAAGTTTTAAGCATGGAGTTAGAAAGATCTTTTACCTCCACGGCTTTAAATTTAAATAAAATAAATTATTGTAGTATTATGATAATTTTAAAAATTCCACCGTTGAATGAAAGGAATGGAATAAAAGTGTATGAATGAAATATTCACTAGTTTTATATAGAGAGCCAGCCGATTTATATTTCGATGAAGTCATTTGAATGAAGTTCATTTTTTTTTCGATGAAGTTTTAAGTTTTCAAATATAATAAATTATTATAGTATTGTGATAATTTTAAAAATATCACCGTTGAATGTATCGCATTTTAGAGATGTTTAAATAAAATTGCATTGCATTTGGAAAGGGTTTCATTATCAATGCTTCATGCATGACGGATCTTTCTTGTTTACTTTTAGATAGGCAGCTGAACGCAAGGATTATGAACTGGAATATTGGGGTGTTCTGAGCATTTGATAGCTTATCAAATCAAATAGCCTTCGTTATTTACAGGGTATTCAGATTTTAACGTTCATAGGTATAGGATTACAGTATTCACCGAATATAATAATCGCGCCTAATTACTTTCGAAACGTTCCATGTGCTCGTGAGACAAAATATATTTGGTTATTATACACACACACACATATATATATATATACATATTTGGTTATTTTATATATATATATATATATATATATATATATATATATATATATATATATATATATTAGACAGATATAATAACGAAATCAAGTAATAAAGAAATATTAAAATCAGCAGCAAAACAGTTAAACCACGGTTACAATGCCGAAAAAAGGAATATACAGCACTGGCTTAATTTTGAAGATTAATTAGACATCTAACTCTATTAATGCATCTAACTCTAATTAGCCCCAACTCATGCTTGTTTCAGAATTGACAATAGTAAGTTACTATAAATACCAATGCAACAGATTACAAGCATTAAAAGAGGAATAATTGACAAAAAGAAAAAATAGGAAATTAAAACCTATCCGGCACGTGTTAGTGCGAGAAGCCGTAACTGAATGAAAAAGGTTGAGAAGTATCCAATAAAAGTATGACGAATAGATCAAGGGGGAGGGGTAGAACAGTTGGTTGCAGTGACATTCCCTAAAACCCGTCCGAGGCAGTAGAGTCCCGAGTTAGAGTATGGCAGAACAATCAACCATATAAATAAATCAGGATGAACAGAAGTTATACATGAAAATTTTACTAAACAAGTGATTCACAGAAGAAGTGAATAAACGAATATGCTACAAATACCATTATAAGAGGGGCTCAAATCGTAGTATCAAATTGGCAATTGTTACATATTTTTAGGGAAAATAATTTTCAAAATATTAAATATTTATATATCTTATTTTTAAATTTATTGTTTTGCAATTTTTATTTTAGTTTATTTTTTTATTTTACATTTTTATATAATCATATAATTATGAAATAATAATTATAAGTTTTTATTTTAAATTAACCACCATAATTGGGAATGTAGTCTTGGAGGTTATCGAGTGGTAGTTGATACACTTAGTTGATAATTTTAATTACGAAATTGGGAGGATATGCATTATTGGTTGCAGTATTTAATAATTCTATAAAATATGTTAATTTATAATCGTTATCAAAAATTTTATTGATTCTAAGAACCTGGTTTGATATGATATTTCTAAACACTGATTTTTGCAAATAATATACATATATATATGCAGACATGTACATACAGCACAGATTTCAACTATTAGAGTTCAGAGACGTTTAAAACATGTAAATCTGTCGAAAACTCGAATTCAGATCTTCGCCAACAATATTTTCACTATACATATTTCCATGCATGTAGGAAAAGTAACAAGGAGCAACTTTATGGCTAAAATATTTCTGGTTTTGTATCTCTTTTATTAATTAAGAAAAATCAAAATACGCTTTCAAGTAAAATAAATATCGCCGGACATATATAATCTATAAATGTACGCAATATATACTATAATGTACGCAATACTTCAATCAGTGAGACTGAATCCAGGGAATGTTTTAATGTAAATTTTAACTTTTATATATCTGTCCGCAGAACAGCTGAATTAAAATATTTGTTTAATATGCAAGAACCCCTCTTATAATTCGAAATGGTTTACTCGGTTTACCTTATTTGCTGATTGGTTTGTCAAGTTTTATTAGGACTAGATTTTGACCAAAATATTTCAGATATTTTACCACGTTAATTTCATTTTAGCTATATTCCGACCAACGCCAGTTATTTCTGCTAGTATAGTCCAACCATCCAACTTGGCGACAAATTTGTTGAAATTTTAAAATGTCACCAAATTGATTAAAATATTGTCAAATTAACGACAATGCTGTCAAATCGATAAAAATGTCGTCAAATTGATAAAAATAACAGCAAATCAATAAATAAATTGTGTTTTGAAAGGAGATAATGATGTTTGTATTTGTGTATTGTAATGATGTTTTGGCAACGTTTGTCTATCAGCCCAACTGTCCCACTTGGCGACAATTCTGGCTAGTTTTTTTTAAAATGTGTCAAAATTAAACAAAATATCACCAAAATTAATAAAAAGGTCATTAAATCGATGAAAATTCAATACCTTGGAAAGAATATAAGAATCTACTATAAGAAAAAGCCATTTCTCTGTTCGTGACATTTGACAACAAATTTGGCAAAGAATTTGGCGGGATGTCGCAAATGTCGCCAAATTGATAAAAATGACGCTAACTGGGAGGTAATATTTTGTAAATTTTGAATTCCGTCTTATGACGAGCATACCTTCTAGTAGTTAAATGTGAAAGACAGCACTCTGAAAATATTACACATATCGGTCCAATATCGTTCCAATATTGATAAAATTGTAAAAAGTTTACAACCCAATATTGACACATATTTTTAAAATTTTTAATATATGAACACTTTGAGAATCCCAAACTATCCAACTTAAGGTCCCTATTTAAGATATAATTGCTGTCCTCAGTCTATCACTATTTCTAAAGCCACATCAATTTAGTTCCCTGGTCTTCCTTTGCATCCTTTTTGGTGTTTCCACTTTTCCTCCGACTGCCGCATTTTATTTCCTGTTTTTCGCCAACCGACGACCGACTGAAAGAGATGGATTATGAGCTGGGGCGCTGGGGCGTCCCTCGGGTCAGGAGCCCGGCCATCCATTTTACCTTCACTCCCGGCCGCCCCTGCCGCCCCCTCTTTTTTCTTCTTCCATTTAAAGAGGGGGACGTCCAGTGATGGATGGAACGTCCGGAATATTCATTCTCGTGGGTGGGGGAGGGGGGTTGATGTGCGCTGTAATTGGATGACTTATCAGAAAGGAACTTTACCTGGTTTTGAATAATTGTTGGTGACTTAAAGAAATAGATGTTTGGAAAAAAAATGTGTCCTGGTTGGAAATAAACAATGCTGTTCAACAAATTAGAGCATGGTAATTTGAAGAAATTAATTTTGAATATGTGAAATCATAGATATTGTGAGTAATGGCGAATATGGGATGGCAGAGTTTGTATTAAGAAACAATGATTAGAATATTTTTTAATGATAGAAATATTTTTTAATTTCTGCATTTAAATATGTGAAAATATGTATTTAAATATATATATTTTAAAGTGAGTGGATAAAGATCGAAATACTGTGTTCTTGGAAACAACAGAAATATTTTTATTAAAATGAAAACATTAGATGGAATATAAAACAGGTATTAAATAATTTTAATAATGTTATTTATTAATTTATACACGGTGAGTATTGATTGGTTTTTATACACTTCGCTAGAGCTCAGGAGTATTCGAGTCATTTGAGACAATTCTCGGACAGCAATTCGTCTAGTTGACTTTAGTAGTAGATAGGGCTACACGGAATCTAATGGATCCTTTACGAGGATCCTACATTGGATCTTTAGAATCCTATGTAGGTCTAGCATCAGTAACGCCTTTGACGCATTTATTAACTGCTGTGCCGTAATATGTACCACACGGCAAAATAATATGCCGCGAGTTAAAAAGTTTGAGAATCGCTGTCTTGGAGCTATCTCGGGGCATGAACTGAACTATTACTGTATTGAATTTCATATCTGTCGGTCGCCTAAATTTTCGACTACGTTGCGTTCAGACAGACAGGCAGGCGCACAGATATTATCTTTTATGATTACACTCGTAGATATATATTTTGCATAGCGAATAATCCATTTCTCGCGACAACTTCCGATTTTATTGAATGGATTGATACGTTACCCACACCTCTCAAACCTCTCACATAGAACGCATCTAATATTGACTCCTGATACCACCATAGTTGACTGTAATAATAATGCATGTCCACAGCTTAACTGCCCCAACGCCAATACACAATTGAATGAGATTACATGCAAATCGAAGCTAACCTTTATCCATTAAAGCGGGGGTATTGCCAACAATTGGACAATATGGTGATAGATTCAATATCTGGGCGCGATATCAAATTATCAGCTTCTAGTTTGCGGTCAAGCTGATTAATGGGCTCCTAACGAGGAAATTGTAGATATTATTGACCACCAAACTAGTGTTGCAATAGATGAGATTCGCCACAAATAACTTGCAAAATATCGGCTTTGCTAGATATATTTTAGGTTGGAAATAGTAGTATGTGCGTTCAATTGCAAGTTTGGATAGATCAGGCTCTACAGTGTTTGTATTGAGATCAAGAGGAGGAAAGTTTGAGTCCTTTTCCTGACAAGGCATTAAGTTCTAATGATAGAATTCTAAGTTCCTGGTCATTATTATTATCATTGATCCATTTTATGTACTTTTGTTTTTTTATTAAGTCTATTTTTACACAGTATTTACGGTAGGCCAACGGCCGTACCGTGCTGAAAACACCGGTTCTCGTTAGATCACCGAAGTCAAGCAGCATCGGGCGCGGTTAGTAACTTGGTGGGTGACCACCTCGGAACGCCGCGTGCTGTTGGCCATCTCGGGTGCGGTATCCCCGTGGTTTGCGCGCTAGATTTGCACGCTGCCACATATGCCGCCGTGTTCATGCGGAGTACGATCACGTTAAACATGTGGGTCCGTAAGTCCTTCCGAGAGGTTGGTGGTAGGGGAAGGAGGGTACGGTCCCTGTGGATGCCTCCCCCACTGGGTTCCGGTCTAAATTGGGTGGCACTTCCCGGCCGTCCATACAGTTACCTTACACCTTTCTGGTAGGTCGGACGGTCTGGGTCATCAACATCAACAGTATTTACGGTGTAAAAATAGACTTAATAAAAAAGCAAAAGTACATAAAATGGATCAATGATAATAATAATGACCAGGAACTTAGAATTCTATCATTTTTACATAGAATTCTATCATTTTTACATAGTATTCTATCATTTTTACACAGTATTTACGGTCCGGCCATCCACCATGCTGCTCTAAGTCCTTGGACGAGTCGGATGGTCAGGGCTTTATTTACGGTTTCAGGGCTTTATTTACGGTTACGGTCAGGGCTTTATTACGGACAGTATTTACGGTTTCAATCATGTAAAAAAATATGTGTAAAAGTAGTCTATATTTAAGTCTACAAGTCTACAAATAAGTCTACATTTAAGTCTGTTTTACACGGCTGATACACACAAGTCTATTTTTAACTCTTTTCAACACAGTTGAAAAGTGTTTATGACTTTGATCATTCTGTCTGTTTTTCTGTTTGTCTGTTTGTTTGTCCGTTCGTACGATAACTGCCGTTAAAATGACTTTATCAAAATGAAATTTTAGTATGTTATTGAGACAGGCTGTGGGATATATGGGAATGTAAAAGAATAATATCACTCAATTACTTTTAAATTTAACCCTAGTTGAAAAAATGAAATATATTGAACTCTATGGAACCTAATTTTTTAAACATTTTTTAAGCGGAATTAAAATTCACGAATTGATTTGAAAATTTAAAAAAATATTCAAATTATCGCGTAAAATGTGAAGAAAAAATTTCATCAAAATATTTGAAATAGCATTTTGAATAAAAATTGAAATATTAATTACACCCATATTATATGAAGAGATCACGTGACTCATTGCAAAACAAAATATGGCATCCATTTTTTTTCGCTTATAGTGAAAATCGTGATTTTTAAGGAACGGTTATATTTATATTTAGTTTTGTATCCGTCCTAAAGTAAATATTTAGTTTTGTATCCGTCCTTTATTTTTCCATATTATCTGTATATCTGAATTCTGTGCCAAATCAATTACAATATTTTTGAGTTTAAATGATCACTAAACTTTGATTATTTCTATAACGAAGACTAATTTTAACGTATGCAGAATATAAACAAATCAAGCCATGCAAGATGAGTTGTATAAGAATTGCTGAATTGTGATAATTTAAAAAATATCACAGCTGAATGTATCGCATTTTAGAGATGGTTAAATAAAATTGCATTTCAGTTGGAAATTGTTTCATTATTAATGCTTTATTCATGATTAATCTTTCTTTTACATAATATTTTTACTCATTTAGAATGTATTTCTCTTATAAAAATAGTCTTGTGCATATTTTCTAATCTCGAAAAAAATCTACACAAAGCAGACTTCAGTCTAAACTGACATTGTTATTTGATAGTATGTTACATCAGAATAAGTCGTCTAAAAAGAGATGTGTGTTTCTTTACAGATCGTGTAAAATCAAAATTATGTGAAACAATTCATAAAAGAACAGGTTCAAATGTATTATGTGTAATTGTAACAAATTGTCGGCGTTGTCCGGATCCCAAATAAGTGCTCGCTACTTAAATAATACAGATGCAGGTAACACTACATAATTTTCAAATTGCCTGTTTTGAACTAAAATCAACTCAAATAAATGAAACTAGTTAAAGTTGTAAAAAATACCTTGAATTCCGATGTAAAATTAAAAAAATAATTGCCAGGTCAGCGATTTTCCATTCAATTTAAGTCAAATTTTAGCGCAATACTCATAATGGTAATATGTAAAGAGCCTTAATGCCCCAACCGCGAATCGAAGCACGGGTCTTTGTATTAGCCAATTGATGCTCTACCGTTGAGCCACTGAAACGAAATCGCAAGCTCTTATCTTCGAAGTTAGAGAGTTCACGTCAACGATAAGTGTTTGCAATTTCGTTTGAGTAGCTCAACTGTAGCTCTAATCGACCCTGTACATTAGTGCACAGATGTTGGAGGTGTGAAAGTGACCCTAGTACGACTAGCGCGGATTTAGTGGACTCTGGAAGATTGAGCGCAGATTTCACATCCAGAAGTCAAGGACCATGCAGTTAACTAGGAGGATAAAGATAGCAGTAGGAGGATAAATCTGAGGTAAAAATAGCGGTAGGAGGTTAAACCTGAGGTAAAAATAGCAGGAGGTGGTCAGTCAGATTTTCAGTTGAACTTCAATCTGACATTAGAGGGCGGGAAATGACGAGTCCGGTTCTGCGATAAGAGCTTGCAATTTCGTCCCAGTAGCTCAACGGTAGATCGTCGGCTTGCCAGTATAAAGATTCATGGTAAGTGCTTGAAACGAATTTTCACCCTAGCGCCAACAGCCCTACCGTGCTGAAATCACCGATTCTCGTTAGATCACCGAAATTAAGCAGCATCGGGCGCGGTTAGTACTTGGGTGGGTGACCACCTGGGAATACCGCGTGCTGTTGGCACATTTCGGGCGCGGTAGCCCGGTGATTTGCGTGCTGGATTTGCACGCTGCCACAACTACCGCCGTGTTCAAGCGGAGTACGATCACGTTGAACATGTGGGTCCGTAAGTCCTTCTGAGAGGCTGATGGTAGGGGAAGGAGGGTACGGTCCCTGTGAATGCCTCCCCCACTGGGTTCCGGTCTAAATTGGGTGGCACTTCCCGGCCGTCCAAACGGTTACCTTACACCTTTCTGGTAGGTTGGAGGGTCTGGGTCTCAACAACAACAACAATACTTTCCCTCTACATACTTTCCCTGTTTCCCTATACTATATATTTAGAGAAAGTAAAAATAAATTATACTTACGAAATATATTGAGATCAAGGTTTTAAAAAGCACACCATCGAAGTAAGTGCGCGATATTAAAATAAATATAAAGTTACTTTATTTGTATGTTATGCCAAATTACCTTTGCATACTGATTTTGTATAAATTGGATAAAATGGAATATTTTGAAATTATCATACATATATCAAATAAATTAGTTTTTTCTAACATAAGCTTCAGACTAAAATCATATTTTATAAGCGTTCCGTATATATTTCATACGATTATTATGTTATGCAAATAATCATTAACTATTCAAAGACCATGCAGTTTACGGTTATATAATATGAAATTCTCATTTAGTCTATATATTTTTATAAATTCAAACATATTTTTCAGTTGAGTTTATAAAAATACCAGTTGCCAAACTAAGCTTAAGCACCACAACATTATTTAATGGTTAAAAATTCATGCGCATTTGAGAAAAAGTGTTTTCATTTTTATCGCCCGAAATAACCCAGCAGTATTTATTTCACATTACCTTGGATACCTTTACAAGTGGCTGACCATGGAGGGCAAATACTTTATGCTCAGAAAGATATATTGGATGATTATAAACACCGAGCTCCTCTTCCGCGCCCCCCCCCCCTGCAAAATTACATCTGAGGGACCTTTAAAGTACGCTCCACTAATTCCTCCAACAATTTTTGCGTAAGTAGGAAAAAAAGAGCGTAATTCTTAAGAAGATATCGCTACAGTGGATGTTGCCCAGGAACATCCTAGCAAGCAAATTGTCGACTCAGTGCTTAATAAATAAATATCGAATAAAAAGGGTGAAATCTTAGCTTCTAATTGGAAGAAGAAACAATCTTCAATAGTTTTGTCCACGGATGTTGCTGCGGAAACGGGCCGATTTTGCCGCGTTCGCCAGCAATTAATGTCACTCACCAGAATTACCCTTTTCTCTGAAAAAAAGATGAGTTGCACCTTAATTCCTTGTATTAATCTTCGAGACGTGTGCTCTTGTCGGTAAAATATCAGTCGCACTCGTATTTTTATTTATTTATTTTTTTTTTTTTATCTTCTGGAATGCGGTCGGAGATGCAGCGAAAGTTCCAGGTGGTTACATTTGATAGCTGTTAAAAATGCGATTCGAAGAGATTTATTTCTATTGAGGTTCTATGTTTACGTGCAACTACTCTTCCTAGTTTGTCTCGATGATGGAGAAATATCTCTTCTATAAGAAACCATCTCGGCTGTAATGAAGCATAAAAATATTGACACTTAATATACATTAGTCACATAATGTTAAGCGTATTGCAAAAGCAACTGAAATAACTTGTCTAAGACTATCTAATAGCATCAATATACATTTAACAGAATGCTCAGAAAACTTATTCGGAAAGTAAACATCGTTTAGAGACGGTCAAACAACTAACAAAACCCTAACCAAAATTGTTTTTCTTTAATTTTACTATAAAAAATTTTCAACTTTTTAACGTTGCTTTTTAAACAGCCTAAAAATCACACGTTTTTCCCCAGTAGACAGACATAATTTGCGTACATCAATATCGCTGATTATATTAGCTAATTGTATTATGCCACCACATTTGCAAAGAGCTGCTTGCTCTTTACTTGAAATATCAGTTATTAGCTTAATTCTGTGAGCAGTGGATACTTTATGGATATATTCTTATTCTTTATAAGCTTTACTTAGTCCACGCGGAAGATTCTAATAGATTAATTTTAGCCTCAAAGTTATTCTATGTTATCGAATGTAGTTAAATATTGAATTGTTTTGAATATTGCCATTTGCATTTTGAAGAACTAAGTTGTGCTTCTCCTATTTGCACTGCTAAAACAATGACAAGCAACAAGTTACATGAAGAACAACCCATTTTGTCAGGAAACTCCGTTAAAATAACATACATAACATTTTTAATGTTAATACTAATTAGTAGAGAATATATTTTTTTACATGAAAGCTTTATGAACAGATCATGCCTTAATTATGTAATTCAACGGACACATTAATTTTGCTTTGAAAACAAGCATAAATACTGACATAAAGAATTTAATTATCATATTAGGATTATATGGATTTTTAACACTTTACAACAAAGTTGAAAAGTGTTTATGACTTTGTTCATTCTGTCTGTCTGTCTGTCTGTCTGTCTGTCTGTCTGTCTGTCTGTCTGTCCGTTAGCACGATAACTGCCGTAAAAATGAGTTTATCAAAATGAAATTTGAGTATGTTGTTCAGACGGTCTGTAGGACCTATGGGAATATAAATAAATAATATCACCCGATTAGTTTTTTATTGAACCCGGGTTGAAAAAATGAAATACATTGAACCCTATGGGACCTAATTTTTCAAACATTTTTTAAGTAAATTTAAAATTCACGAATTGCTTCGAAATTTTTAGGAAATATTCACATTATCCCATAGAATATATAAAAAAAAATTCAGACAAATATGTTAAGTAGTTTTTTAATTAAAAAAAATATTTAATATAGGGAAAAAAACAAATTCAATTAAATTCTGACTTTGGGATATCTTCCAGAAAGAAAAGAGAGAGATATTATATAATAAATATCTCTCCATTTGTTTAAACGTTTTGCATGTGGGAGTGGCTTCATATTTTAAAATAATTTGGTAGATAACAATTTTTCATTTTTTTTAAAATTTTATATAACTCTTCATGATAAATTTAATTGATGGCATTTTAAATGCACTTTCCTACGTCCTAGAGAGTTAAAATTTGGTACACAGCTTAAATTTGTTGAACATTTTATTCGACAAAAATTTGATGGATCTTTAAATATAGATCATACATTTTTTTCGAAATGGCCTGAAAATAATCCCCGTTCACTTCTATAAATCATTGGTGTAATATTGTTAAAAATTCTGATGTGGACAGCACATGTCTTTCCCTGCAGACTCATATTCGTTCTCTTTATTTATTCAATGATAATTTGAGTTTATCTGCACAACATAAGTATTTTAAATGACATTGAATTTACACGTTAAACTTAAATTTGGTTCTCATTTGATAGCTGGACTTATTGTCAAAGGTGGCGTAGCGAAAACGCGAAAAAACTAGAATATCTCAAGAACGGCTAGTCCTAGAGTAGTGGGGTTAGTCTTATTCTTTTTGTTGTCAAAAATCATATATAAAATAGGAATTTAATTGATATAATTGAGCACACGTAGTCTTTTATTTTTATATATAACGATTTTTGCTGGCCATTTCGCAAAAATAGCCCGTTCCTTTTTCCCGAATCGTAGTAGAATAACCTACAAATGATTTATATACAAAATTTTGTTAAATTTGGTATATAAATCACTTGTAGGTTATTGAAATATTATACTCCAAATTTTGTTAAATTTGGTTCATTATTTTTTAGCTTGAGTGGATAAAGGCAATTTCTGCGGCCATTTCGCAAAGAAGGCAGATTCTTTTATTACGAATCGTACTATAATCTAATGAACATCAGGATTTCTCACAAAAAACATACCTACCAAATTGTATGAAATTCGGTCCATTAGTTTTTCAATTAGAGTGCATGTAATATTCACACAGACACACAGAAACATACACAAATACACCCTTACACACACAGACGTCTTCCTAAAAGTAGTTTTTTCGTGTTCTAGAAGTCCCAAAACGTGTAGATACTTTGAAAATTCGAGTTCCGATCTTCGGCACGATTCCAATACTTTGAGTACATACACATACACATATCTATTATCTGTGTATCTAAATTCCGTGCCTATGCAATTACAATAGTTGTGATTTTAAATGATCCCTAAACTTTTATTATTTCTTCAAGGAAGCCTAATTTTAACATATGCAGAATGCAAATATCTCAAGCAATTGTAAGATGAATTACATAAGAATTGCTGAATTTTTTTCACACAAAATTATTTAGCTCTGGAGTCTGGAATACAAGTTATATGAATGAAATATTCATTGATTTTGCATAAAGAATCAGATGATTTATATTTCGATACAGTTTTAAATATTTAAGTATAATAAATTACTGTAGTACTGTGATAATGTAAAAGATATTACCACTGAATGAATCACATTTTAGAAATTTTTAAATGAAATTACATTTCAGTTGGAAAGTGTTTCATAATCAATGCTTATGCATGATTGATCTTTCTTGTTGTTTGGATTACATAGATTTTTGTAATTCATTTAATCCGCTATATAGACTTTTAATTCCACCTATAGTTTTCAGTTAAGTTTGTAAAAGTAACGGCTGTTTAATCCTATTTCAGTATCTTGGCATTCCTTATGAGTCTAACGCTTTTATATAGAAATATTTTCTTTTTTTTCATTCGGAATAAAAAATAGCATATTTCATTCTTTGTAGCTTTGGATTCTGATACAAAAATTTGACCATAGTTTATGCTCATAGTCTTATTTGATGAGAATCAACGCAAAAAGTACTCTCGTCCTCCGTAAATTAATGTTTGATGGATATTTAAATTACTCTTTGCAATCTGTGGACGAGAATTAGCAGAGTCCTCTTCCATAAGAGCTTTTAGTTCTGTCCCTGTAGCTCAACAGTAGAACCTCGTCTGGCCAGTATAAATATTCGTGGTTCGTCTGGGACAGCAATACCCTTTATGATGGCCCCCAGGCCAAATTAACCCCGAAGTTCAATTCACGGTTGGGGCAGAAAGATTCTTTTCAAGATCTCTGTGCTAATAGAAAAAGAGGGTAATTTTAAGGATACGTTACAATGAATGTTGTTCAGAAATACAATAGCAAGAATATTGTCCAAGCAGAATTTTAATAAATAAAGGAAATACAAGAATCTGAGAAAAGAGAAAGGTCGGCTTTTAATTAGAAGAAGCAATTTTTTGTAGTTTTGTCCATGGTTGTTGTGGATGAAACCGATCTTATCATGCTTTACAGCGATTAATGTCACTTACCGACATAATCCTTTTCCATCGAGAACTACAAGTTGCACCTTAATTATTTGCTTTAATATCTAAGACGTGTGCCTTTGTCGGGAAAATATTACTTGAAAAAGTTAATTTTGTTTGTCCTTTTTTGTGCCTAGGATGTGCAAAAACAAGCAGTGATAGTTTTAGATGAATTCTAAAATGCAGAATTTCTGAAAATGAATAATTTAAAAAATTGATATTTTAGGATTAAAAAATGGTAGAGAATTCTTTTAATTAAATCATCCACCATCCACGTGAATTATATTCATCATGGTAGAGACAGTTCTAAATCATCTATGCATATTTTAAAGCATTTTCTTGAGATTACTTTACACCTGATAAAAAAAAATTAGAAAAGTCAGTCATTTTCTCTAAAGGAAACAGAGTGATTTCTGAGTGCAGAGAACTCATACAAGTTGTAAGCGAAGTTGTAAGCGAAGTTATAAGCGAAGTTGTAAGCGGCTAAAGTTGTAAGAGCAGACTTCTCATAGGGAGCTTTATGAGAGCTGCAAGTCCAGACTGTGGCTAAATGGTTCTCTCTCTCTCCCTTGGAGCTTGATTTGTTTTACTAGTACGGGTATCTGTGTATGTATATACATATCCGTAATGATTAAAAATCTACTTTGAACTTTAGGTCCCAGTTAAAGTAATCCAGATGTGCTTAAAAAGAAGAATAGAAAATTATCTAACCCAAGTTCGTTGATATAAGCATTAATGGAAGAAAATTATCTTGTTAAATTCTTCATGTAGTAAGAACATTTTCTACATTCTATGAGGTAGCTGGATTTCTGATTCTTATAGGACTTCTGTATTTATATTTTTTTATAGTGTCGGGAATACTAATTTTGTTTAGAATAATTTTTCAGCAATTAACTTCTATGGTAAAAAATGCTGAAGTTCTAGATAAAATGAAGGTCTACTATTTTAGGAACAGCTTATTTTATACCGTGAAACTTCTTTGGATTATTTTTATGGTTATTTATGAATCTAAATACAAACTTAAATAATGTAACTAACTCAGAAAAACTTGGACAATATATTGGCTTGATATAAATTATAAAAAGAGTAATACAAAAGTATAAAAAAAGTAATGTAAAAGTATAAAAATAGTAATACAAAAGTATAAAAAGAGTAATACAAAAGTATAAGAAGAGTAATACAAAAGTATATAAATAGTAATACAAAATAATTGAAGTCTGGGGACTCGAAAAGATTTAGATTTATAGATCTACAGAGATTTTTTAAATTCATCTTCAAAAGAGTTTGAATTTTAAACATATGCCACATTTCAGTATCTATAGATAACAATTTCTAAATAAATCCTTCCAAAGCATCATGATATTTGAAAGGATCAAAAATACAAATGAATTTATCAAAAGTTATTCTACTGTTATGTTCCCAAATAATCAACGCCACAACATGCCTACCCTAGATGCATTTGCAAAAGGATGGCAATGGAGGTCAAATACATCTTGCTCTCAAAACATATTAGGCGATTATCAACACAAATCATCTTTTTCCGCATCTTGAAAAATAACGTTCGAGAGGAAACTTAGAAACACGCTCGACTAATTCCACCACCCTTCATTGTACTGGTGTAAAAAATATGACAAAATTGTAAAGAAGATTCGCCAGAATTCATGCCTCCCAGAAACACCATAGCAAGCAATTTGTCGATGCAAAGATTAATAATAAATAAATAAGGTACAAAACAGTAAAGGCGAAATCTTGGATTCTAATTGGACGAAGAAACCGTCTTCTGAGTTTTGTCCACGGATGTTGCTGAGGAAACGGGATGATCTTGCCGTGCTCGGCAGCAATTAATGTCACTCACCGGCATTACTTTTTTCCCTCAAAAAATAAGAGTTGCACCTTAATTCTCTGCTTTAATCTTGGAGACGTATGCGCATGTGTGGAAGATATTCGATGGAGAAATATATTTGTGTTTTTCTTTGCTGGAATGCTCGTGGACATGCGGTGATAGTTCCAGATGATTACTTTTTGAGTTTTGTTAAAAATGCTATTTGGAGATGTTTCTAATAATGGTGCGGATTTCAGGTAGTTTAATAACTTAAGGTTAAATGGTTCAGACTGCTGTGGGTTTTCTGTTTTTGATATCAAAATTAACGAGAAGAGTTATGGTATTTGCAGAACAATTAATTTTGACAAATAAAATTTCTTTTAGTTCCCAATTTTAACAGTAATTTCCAATTTTAACAGAAAATCTATGTAAACAATAATACATTTCAACTTGTATTAAAATTCAGGCATCAAATCAACGTACATATTATATAGTAGTTTAAATTTAGGGACATCGAGGTTTTTATAGTTTTAAAATAGTTACAAACTTTAAGAATTTCTTAAATACATTTTAGATTTTTAAATTTAAATGTTTCAGTTGTTTTCTAAAAATAGAAACTGCTAAGCGCACTTGATAAATGTTTTGAATGCTACAAAAATATTCCAAGTTAAAAATGTATCCTACAAGTCAAATTTTTTTATAAAATATCCTACTTTTATCTTCCGGAATAATAAAGAACAGTGCATGTTATTCCATATTAATTTAAATACTTGCAGTTGTCGATAAGTAGGTGACCATCCAAGAACAACTGTTTTATACTCAGAATAACATACTAGGTGGCAGAAGTAGCTCCTCTCATTCACAGCTCTGCCCAATTACATTTGAGGGATCTTTAAAACATGCTAGGATAATTACTCTGACAATTGTGTTGGAGGATGAAAGGTCATAAATTCTGAAAGCAATTCACGTCGTGCATGCTACGCAGTAATACCCTAGCAAGTAAATTATCAATGTAATGCTTGAGGATCAATGTAATGCTTGACAAAAACTGAAAAGTAAAATCTTGGTTTCTGATCTTACATAATAAAAAAAGACGTCTGTGGTTCTGTGTGCGCAATTTCTAGCGGGAAATCTAAGCGTCGTATGGTTGTAAAATTTAGTATACAGGAGTTTTAGGATCCGGTAAGGTGTACCTCGGTGATGTTTTAAAAAAATTCGAATTAATGTTTTAGTTATTTAAAGTTTTAACACGATTTTGAGCGATATTCATACAAATCGGTACCTTAGCGATCTGCATATAGTTTCTATCTTAACACCATCGGAAAAATCAAAGAACGTTCGTTCCAACGATGTTTCAACTGAACACGTCGGTCGATTACTTCATATTTATTTATTTTTTTTTAATTTATATCAAAATTTGCCGCTTTTTGGTTATTTGTTTCTTCGCATCCGAAAATCTACGATTAACACAATTCTATATATTGTCAAAAACTGGGTGTATATCTTCGCATTTTTTTCTTATTTTATCCATATAGTTTATTTTTTGTCATTTTTTGAAGCGAGCGAACTTATAAGATTTGTCTATAAAAGCGGGAATACTTTTAGTGGATCGTTTGTTTTATTATTATTTTTTTAGCTTTCAAAGGTTGTGGAGCGGTGCCCGTTGTCGCGCTTAAACTAAGCATTTTTCTTTTGTGGTAATTTGGATGGAAACTGATTTGCCGATTTAAAAACTGAGTGGCATTATTTAAGTAGCGGGTGTTTCTTTTCGAGCCGGGTAATTAGCTCTAGTTAGAGCAATAAATCATCTGTCGGCAGTTTTGTCCATGGGTGTTGTTGCAGAAACGGACCTATCTTCACGCGCTCGTCAGCAGTTAATGTCACTCACCGGCACTAACCTTTTTATTCAAATAAAAGTACTTTACCTTGATTTCCTCTCTTAACCTCCCATATGTGTACACCTGTTGGAACAATATTAGTTCGAGGGATATTTTTGCTTATTTATCCCCTGAAATGCGTTCAAAAACGGAAAAAAGGGTAGTTACTTCCTGTTGATTATTTTTGATAGCAGTTTAAAATGCAATTTTAGAATTTTTTTATAGTAATAAGGGATTATAGTATTTTGATTAATTAAAGAGTGTTATATGCTATTAATATATTGAAGAATCTTTAATTACTTTAGAATGCTAGATTTATCTGAAATGTCATATCTGGATACACTTGCCTGGATCGTCAATCCATTTAAAGGAATATGTGAGAGATATTTTATCGGATAATTGTTAAATAGTAATTGGTTAAAGTGAAAGAAGGAAGTATTTTGGGAATAAATGTTTTTGGTGATTTGCAGTTTTCAATTTGTTACTAAATAGGAATCTAGAAATCCTAACATGCTGACCCTACCGTCTGAACTGAGCACCAAGCAATTACTTTGCGTATTGACTTCAGCGGTTAGTTCCTAGACATTAGGGTATTAGAGTCGCATTTATAAATTTGAAAATGTATTGATTTTGCACATAAAATTTCTTTGAAATACTTAAGGAAAGTTTTCTCATTTTAGCACTAACTGAACAATATTTTTTTTACACAGAAAATATTTTCAGAAAATTTTATATCTCCTCATCAATTTTCTTCAAGAACGGACCAATTTCACTCACAAATATTTAAAGTCAATATCTGAAAGTAACAGTGGCCATGCAAATCCCTTGTTAGTATCATATCATTCTTTAAGCGCTAAAATTTTGAAAAATAGATTTTCATTTAATGTTCCAAAATAGTAAACAGTAAAGCAATTTATTTCACATTTCGCTGGATACTTTTATGAACGACTGACTCTAAAGAGCAAATAATGTGATTCATTGGACAGTTATCAATATAATAGTTTTCCACGCTTTCTGTAAAGTTTTGTCTGAGGACTCTTTAAAGTAGGAGAGATTGATTCCTCAAAGGATCTTTGCTGGTTGAAAAAGACCATGATTCTATGAATGATTGGGTGTTGTGGGTGTCATCCAGGAACGCCCTAGTAAGCAATTTCGCAATAAACAAGAGCTTAATAAACAAATAAGCACAAAAACGATAAAAGCGAAACCTTGGCTTCTAATTGGAAGAAGAAGCCTTTCCCGCAGTTTTACACACGGTTGTTGCTGAGGAAACAGCCCAATCTTACCATCATCGCCAGCAATTATGTCATTCACTGGCCTTACCTTTTTTTCCCTCGAAAAGAAGAGCTTCACCTTAATTCCCTGTCTTAATCTCCAAGACGTGTGCGCTTATCGGGAAAATATTAGTTGGAGGGATATTGCTTTTATTTTGTTCTCTTGGATGCTTAAAGATGCAGTGATAGTTTCAAATGATTACTTTTGATAGTTGTTAAAAATGCGATTTCTGAATTTATAACAATGATATGGGATTCTGGTAGCTTAACCAATTAAATGTATTACCTGCTTTCTGTATATTGGGGAATATTTAATTGCCTCAGAATACTATATTTGTCCGAAAAATTCTGCTGTGACTCTTTGGTTTTTAAGGCTAAAAATAATATGGATCATCAATCTATTTTGAGAATAAATGTTTTGGGGTATTTGCAGCTTTATTTTTGTCACCAAATAAAAAATCCAGAACTCCTAACATGCAGGCCTTACCGTCTGAACATAGTACTAAGCTATTACTTTAGTGGTTACTTTAGTGGACTTCAGTGGTCAGTTTTTACAAATTGGGGCATTGATTTTGGCACATGAAATTTCTTTGAAATACCTAGGGGAAGTTTTATTATTTCAGCACTATCTTTGAGAACAATATTTTATTTTTACAGAAAATATCATATCTCCTCACCTATTATCTCTGTACGTAACAGACCAATTCCGCTCTTACGTTAAAAAAGTTAATCTCTGAAAATAGCAGTTGCCATACAAATTTTTTGTTAGTATCATAGCATTCTTAAAACGTTCAAAATTTATACACTTTCAGAAAAATAGTTTTTCATTTAACATTCCAATATAAAAAATCAGCACAGCATTCATTTTATTTTTCATTTCATTGGATGCCTTTATGACTGATATTAGAGGGCAAATATTGGGATATTTAAGATACATTGGGCAGTTACCAATACAAAAATCTTCCACGCCTTTTGCAAAATTACGCCTGAGGAGCCTTTCAAGTATGCTAGATTGATTCTTCCAACGATCTTTGTGCTGGTTGAAATAAGACTATAATTCTAAGAGTGATTCGCCGCAGTGTATGTCGCCCAGGAACGCCCTAGCAAGCAATTTCGCAATTCAGAGCTTAATAAACAAATAAGGTACAAAAACGATAAAAGCGAAATCTTGGCTTCTAATTGGAAGAAGAAGCCTTCTTCCGCAGTTTTGTCCATGGATGTTACTGAGGAAACGGCCCGATCTTACCGTGCTCGCCAGCAATTAATGTCACTCACTGGCCTTACCTTTTTTCCCTCGAAAAAGAAGAGCTTCACCTTAATTCCCTGTCTTAATCTCCAAGACGTGTGCGCTTGTCGGGAAAATATTAGTTGGAAAGATATTGTTTTTTTCCTAGAATGCTTGGAGATGCAGTGATGGTTTCAGATGATTACTTTTGATAGTTGCTAAAAATGCGATTTCTGAATTTCTAATAATGGCATGGGATTCTGGTAGTTTAATCGCTTAAGTTATGTTATCTGCTTTTAAGATGGAGGGAAATGTAAAATCGATTTAGCTTTCAATCGATTAGTCTTTCAAGATTTCTGTTACGGGTCTTCTGTCGGTAATGCTAAAAATTGCAGCAAATGTGAAAATGCAGAAAATAGCATGTACCCAGCACAAGATATCTTCTGCAGATTCAAAAATTTCGATATCTCGAGAATGCAATAATGTAATCGATATTATTTTAACAATAACACAAATTCGTGCTATCTCATAACTAGATATTGTTAAAAATGTATGGGTATGTTTCTGATTGTCGACTGAAATGTAAAATTTTATTTAGCTCTTTGGAATATTTCCAGCGATATCGCGTCCCCTGTAGAAAAATCAAATTTCTAATATTTCGAGAACAGTTCATGATAATTACTAAATAATACCATCAGCTTTTGTTTCTGGTTAGACGCTCTTACAAAGCATTCAGACCTTTGAAAATATTGAAAATATTTTAAAGTTTTTAGGATGTTCTCCATTTTAGATCAATAACTTGAAGTATCTCAATAACTGTGCATGTTATTGCATCTATAAGTCATTGCGTCTATAAGTCGGTGCATCTATAAGTCAAATTCGCTTCTAAATAAATTAATTGACGTGTTGCCCAATTCGACTTTCGCATACCAGAATCCATTTTAAAGTAGCCCCTGGTATTTTTTTTTTTTGAAAATTTTACAAGAAAAAAACTTTAAAAAATCTGTATAATTGGTTCATATCATCACAATTATTGCATGTTATCCTTCATTTTAGAAGGACTGAAAAAATCTTACGATTCATTCTAAGTGTGACAATGTAACACTCTCCCCCGGAAAGACATCACGAACACAAAAATTGTATAGGACTATTTTTTACTACTGATTTTTCACTACTATTTCGAAGTTTTAATTCGAATTTAAAAAAAATTCGATTTAATTCTAGATTTTTCGATAACAAAGCCGAGTATAAAATTTCATGAAAGTCCATCAATATTTATGGCAGCTATTGTGTACACAAGAAATTGACCACAGACAGACAAACAGACATCACTCTAAAATGTGTTGAGGAAGACCTAAAACATACATTGGCTTCAACCTCCCAAAATCGAAAATTTTCGTGAAAATGATACTTTCTCTATATTATATTGTTGCGAACGCGCAATATTCCCTTTGGCTTTTTCTCTTTTGTCTGTCTCGAAGGCCAGGCGAAGAAAACACAGTACATGACGTGAAGATGACGTGATACCTGGGTTTTCAGGATATCTCAGCTAGAAGAAGGGTTGCCATATTTAGCGATTTATCGCCAATTTTGCGACATTTGGGGACTTCCGGAATGTTCCGGAAACTTTACGAAATAACGATTAGTCTAGGAGACATGGAGAGATTTCCAGAAGTTTCTATAGAGAGAATATAAAAAGGACTTATTACTTCGTTGGAGTGGAGTTGACGAATGGGAGTGATACGAGCTACATTGGACTATTATTTTTGTCAATGTTTTGAAAATAGTAGCTGCTGTTTTTCGAAATTATTTTCATCAACATTTTGAGAATAATATCGCTTATTTTGTGAAATTAGTGGGGCATTTAAATGCTGTTTGATTGTATATTGTTCCTGTTTACTTTGCGCTTGGGAATAAATTAAGTTATCCAGAAACTTGAACTCGTTCTTGTATCCTGGGTGTACACCCACGATTCTGGAGGATATGTTCGTAACAATATTCTAAAGTATGAGAACGTAAAAATTTTATGTAAAATAGCTATTTTTGAAACAAATATTAATATACGTAAGTTTTATAAATCATTTTCTTTATAACAAAAAGGTTCGAAACATTGAAGGTGTTTACCTAGTAGTTTGATCTCCCCGATAATCAATATGCTTCGACCATTTATTGATTAGAAATAGTACCAGAATTTCCAATATCTTGAGAATGACTCGTGATAACTTCTAAACAAAGGTGTCCATTCATTTCGGGTTAAATGCATTTACAGAACACTTGCTCATTTGATAATAGTGAAATTATTATTTCGCTTTAATGAAATTTTGCATTTTAGAACAAAATTATGAAATATTTGAAGAAACATCGCATGCTGAGGACTTATAATTACCTATTAAATAGCTATGATAATAATATGCTTATGTAAAATTATGTTTTTATAAAGTTTTTCGAGTTTTGGAAATAATGTTTAAAAATTTTGAGCCCTTCCTTTGTTACAATCCCTTCTGACTTTCAACGACTGAAATAATCATACTAAAGCTCATTCGATTTTTACAGTTTTTTTTCAAGAGATATTGCCCCACAAACATGTAGACAATTAAACAGCCATTAAAAACAAGGTTGAATGGTATTCAGGTGAGCTCAAAACGTGAATATATATATAAAATTCCAAGAGTCAGATTTTTGACCCTCATCAGAAGACCTTCCTTTTACATATACTATGCGTTTTAGGGAATTCTTTTGGGGAATTCTTTGGGTTTTAGGGAATTCTTTTGAGAGGGCGGTTGTCCTCTCAGATTCGATTTCTGCACTTCAGGTCATCTCCTCTAGACAAGAGTGCACGAGCCTCTGTGTCCAGCAGTGTAGAGATGTTGTTAGGGAGATATCCCATAGGATTTCTTTCCAGTGGGTCCCCTCTCACTGCGGAATTCACGGGAATGGCAGATCAGCTTGCCAAAAATGGGGGCAGCGGTCCCACAAAAACCTGTAATGAACAGGAGTTATCATTCTATAAAGCTTCTCTCGCTTCTATCGACAATTTTTCAAAGATTTTCCCTCTCATGCAAGTACTGGAAAGTCATGAAGTGTACTCTCTGTGGATCCTTCTGTTGTACCAGACCTCCCGCGGGCTATTTCTGTTGCTTCTTTACGACATTTGACGGGGCATGATTGTCTACAGGCTCATTTATACCGCATTGGACTTGTTGATTCACCATCATGTACTTCCGGCCACACACTAAGCTACCATTAGCCTTAGGGTTGGTCGTGTGGTCTGGGTCTTCAACCATCATGTACTTTATGTGACTCTGGACAACCAATGACGGCAAATCATCTAGACGTGTGCGCTGCACTATCCAATTTTTCTTGTAGATTCGAAAGATACTGGCAAGCTAGAAGTTTGATGGCCTAGCGGCCAATGTAACTGGCATTTGATAAATAAAAAATAAATGTGTTTTAGGGAAAGTAAAAACAATGAGAAGAATGAAATAGTTGAGACAAAAAACCTCAATATTACGTGATTAAAACAAAATATTGTTTATCCAAGGTTTAATAGCTTAATATTTGTATAGTATGGGTATATAATATTCAGTGGTCACTGTAATTGTATTTTATCTACTACTTAAATTACTAAATATATAAATACATAAATATATATTTATTAATTAAATATGCCGTGTGTTCCCAATTAAAATATCTCTATTCAGTGCTTTTTATGTTCTCTATACTTGGTAATGTGTAGAGAAAGCACAGGAATTGTTTCGAAAATTGCAACTTTGGTTTTTGACGTATGTATACTTTTAGAACATTTCAGAGCTGGAAAACACTATTTTTATCGTGACATTTGTGTATCTGAGTTTGTATGACTGTCCATGCAATGTATGTATCCACCCTAACTTAAAAACTAATTGATCAAATTTCATAAAATTTGGTAGGTAAGTCACATGTGGGTTACCCTAGTGCTGTTTAGTTTCCAGTATGATTCGGTAAAAAAAGAACCTGCCTTTATTTGCGAAATGACCGCAAAAATTGTATGTATCCACTCTAGATGAAAAACTAATTCATCAAATTTCATAAAGTTGGACACTTGTAGGCTATCCTGGTGGCGATCAGATTTTGGTACGATTCGAGAAAACAGATCCTGTCTTTTTTTTTGCGAAGTGAACCGCAAAAATCGTATGCATTCACACTAGTTGAGGAATTATTTAACCAAATTGTACACCATTTTGTAGATAAATCACTTGTGAGTTACCCTGGGTCACTTGTGGGTCACAGTGCTATATAGATTTTGGTGCGATTCCGGAAAAAATAATCTGTTTTTCCATTTTGCGAAATGGTCCGCAAAAATCGTCAAAATCTGAAATAAAAGACTACATATGCTCGAATATATCAATTAAATGCATGTTTTAGTATTTAATTTAGTATTAAATGCTTGTTTTAGTATTTAATTTAGTATTAAATGCTTGTTTTAGTATTTAGTATTAAATGCTTGTTTTAGTATTAATTAAATGCTTGCGTGGTTTTTGACAACGAAAAAGTATAAGACCAACCTCCTTACTCTAACATGATCCATTATTGGTATATTTAAGTTTTATTGATTTAAAATCTGAAGAAGGTTTTCACTGCAGTAAAAAAAATAAAAAAACATTTAATGAAATTTCTTAAAATTTAGTAGTTAAGTTCTTTTAGGATTATCCTGATGTTGATCAGATTTTGGCATGATTCGGAAAAATATAACCAACCTAAGCGAATAAGACCTGCCCTTTGTCCTTAGCATGAACCGTTCTCAAGCTATTTTAGTTTTTTGGAATTTTGAGGAGCCGAAGACGTTTTAAAATGCATTAATTTGTCGAATGAAACGAAGATGCATTAATAATGCAAATTGAATATGATATTAGAAAATTATCTATGTTATTTTCTGAAATTAAACTCAGTTTAATGTATCATGAAATAAAAAATAAGGAAATGAGTTTAAGTCTCCAGTTCAAGTTATGTATTGCCTACATCAGATGTTTGCACATGCATTTGTTGGGTGAAAGCAAATTAAACTTGTTAAAACAAAATCAATTAAGCTTCAAGATTAATTGAATGTGCTAAAACATGCAAAAGGATTTTATGAAAATAATAGTTTAAAAAGCCATCACCAGGGTTAGTTCATTACTGAAGTATGTAATTGAAATGAACGTTTTATACACAGCTCATAGTCATTTCATTCATCGCTCATAGTCTTTTCATTCATCGCTCTGAGTCATTTAAAAACCGTTAAATTTCAGACTTTTGCAGTAAAATTTGAGGTCATTAGGTATGGAGCTAGGGATTCAGAGTTTCTTGCGTAAATTGTGTCAAGTGGGTGAAGGTATTGTTACGAAACGCTTTCTCTAGAATTATGGGTGTATACGCTGGATACAAGAACGAATCCAAGTTTCTGTATAGCTTACAAGAACTCACAAGAACAAAGTAAACAGGAACAATATACAACCAAACAGCACTTAAGTATTTCACTAATTTTACGGAATAAGCGATGTTATTCTCAAAACATTGACGAAAGTAATTTCACAAAACAGTGGCTACTATTCTCAAAACATTCACAAAAATCACAGTCCAATGTAGCTCGTGTCACGTCCATTCGTCAACTCCAACTCTACGATTCAGTGACCCATATTTATAGTCTTTCCATACAAACTTCTGGAAATCTCTATCTCAAAGAATAATCGTTCTATCGAGGAGTTTCTGAATAATTCCGGAAGTAGCCAAATGTCGCCAAATTGACAATAAATCGCCAAAACTGGAAACCCTTCTTCAAGCTGGGAAGTACTGGCAACACAGAGATAACGATAACGTCGTCGTCACGTCATGCTGACGTCATGGACTGTATTTTCTTCGCCTGATCTTCCAGACAGATGAAAGAGGAGGCGCCATAGGGGATATTGCGCGTTCGCAACAGTATACTGGAACAATTTACCAAAGACAAGATCAAATAACTTCTACTAAAACTACGACAGTAAAAACTTATTTAATATCATCTAAAATTTGATGTTATATTTCAATAAATTAACATAAGAATGAATTAGTATCAATGCAATTTCTTCTTTAAAAATGCGTGTAACTAACTCCTAACTGTAAAATAATTTATGTACAAAATTGTCACATAATTTATTTAGCTCCATTTTACATCATTCTCTAATAATTTTTTGGAATTTCCGAACATACTTCAGTCCTAATTAAATCGGATAATATTTTCAAATATAAAACGCGTCAGAACACATTAAAACGTGTGAAATAAAACATTATCAATTTCTCAGCGATTCAAATGCTTCCTGGCATATTTCTACTGTCAACTATACGAAGCTGATTCTGATCCTCTTTAAATCACAGCAAATTGAGAATTCAGTAAATGTATAATTCGATTATAGTTGTAATTTCGTATCATAACGGGAGATGTGATAACTATCGCTAAAATGTATTCTGAATCAAATTATTATAGCGCGAAGTTCGACAGAAAGGGCACACATTTCGACTGTAGAATACGTAATCGTTGCATAATCATTGCGAAAAGCTGGATGGAATATACTCAAAGACACAGCGATCTTGGCAAATTTGTACACGGTAGAAACTAGTTAGAATAAACTCTTAAAAGACGGTTAAATATTTTTGTTATAGCTGAAATTTACTTTAGGCAAAACAGTGACATTTGTATACGTACTAAATGTTTTTTTGGAATGAATTAACGGGGAATGCAAATGTAACAAGTAAATGTTCAATGTAAACAAGACAAGGAACCTTCATACTGTGACAAATGGTTTATATTTCATGTTTTATCGAACTTTTAAACAACTTTATTCTCTTTTGTATACCCATTTCATACAGCCGTGCAAGTTTTTTGAAAAAACAGGAAGTGATATCTCCAGAACCGGAAATGGAAATGCTTAATGAAATTCCCAATTTCCTTTAGAATTTGCGAAATCTATATCAGTCATAATCTAAGCTACATCAATAGCCAATCCTAGAAAAGAGATGTCTTAAGGAAATTCTTAAACTGATAGTGGATATCTTTAGTGAATTCCCACTCTCCTCTGGAATTTGATGCTGAATCCATATCATTCATGATCTAAGCTATATCTATAGTAGATCCTAATAAATAGATGTTTCAAGGAATAAGTAAATGTTTAAATAGGAGGTGACATCTCCAGAACCGGAAGTGAAAATTCCTTTAACTCCTCTGAAATTTGATGCTGAATCCATATCTAAGTATTATCTGTAGTCAATTTTGAGAGACAGATGGTTCAAAGAGAATTTTTGAACCGGCATTGAAAACGAAACCGGAAGTGAAATTTTTAGTGATCGAAATTCCTCCAGTATTTGATGCTGAATCCGTATCAGTTACCTTACAGTAAATTTTATCTGGAGCCAATCTGGAAAAATATAGGTTTTAAGAAGAACGAAAATGTTTGAACAGGAATTGAAAAAAAAAACGTGAAGTGAAAGTCCTTAGTGAATCCCTCACCTTCTTCAAAATGTGAAACTAAATCTACTTCAGTAATAATCTAAACTTTGTCTAAAGCAAATCCTGAGAAACAAATGGTTGAAAAGAAATTTTTACGTAAAAAAATAGATGGCAAATTTGATTGCCATCAAAATGTGCCAATTATGTTTTCTTCTTTTCTGAAGTAAACAGTTATTCGTTGCTACTTATTTTCATAAAAATATTTTACAAACATCTCTATCAAGCTTTTAAGTTGAGTTAGTTAAGCGAAAACTTGTCGTTTGGATATATATGCTTACATCATATGAATTCCTTCTTGAATTTAGGCTTTCTTGTCTTTTGATGGAGCAATATTTAGTGAAATGTTTAGAAAAGAGTTTGTATAGAAAATTTTGTGGGAATTACTAATTCAAAGCGTTTATGAGGCGATTAGAATTAAGTTCACTATATCCAGAGTTTTTTTACGCATGATATGGCTACAAAGTTGTTTAAATACACCACTTGTCCATGAATTCTACTGAGACAATGTATTTAATACGTTATAAGCACCGGTTTGTTATAACCCAGATTCGCTATATCAGGTCCCGACTATCACTATATACAATTGCTTAACATGTCTAACGTGCATTTGTTCTTCTAGACATCCTCCGCCACCACTCCAAAGATTCACCTAGTGACACAAGAGACTGAATCTTTCCAAACTTATAGTATTGACTACTGTATAGAACTTAATTTAGCCGGATTTTATATCCCCCCCCCCCCCCCCCACCGGGAACGGAAAAGGAGGGTCCGAAAATTCTTTCCAGACACTCCAAAAGCCTTCATAGTGACTTAAGCTGAATATTTACGCACATATAGTATTGATTATCGGTCAGAACTTAATGTAGCCATATTTTTGATCATCTCTCTTGGGAGGAGATTATGATTTTCTTTAAATGCATTTCCAGATTCAGAGGTCCAGTGGTTGAGAAAACTGAATGCCCAATTATAGCATCGACCACTGGACTTAGGCAGGAAGATTTCTTCACCCGTAGTGGATAAAATGGGAGGTAAAGTCTTTAAAACCCTCTCGTGGCTCCCCAGGGACATAAAAGGCTGAAGCTCAAACCAAGGTATAGAACCTAATTGGGCAAATTTTCAATTGAGACTACTATTTCTGACTCTTAACTCTATTGTCAAACGACATTAAGAAAACATTAAGAAAAGTTTCAGCTTAATTTTTTAAAATGTGTTTGAAATATCATTGCAAAATTTGGTCACATATTTGAGTTTTTATATAATACAAGCAGACAGTTATTAATTTAAAAAAAAATCGGTAAATAATGCGATAGATTATAACCGGAAACACTTCCCTAGGAAGTAAAAAAAAAATGTTTTCTTTAATAATATTTTCCCCAATATGGTTATCCAGGAAGCAAGTTAAGCTAATATTCAATTCTCTAAATAAGCTGTTAATCAGGTACCAGTCAACCGGTTCCAATTTTTTAAAACTTTATAATATTTCAAATACGGTTCATAGAGTGTCCAGATCATCTCGGTTAATCAAAATATGGACAGCTAAATGCTAAACTTATGAAAGACACGCGCATATATATTCATACACCCAATCATGCAATTCAAAAGATAGCAGAAGACTACAAAATTGAGTTAAAAATAACAAAATACTGTCATCTTTCATCGATACTAAAATCCTAAACTGTCATCGGGGATTTTTTATGTACTAACTTTTTCTTAAAATCTAAAACTATATAATTTTTTTTTAACAAAACAAATGTGAAGATTATAATCTTTCTGTTCAAATTTCTTTACCTTTCAAAGAGGTTTAATTCTTTCTTAATTTGATTTTGACGTTTTGTGAAAGATTGCGCAATTGTCAGAGACCTAAGCGCATTTGCGACTGGCATTTTAAGATGCAAAATCTGCAACTATTAATGCATTAAACAGCACTGTAAGCAAACATTTTGCCATTTTGGGCCTCGGAACAAAACACGTTTTGATTGCTTTTTTTTACGAAAATAACAACGATAAGCTTCAAAATGAAAAAAAGAAGACTCATCCGCATGTTTTCCACTGTTCTCTATAAAAACATCTCAGCAGGGGGAACAAGAAAAATTACTATTTGCTGAGATGGGAAAATTTCACATCAAAGATTTTTTTTCACACTTACAAGAGCAAATAAACGCGACAAAATGAATCTTGCGCGTTTTCTCTTGCACAGGGGGGACGGCAGATAAATTTTTTGTCATTGCGTCCCTCCTGTAAAAGTTCCTGCATTCGATATTTTGATTCGGACAAAAGATGCTGCCGTGTCTCTTTGCTGTTTGAATTTCTTTCTCTCCGATCTTCTATTCTTGTGTGTAAGAAATGTGCGACAAAAATTCATAATTACACACTGACGCTAATCTTCGCCCTGACTGCTTGCCTCAGCTGCCAAGATGGCCGGGTTCGGTCTTTGAAGGTCTTCCTTGTCGATAAATAATTCTCGCCGTTTTTTCCTCCCTCTCCTTCATCCTGGAAGTTAGCGAAGAACCTTCTTAGAGGTAAAAATTGTCTTTGTGCCTCAATGCCTGGCTGCTTCGACTTCTGGAGCCTTCTCCACCATTGTGATGATAAACTGCGTGGAATCTCCCCTGCTTTACATAATTGCTTGAAGCTTACCTGATGCAGAAGCTTTCATTACGAGGACGGGTTCGGATCCAGGTTTCGAGTCGCTTTCTTTCCCTTTGTTTACCGCCATATTTGTAATTTAAATGAATTTCCCGACAAAACAACCATTGTGCTTACGCCAGGCGAAGAACAAAACTTTCTTTACAATCACAATGAATTCATTAAAATTTTAAACCCGGCGGTGCGCCAACGCAGGTGGCGGGGTATCTTTTTATTAACCAAAATATGATAAAATGGAATCGAAGAACAATTTAGAAGAGAAAATAAGGATTCTTTTTTAGCATTTACTTTTAAGAAAAAGTGAAAAAGAGATATTATATTATTTTTTAATATTGGTTTCTTATTATTTCAGTTGACTCAGTGATTGCTTAAGAAGTCTAAGTTCAAATATTAAAATTTATAGAAAAGATGTATTTTCACACTTTGGAATACTTTTTAATTCCAAATTTGAAGTTGAAATTTATTTGAAAAATTTTAACTAAAATCAGTAGGATAGGACAAAATATACATGGTGTTTAAAAATTGGTTCACAGAGGGAGTTTTTGACAACCGCTGATTGTATTCAATTACTAAAATATTGTAAAGTTGAAAATTATGCAATAGTAATTTAAGCAATGTGCAATATTGTAAAATAATATAAAATAAATAAATTTATATGCAGCCCTTTTGGCTGGAAAAGTTGAATTACAAAATTGTTGCCCATACTTCATTTAGTCAATCAAAAAACAATGTCAAAAGTCCGCATTTGAGAAGAGATAAATTGTCAAACTTCCTGGCTTACACCATTTTATTGTGGTTTTTCAATATGTTTATAATCATCGTAATTGGTGAATTTAGGGATCCTTCATAACTTGAATTGATTGAAATAGATTATTTAGTTGTGTTTTATAACGGTTTTTTAAGTAGTTTGTTTTTGAAAGAATTAGGAACAGACACATGATTCTTGTTAAAAGTTATTTTTACACTTAAATAAGGTAAAACGCTGATAATTTTGAGTTTGCTGGTCTGTCAAATTTTTTTCTAACAAAATCTTTGATAAATAAGAAATCCATTCGAAATCAGTTACATTCACCATGCATCATAATTATTTCACACAGATTGGCATTACCGAATAGCGTCCTAATTTAGATATTCCTAAATTAGGACATTATAAAGTTATGTAATAGAGTTACTTGGATTCTTAAATACAAACTGTGAATCTACGTAATGGTGATATAATAACTTTATTGAATTATTTGTATGAAATAAATTTCAAAAGATAGTAAAATTTTTGGAAACTATTTGCCAAAATTGATGTGCAGTGCAAATGTCCCCATATTTTCAAATGGTAACTATATCAAATGATAACTATATTAAATTTGATCATATTATAAACACATTTTTATTAGCTATTTTTTATTTTTGTTTTACAAAACTATTTCACATCATTTGAATTACAAACTCATAACTTTCTACTTTAAAATCTTTTGTTGGTTATAGATATATTTCAACCAATAAAGTTTTTGAAACATCCTGTATATGGAGTAGTATTAAACAAGACTTATAATACGAAGACTTACAATAAGAAGACTTATTATAACAAGACTAAATATAAGAAGACATAATATAACAGGACTTATTTAATTTCTGAGTACCCTTTGCACATTCTATTTTAAACACTTAACTCGATTATAGCAAGAAAATTAATTTTCTGAATTCTGAACTAATGCACTGTAATTAAAAAATACCACTAAAAATACATTTGGCTTTGTGGTCACAAATATACCATACCCTTAGTTGTTTTGTTTAAAAATATTTTATTCGTTATACAACAACACAAAGAAAATGTCACTACAGTAAATATACTTCTGTTTCCCAGACCAATCGCAAGGCCGTATCTTTAATTGTAGTATACAGGGTGTTGCAAAAAGATTGAAACGAGCTTTAATTCTTTACCTGTTGGAGATAAGTGGGCAATGTAAATAGCCAAAATGTTGAAAGTAAGGTAGGAAATAAGATTACGTTAAGGAAATAGTTCTCCCATTCATTTTCAAAAAGTTACACTTCTTTAAATTTTTATACTACCTCCTTAGACAAATTTGGTCAATCTGAAATTTTTTATTTTTAGTGCAACAAGAACATTAAAAAAAAACACGCACATCTGTATCTTTAAAATTGAGCGAGTTATATTTAGTTGAAAATTGAACATTGTGAATGGGGACCATATATCAAATTAGACATGTAAATTTGTGACATATCATATTATGACATATCATATTATGACATATCATATTACTGCTTTATATGATCTCTGTCTGTGTAATGCTTTATTTAAATGCATTTCTGATAAAAATTTGATACATATTAACGTATTTGTGATTTAAACAATTTCTATCTTCAATTTGTTTATGATCCCTATTTTTACTGATGAAACAGCCTTTCACATGGTACGGAAAAGTGGCATAAGTCGGATTTTTTCCTTCATCATACAGTTGATTTTAAAGATACAGATATGCGGGTTTTATTAATGATTTTATTTCATTAAAAATACAATTTTTCTGATCTACTAAATTTGTTTAAGAAGGTCGTATAAAAATGAAAAAAGTGTGACTTTTTGAAAATTAATGGGAGGACTATTTCATTAACGTAGTCGTATTTCCTACCTTACTTGCAATATTTTTGCAATTTACATTGCCCACTTATCTCCAACAAGTTAAGAATTAAAGCGCGTATCAATCTTTTTGGGACACCCAGTATACTGCTACTTGATAATAGGACTTCTCGAAGCGAAAGCTTACCACCATGCATATTTTTCTTAATCTCCCCAAAGTGGAGTAAAAGAATAAAAACTGTTTATGTAATTTTTTTTTTAATTTTTATTTCGGTTTATTTCAAAATAATTTTTTTAGTCAACACAGATTCAAATAGATATGGTCGATGTTCGAGGAAATCTTGGAGTGCGTTCAGCAGCTGAATAAATAGGAATATTAGTCCCTTAAGTAAAATATATAAAATCCCACCCCCGTCTAACATTTTAGTTTGAACCCCCGCCAAGATAAAGGTGAAAAAAAATGCTTTTATAAGTGAAAAAATTGGAAATTTTTGACATTTTTTAAATTTCTCTTCTTTTTCTTTTGAGGTTATTATTTTTGGAGCTTAACTTGTTTTACTAGAATCTTTATCAGCTATAGGGAATTGAAAGAAAATTGTCCAAATGTTCTAAAATAGTTTGAAATCTATTCATTACTTTAGCTTATAGTAAGAACTTTTTAGAACCTTACACCATTTACACTTCCTGTGCTATTCTTCGTTGTAACGTGAAGGAAATTGCTAAGTGAAGCCATCGTTAAACGCGAGCGTCCCGCTTCGCCCTTGATAGGAACCCGCGTTTTTAACTAGCATTTTGAGATACATTTCTATTTATATGTAACAAAAAATGAATATTTTGTGTAAAATTGTTTTCATATTTATCATAAAAATCAGTTTTTCAGGCATAAATAACTCAATGCGTATAATTGCTATAATAACAATAAATCTAGAATATTGTTTTATTCTGAGCACGTTTCTTGGACCTCTAAGTCATAATGACAATGAAATAATTTTATTTTTCAATAAAATAATTGAGAAGAATAATGTTTTGTTCTGTGTACTTTTCTTGGACCTTTGAACGTCATTTAACTGTGAATAATGTTATTTATGCTACTAGTGTTCATTAAATTCCCAGCTCTTGACCTATATTCTGGTGTTGTCTACAAAACTGCTATCTGTGGTATTTCAAACCACGTACAAAAAGTATCTTAGGCCAAAAGATAAAAATCAAACACCTCTCTATATTCCGACTCCTTGGGTCGTACAGTAAAACTAAATGTGCTAATAAATGAGAATGTGCCCCTAATTTGGATAAGGAGTTGTCTGCATATTAAAATTTGCTTCAACTCGATTTTTCAAAGAGCAAGAAGCAGTTTTGATAACAGATTACGATTCTCCAGGTCAAATCATCCCGAATTCATATAAAATTTATATATTTTACTCAAGCCTTTAAGGAGGACTGCTTGAAATTTCGAGCTCTTAATGTTAAATGGGTGTTACAGTTTTTCTTTTATGTTTTACGAAATAATTAGTCTATCAAACTAATTCCTATTTTATATTATGATACTAAATGACATAAACAAAATATACACCATTTTTCAACTTCAAAAATTTTTAATAGTAACTATTAAGCAAAAAAGTCATATTTGGAACAAATATACGAGTAAATATAAACGTGGGTAAATTTTGACTGCAATCGATTTAGCATTCTCAGAAACCTTGGTGAACAAAGCTTTGTTCATTTCTTTCAGTACTTATTGAAACACATACTAATATTTTGCAACATTTTGAAGCTTTCTTAGGACCATCTATCAAATACTGATGGGAATTACTCAGGAGAAACATTCCCAAACTACAATGAAATGCAAAGTTTAGACTCTTGGCATTTGTCAACGAGTGATCAGATATTGTTATTGCATTTGTGTTAAGAAAAAGTTCATAATTTAAAGTGTGTAATGACACATTTGAAAGTCAATTCAACCATGTGTACCGTCGGTTCCCTCAAAGAATATGTAGGAATGTAGGAAATGCTTAAATTTGCATACTTGGGACTTTGTATTACTTTCCTTATATACATAATGTATAAGGAAAGTATTGTGACGGGGTCGAAAATTCGAATTCGAGTTTTCGACGGGAGAGCACGTTTAAAGCATCCCTGATCACGAATCAAACATTTTTGAAGTGATGTCTGTGTGTGTATATATGTGTGTGTGTGTGTGTGTGCGTGTGTGAAAGTATGTGTGTGTGTGTGTCAGTGGGTCTGTATAGACGATAACTGACGAACGAATGGACCGATTCGAACCAAATTTGGTACAAAAATCACAATCTGTAAACACTGGAAGCCTATTGTTTTTATACGCAATCGAATGTTCAGAACCCCCCTAAATTTTCGAATGAAATTTTGAAAAAATCGTCAAAAAATCAAAACCAATATTAAAGTTACGCAAATAGACATTTCTTATGTAATTTTTCATTAGAAAACCATTGACATAAATTTTAGAACGCTAACATGAACCGTTCTCGAGATATTGCACATTTTTCAAAAAAATTATCAAAAAGTCATATAAAATAGAAAAAAAAAATATTTCCTATTGAGAAACATGTTCACTTTTCATATATAATATCATGCGATAAATTGGGTGACATCATTCTCGTGGATCTAGCTCGTTCCGTTCATGAAAAAATATACTTTGAGTAATACTTTTGCATTTGAACACCAATTTATCTGCTGTAAGAACAACTTATTTCTTCGTCCATAACGCTTGGCGGTATTTTGGCGACGAAATTGGCGGAATGTTGCCAACTTGGCGACTTTTTGAAATGTTGCCAAATTAAGGAAAATCTCGCCAAATGGATAAAAATGACGCTAAATCAATGAAAATGACGACTAATTGTCGAAAATTCAATATCTTGGAAAGGATATTAGTATCTACTAGAAGAAAAACCTATTTATTTTACTCTAAAAGTAGTAAATTCATTTCATTATATAAGGAAAGTCATGTGTTGCCCACATCAGATTTTTTTTAATTGCACAACATGTTTGTGATATATCATTGAAAATACTCGTATAATTAAAAATATAATTGTTTTAATTAATGCCGACTAGTTAATTGTATTTATAATACATAGAAATAACTGCAAAGAGCATTTTTTGCGCAAATGTCATGTTCTATAGTCGTGTTTAAAGGTAAGTTATTTTATAAAATGCTAGTGGGAGTTAGCTTTGGAAATTCGCTTCTGTTCGTTGGAATTATTTTGAAGGATAGAGCCTTTTTTTTGCAGTTTGACAGACTCCGTTCCTTGCATCCAATACGTTATTGACAGAAACGACCGCCTTACGTCTTATTGAATTTTAATGTTTTATGTATATAGTACGTTGTATTAAATTAAATAATATTTACCTTCTTTGTATATCTTAGTAAATAATTTAAAGTTTATCTTTAGTCAATAAGTTTAAAACAAATTGTGCTAAGCGGGAGAAATAGAGAGAGAGAGAGAGGAGAGAAAGAGAGAGAGAGGGGGGGGAGGGAGAATGTGTTAATGTTGTTAAAAGTTGTAAAGAACCTTGTTGCTCCCAACCGGGAATTGACCTTTGGATCCCCGAACTGGCCAGCTGACGCTCTACCATTGAGCTACTGGGACGAAATTGCAAGCTCTTATAGTTGAAGTGGACTCTCCCCTCTAATGTCAAATCCCTCTAATGTCAAATTGACAGGCAACTGATAATCTGACTGACTACCTCCTGTTATTTTTACCTCAAATTAGCCTTCTGTTATTACTATTTATACCCAGGTAAGTATCCTGCTTGGTTCTTTATTTTCTCATTTTGAAATCGGTACTCAATCTTCCAGAGTACACTAAATTCATACTAGTCGTAATAGGGTCACTTTCGGACCTCCGACATCTTTGCACTAACCTACAGGGTTGATTTGTTCGGGCGCCATTGTAAAGAGCCTTGCTGCCCTAACCGGAAATCGAACTCTGGATCTCCCAACTGGCTAGCCGATGCTCTACCGTTGAGTTACAAGGACGAAATTGCAAGCTTTTATCGTTGAAAGACTGCAATGTTTTAACGTAAAGCGTATTTTTGTGTTAGGAAAGTAAATGTTAATAGAAAAAAAGGCATTAAGGATTTCTATTTAAATCAGTCTAAACAGAAATTGAAAATAAATTTGTAATGATGACATATGTGTGTATGCGATTCGTATAAAATGCCAATGATTTTCACCGAACTTCGTGAGAGAAAGTAACTGGTGGCCTCGGGGGTGAAAAATTTTGTGATTTAAATAAACTTTATTTAACATTAATATACTGATGGTTAAAATATCATTTACTTTGCCCTTAAAATTAATGAACTTTGGATCCCATGAGCTTCTTGATAAGATGTTTCTGTGAAGAATTTGCCATATCAACGAAATAGAAAAAAATGCAGAGGATGGCCTTCATCTTAAATATGGAGACGGACTCCGAATGTTTTTTTTTGTATATCTCTCGTATTTATAGTCAGAATAGCACACAGATTTATATTTACCATAATGCTGACATGGGAAATGTTTTAATGACATAAAAAATGCGTATTGCCAACTGCATATTAGAAAAGAATGAATAATTAAATGTGAAAAAAGATCCCTTACAGCTATGTACATACGAACCCTTATGTACATTTATTTATAAAACACATTATTTCGAGTCTAATGATACCTTTGGTTTGACGACACTATTCGGTGAGCCGGAATAGCGAGTGGTGTTTGGATATTTTTGGCTGACTGTACATGACCTTCTCTTCTATTTCTTTCATTCAGGACATCATGCTTATTGAGGTGCAGGAAAATAAAACGTAACTTAAAGTTACATTTAAGAAACATATTTAATTAATCTTAGAACATGGTCGTATATCGTACTTCGTGAAACACTTGCGTTGTGCCGCTAATAAAACCCACCATAAAATCTTTAGTGCGAGTCCTGGAATAAAATATTTATTACCATATTACTACAATTAACTGCGCCCATTTTAACTTTAAAACAACATTATTTATTAAAAACATTCAATTGATTATTAAATTAATTAGAACAACTATCACATATTATTTACGGAGGAGATTGGACATGTGAGACCAGTTAAGTTATTCTTATCAACATACATAATTATGACCTGCAATAAGCTGATTTGCACGTACCTTCCAGCTGTCTTTAGACATTGACACACAGCCGACTGTCTTTCACATCGGCACTCGCATAACTTGCCATTGCACATGGCCTCTTCGGCACTCCGTCTTACACCCCGAATCTGTTCTAGATCTCATTTGATCAGTTACCGTTCCTTTCACATCTCTCGTTGAAGTGTTTATCTCAGGACATTTGGTTGAAGTGTATATCTCAGGACATTTGGTTGAAGTGTATATCTCAGGACATTTCGTTGAAGTGTATCTCTCAGGACATATCGATGAAGTGTATATCTCAAGACATTTCGTTGAAGTGTATCTCCCAGGACATGTCGTTGAAGTGTATCTCATAGGACATTTCGTTGAAGTGTATATCTCAGGACATTTGGTTGAAGTGTATCTGTCGTAGAAGTATATCACTGGAGTTATTCAGACTGATGCCATTGTCTGACATTACAGACATCATAAATCTTGAAATTAAACTGTCTCCGTTAAACCTGGTATCACACTTATATTCGACAACAGTATCCTGACTGATAGGTTATAAATTCTCAGTTATCATCTATATTATAATCCTGGAAATTTGTCTATCTACCTTTTCAGCTATACAAATCCACGCTGTACAAATCAGCTGTACAAATCCACGCTGTTCATTCGACCTCAATTAAATTGGGCATGCTGACTAAACCTATCAATAGGAAACGCTTAGTGCAATTTTGGAAGCTGACATAATTGTTTAATGGGGTGTTTGGAAGAATGAAACGTTCTTTTTAAGTGCAAAACGTACTTTCAGATGTCACAGAGTCTTGAAATATGCCAAGCAAGATTTTACTGTCTGTTTATAGTTTACGAAAATGCAAAAAAAGTGAATTGTAGGGGTGGGGAAGCTTATATTGACAAAAATATGAGAATTGTCAAATGAACATAAAACTCTAGGATTATTGAGCTAGATAATTTAGAATTACAATGGTAGATTGCATGGTAAGATCAAAATGGATAATTACTGTTTTTATATATGTATTACTTTGAGAGGTGTCATATGTAAAACTGTTCGATTTCTCCAATGAGCATGAAAATTCAGATTTATTGAGTTGGAGTTTTCAAATATGTTACAAAAGTTGACCACTTGATAACATCAGCACAGATAATTTCTGTTTTCAAATATTTATCATTTTAGAGTTGTTTTAGATAAAAATGTTTAAATTGTTGAATAAACATGAAACAACAGATTTATTGAGCTAGGGACTTGAAATTTAGAATAAAGGAAGATCACGTGATAAAATCGACAAGGCAAATATTTATTACTTTGCTCCCATAGATGAAATTGTTTGAATTGACGAATGAACGTGGAATTCTATAACTTTATTGTGATAGGGACTTGACATTTGGTACTAAGGTAGGTCATATGATAAAATAAACGTCGATAACATTATTGGTGTTTTCCAAGATGTTTATTTTAGTGAGTGTCAGAGTAAAAAAAGCTTGAATTGGTAAATGAACGTGAAACTCCCGATTTATTGAGCTACGGACTTAGGTTGAATTTGGTACAAAGGTAGATCATATAATAAAATCATCATGGGTAAACGTCGTTTTTAAACACTTATTATTTTAGTGGGTGTCATATGCAAAAATATGTGAACGTGAACAAAATTATTTAAGAGCGTGAAGCTTTAAGTTTATTAAGTTAAGGACTTGAAATTTAAGATAAAGTTAGATCACATGATAAAATCTACATGGATAATAGGAATTTTCCAATATTTATTATTTTTGGCGTACTTTAAACAAAAATTTTCGAATTGTTGAGTGAACGAACAATTGACGTTTCTAAGTCAATTAAAGACGTAATTTATAGAAAGACTTTTTAATAAATCAAACAGGAAAATTAATGTTTTAAATTTTATACATTTACAGGTGCGCTGCGGAATAAAAAAATATAAATTTTAATATGAATTCAAATAGAAGATTTAAACTGTTTATAGTAGATTGTTATACAATATATTTTTGGAATTTGGATTGTTTTGATATAACGCCGACTAATCCATTGAAAATCGAAATTTTGAGAGAGCGCTTGAGAGTTTTAATATAAGATATATTTTAATTCAGGTAAGTAGGTAGATTGATAAAAAAATAAAAGATAAAATAAAATTTTTTAAAAATAATTTTATTTAAAGTGGTGCTTCAGAGTTAACTATGCTACAATGTATAGTAATTCTGCAATACATTTCAAATATCTGCATTTAAGATATGCTCGCAGGGCCACCCTACAAATGGGAGCCTTACTACAAACTTTTATAATGTTCTCACACTTTTTAATGTCATTCCCTCCATTAAAAAAAAATTGAGACTGTGATCTCCATACTCAAGTGGTATTACGTTCCCCTTCAATCCTAAAGTCAATCCTAAAGCTTGGACCAAAATTTTAGAAGTCCTGAAAATACTAAATATGTACTATGAAACACGATAGGTTCACAACTTAGGGAAAATAACAAGGCAATATACTAGAAATAGTGGAACAATATATGGTTTCATATTTGCAGTGAGTGCCAAAGTTAAGTAACGTTAGGATTATCCAGCGAACGTATATAAGCGATATATCTTTATAAACGAGACATAAATTCAAAATTTTGTAATCAGATGGCATCATGAGACAAAATATACAGGAAAATAAAATATTTTAAATTTATTCAGTAAATAAAATGCTGGGTAATGCGATTTCTGGATTCAATTTGAAGCTCATATTGCCATTTAAAGAAATTAAAATTTGTCAATTTCGTATATAACAGAAATGACAGAAAAGTATTTATCGAAATTTTATTGTTATTGTGGCACAAATGACCAAAATATTTTAATTAATAAGTAAATTAAAAGCAGTTGATTTAAAGCGATATATGGATTTGTGATTATATAAACATATAACGAGTGTTCGAATATTTGCATTATAGGGTAGGACATCGAAGAACAAGTTCAAAGTAATTCATTCGTAAAAAAATATTTTCAAACACGGTATTTATTCATAATATATGAATAAAAAAATCTGATGTGGGCAACACATGACTTTCCTTATATAATGCAATGGATTTACTACTTTTACAGTTAAAAAAATGTTATTCTTATAGTACATACTTATAATTTTTCCAAGATATTGAATTTTCTTCAATTAGTCGTCATTTTCATTGATTTAGCGTCATTTCTATCAATTTGGCAAGATTTTTGTTAACTTGGAAACAATTAAAAATGTCGCCAAGTTGGCGACATTCCGCCAAATTTGTCGCTAAAATCATGGCAAGCGTTATAGACGGAGAATTAAGTTATTCTTACAACAGATAAATGACTATTGGCGCTCAAATACAAAAGTATTACTCAAAGTATCTTTTTTCATGAATGGAACGAGCTAAATCCACGAGAATGATGTCACCAAATTTATCGCATGGTATTACATATGAAAAGTGAACATGTTTCTCAATAGGAAATCTATATTTTTTATGTTATATGACTTTTGATAATTTTTTTAAAAAATGTACAATATCTCGAGAACGGTTCATGTTAGCGTTCTAAAATTTATATCAATCGTTTTCTAATGAAAAATTACATGAGAAATGTCTATTTGCGTAACTTTTTAAGCGGTTTTGATTTTTTGACAAGTTTTTCAAAATTTCAATCGAAAATTTAGGGGGGTTCTGAACATTCGATTAATACATTCGATGAACATTCGATAACATTCGATATAAAAACAATAGACTTCCAGTGTCTACGGATTGTGATCTTTGTACCAAATTTTGTTCGAATCGGTCCATTCGTTCGTCAGTTATCGTCTCCACAGGCTCACTGACACACACACACACATACTTTCACACACATACACACACACAGACATCACTTCAAAAATGTTTGATTCGTGATCAGGGATGCTTGAAACGTGCTCTCCCGTCAAAAACTCGAATTCGAATTTTCGACCCCGTCACAATACTTTCCTTATATATTATGTATATAAGGAAAGTAATATATTCTTGTTTAGAATATAATAATACGATGTATAAATACTATGTGCATAAATACGATGTATAAATACGATGTATAAATACTATATTCAATCTCTAGCAGCGCAGGGAAAATTTTTTTGTTTATGTTTAATCTAAAGTATTTTCCAAAATACGATGTATAAGTACAATGTATAAATCCTACATTCAATCTCTAGCAGCGCTGGGAATTTTTTTTTGTTTATGTTTAATCTAAAGTATTTTCCCAAATTTTCTAATTATTTTAATTTTTTTCTTTTGTTTTTATTTTCTAATTTTTTCAAAATTTTCTTCTAAAATTTTTTCCTATAATTTATCCTTTAATATTTTTTATTAAAGTTTAAAGTCAAATAATTTATACTCATCCAACTTATTTGAATACGTATATGTTTGTATATGCAGATTAAAATTACTTTGAGAAATTTTAAATTATTATTTAGAATTATCTTAAATTTAGATAGCGATAAAAAAAATTCGATTTTAAAACATCGAGTTGTAAAATTCATTTGCTTATCACACTCTGTACTAGTTGATATACAGCCGCGAACTTGTGATGTACATGCGCATCATTAATATATCAGTAATATGAATTTTTACCAAAATCCTCAAAAAAATATTATAGACAAGAACATATTTCATAATAAATAAATTTGCGAATTGTGAGAATATATAACTATCTGATACTTCATTGAAGAAAACTGATATTGGTCAATTAAGTCATAATAATTTTTCGGGGCTAAATACGCCCTTGAAAAAAACTGTAGTTACCTAATTGACTTATGCCTGCTTTCTTCAAGGAAGTATTAGAAATTTACATATTTCATAGATTGTTCACATAATCTAGATCTATCATTTTATCTAGAACCAACGATCAAAACTTTTCGATCAAAATATGTTTAAATGTTACGCCCAACGAATCTGTAACGACTACATAACGACATTCCTCTGAAAACTGATAGATTGGAATTTTATTTTACAGATCCCCTCTAGCGAGTTTATTTTTACCTAATTGTCCCGGATTAGTGTTTCATCCCATCTTCGACCGCTTTCTATTATGATTGGAATTTGAGCACCTGCAGGTCTAAGCACGAAATTTGCCAAACTTTCCGTGGAGATTAATCAACGATTAATCATAGAAGAATTGGAGGGCTTCCAAAACCCAACCTCTTCCCCCCTTCCTCCACTTTCTTAAGGGAAGACGAGCAGAAGGTGCAAAATACCGACTGGCAAGATTTATACATATGCGGATGGACGTAGGGACCGCGGGCCGGACTTGGGAACAAATTGTGGGGCGTCACGTGCTCCGGTTAAGCCCTCACCGGACGATAAACCTCTCGCGCACCAGACGATAGAATTAATCCTCGTCAAGCCACCTCCAGTTGCCATGGAAACCCTTTAGCATATTCTCAGCTTTTATTAGAAAGGGGGGATTCATCCCCCCTTTTCTACTTCGATCTGAATATTGGGAGGAGACGAATAAAGGACGAGCGATAGAAAGATTTAACCCTATGGTTACTGATATGGCAACTTGCTCACATGTAGATTAGCTGGCACCTTTTCCGAATGCATCCTCTATTCTCCCACCCCCTAGCTTTTATCACTCCGGAGTCTTCTCCGGAAAACTCCCCATGCGGAGGAAAGAATCCTGTTTTTTCCCCCGATTCCATATTTATTGAATCTTCTCCGAAAATGTTGTTATTAAAACGAATAAGATTCAAGTGGCTGGGATCTTTTGTTCTAAACAAGAGAGCGGGCAGAGAGAGAGAAAAAAAAAAGAATCACAGGTATTCACAGGTAATTTGAGGTGTAAATAGAAATGGCTAGTTTTCAAATATTTGGATTCAAAATATACGTGGTTGAAAAATGCGCTTGCATTGGCATTAAAAGCTAATAACATTTTATGTATAGAAGGAATTAGGCAATTCGTTAATTCTCATGTAAATTTATTTTGATTTACAGAACTTATTTTAATTTAATGCAGCTTTACAATCAGTCTGTTCATTTTGAGGTAAAACGAAACACATTTTGTCTTTTATTATGCTATTCGCTGCTATTATTTATAAAAATAATAGCAGCGAATATCCGCCGTATTCCGCAAAATAAGATGTAGACCTCTGATTAAAATTAAACTGGAATATATAGCGAATTCTCAGAAACTAAGCAGCGCTTTAACAATACGTCCGTTTAGACAACGGAAAAAAAAGAGCGTGAGGACACATATCTGTGCCACGCTCACTGTGCGTGCATTATAAGTAATAAATAAGTTCATGGGGCAAGATTATTTGGAAAGCTGACCTTTGATAGCATAGTTAAATAGTCATTATAGCTAAGCTTCAGCACAATTAGAAGTTGAGATATAATCAAATTGGTTGAATGTTTGAAATTGGATGGGGGGAGGAGCGATAGTTAATAAAATATAGGCCCTATGGGTTTATTACCTCACCCTATGAGAAAAGTTGTTTTTTTCATTTTTACATTCAGTTTCAGTACTTGCTCTATATGAGTAGAATTGTTTAGCTGTCTAGTCCAGTTATATCTAAAACGAATCCTAAAATCTGTATTTATATGAAAAAATGTGGTGGTTTTGATTTGCTTCAGCAGTTTCAGCACCTGAGCTATGTAATAATTTTCAACGTTCAAGCTCATTTGGAAGTTGGATAGAATTTCTGAGCATACACCGTCAATCGCTCAGTGTTATCTTCGAGCCTGAACTGGCGTATCACTGTACAAAATTTAAAATTTTGTAGGTGTGGATCACTTATATTTTCTGCCACATGATCAATAGATAAAAATCATCTTTTTTATTATTATACATTAGTCGTTGCAAAGTTACTGGGGGTGTTAAAGGATTTTCTTATTAGCTCTAATACTAGATTTAGTACCACATCGAAATTCTAGTTATAGTGTCAAATATTTGTTTTAACAATTCAATTCAAGTTGGAGAGTTTTCATCTTAATATACTCTTAAGACAACAATCAGTTAAAACCTGGATTCGAAAGAGAGCCTTCTGAATTGTGTTTAGTTATTTTACCAGGTATGCCACTTTTACTATTTTGGAAGTACCTTGAATTATCTGGCAAGGTACTTATAATGATGACAATCCATCGTAATGCAAGTGAACACAGAATTATGAAATAACATAAATATGTAAGACAAAAAATTAAAATGCAAGAATAGAATAAAATAGCGAAAGTAATTACAGTGTTGGGAGTTTTTATTTACATGAATACTTTTCTGTGGGTATATTTCTGCAGAAACTCCCAATCATAGTTAGTTATTAATTTCAATTTCATTATTATTCTTAACAATTTTTCAAAAATTTTAACCTTTGTGGGATTAAACACATTATGCTTTATATATATATATATATATATATATATATATATATATACATATATATATATATATATGTATATATATATATATATGTGTATATATGTATATATATATATATATATGTGTATATATGTATATATATATATATATATATATATATATATATATATATATACATATATATATACATACATATATACACACATATATATATATATATATATATATAAATAAAAATTAAATGATTTTAATCGAAAATTTTGCATAAACTACTGTATGTACAAAAAAACCCATCTCTAGCATATCTGTTACAAATGAGTAACTATAAGCCAAGTCTAAGGATAAAGATAGAAGGTTACATATCACTACATTGGAAAGGGGGATGAGATTATTAGGATTCAAAAATCACAATTAAAAGTATATAAAAGTAAATAAAAATAAAACTCTGCAAAAATGAGAATAGGCAATAATAATCAGCTCAAGACAAGAGATCAAGAATAGAGAACAATCAATCGAAACCACACAAAAAATGGCGGTCAGTTCGAAATTGCATTCTCATCAGGACAGCCATACAATTCGAATTAAAACCGATAGAATAGCCAGTTTCTGACAATGGCGATAGTATTTAACTATAGACACCATTGGAACTGTCTACTGGCTAGTGGAATTAGAAAAATAAATCAATTGAATTATACAAAAGCTGAAAAACAATACCTCCACGAACTGTAATGTGAAATAATAGCAGCACGTGTAAGATAAACTAGTAACTGAGCATTTCACCTCACTTCGTCAATGCGAGTGGGCGAGCATTTCACCTCACTTCGTCAATGCGAGTGGGAATAAATACAATTGAACGATACATAATAAGTATGGAGACTTTCGAAAATAGTAAACAGTATAGGACTCAGGACAAGTGGAAAATAGACATTCTAAAATAGTAAACAGTATTAGACTCAGGCCAAGTGGTAAGTAAGGTGATAAAGAATGGGTGAATTTTCAAAAATGAGTTAACCAATCAAAGATAAATAATGCATGTGTAAAATTATTACGTGGTATATTTGAAATTATTAATAATATTATTTACAAATACTTCCGGATATAGGTAGTTTTGACAAATGCGTTTAAGTTTATTGATGTGGAGAAAGTGAAACTGAGGATCAGAAAGTCGATGTATTCGAAATAGCTGGTTTAAAATGATGTTTCTAAACAATTGAATAGAATTACAAGATTGATATGATAGCAGCTTTATGATAGTGAAGTTGTAAGAATCTTTTTTATCATATAGATTGGTGATTACATGATTATTGAGGGTATCTAAATTGAGGTCTAAAAAATTAACAGTTTGACTAACGCAAGGCTCATTAGGAATTAATTCTAGGTTAGACGGGTAAAAATCAATATTAATGGGATAGGAATCATCAATGATAATACAAATTAAGTCGTCAACATATCTATATATAATATATGAATTAGAGTTAAAATGACATTCATAATAATAAAGATATAAGTTAGCGAGTATACTACTACTACAGCCACCTTGTGGTACACCAGATGTTTGTAAATAAATGTTATCACCTTGGATAATATAATTGTTGTATAACACAAAGTGCAAGAGCATAGGAAAATTTTTGACATTAAAAGCATCATGATTGGAAGATATATAGTCATGATAAAGAGAGATAATAACTTTATGTAAATCTTTAATGACAATATTATTAAATAGGTCTTTAAAATCAAAGGTTTGGAAACCAAGAATTTGTGGTAACTTGCTAAGGTGATTAACTAAATCAAAACTAGTAATAATGTGACCATGAGTGGAGTTGACAAAAGGGGCAAGATTTTGATTGCTGCATACACATGATGTAAGATCATCGGAGTTTAATGTCCTAGAAACTTCATTGTAATTGTAAATAGTTCTACCAATTGGTAAATTATATTTGAATGATTTTTGTATTTTGATATCATTTACTGGTAACAAGTGCTTATGTTTTGCAAATAAATTATTGAAGTTAAGAGAATTAAGAATAGGGTGTTTAAAAGAGATTACACAGTAAGCTATTTTAGTATGTGGATTTGGTGAATGGAGTAGGTGGTAATTTAAGAAATGTGCACGTGAAAGAAGCAGATCAAAAAATAAATGTTTAAAATGCTCATGAGTTAATTTTAAAAAATGAGTATAAACAATACTTAATTTGCTTTTTCTGACTTTATATAACCATGTTCTAACAGGTAGAAAATTGAAAGTTTGAGAATAATTATATTGTAATTTCAAAATGTCTGCTTTGTAATCAATAGTTTTACTTAAGTTACTTTTTCTTTTGCCACGCTTATATCGCTTTTTACTAGGAGATGATGACTTTGAATAATGAAAAAGATGTTTATATACTGAAGATTTATGAGAATTGTATTCAAAACTATTGTTAACAACATTATTATTATTATAAATTTGATTTAAGCCATAGGGGAAGAGAGTTTTATATTTTTTAATGTAATAATTTTCAAATACTAATCTATCCGTGAGTGAAATTTTAATATCTAAATATCTTATATTATTTTAATATCTTATATATATATATATATATATATATATATATATATATATATATATATATATATATATATATATATATATATATATATATAGTATAATATAGAACCTAAACCAGAACAATAAAGGAGATAGATTTTGAAAGATTAAAATATCAGTAGCCGGCTAGCCGCTAGCCTGCATGGTAACTGCGAATAATATTCGAGTTGCGGTTCGCTCTCGGAGAATCAGGATGTATGTGGTCCGACCTTTTAATGGCAGCATCGGGGTCAGACAGTGGCACACAAATAAAAATTACAGCGAAAGGAGTTGCGATTATTGCCGTGGGGGGCGGCGGTGGCGCAAACCTCTCCACGGCAAATTAATTGGCCGGGAACCCGGTCGCCATGACGACATCACCATCCCCCGTTTTATAGCCGCTCCGCGTCCTTCTAGAAGGAGACTGCTGCTTATCTTCTTTTTCCCGTTTTTCCTTTTTTTTTCGGTTTTAAGGAATCGGTGAGATGACGCTCTTAGAATTAGAGAGCTCGAGGGACGGAAAAAATGGACAGCGGAGAAACTTTTTTCACTCTTTTTTTTTTTCACTCGTATTTTCCATTCAATCCGAAAAATCATTCGCAGGTTCTTTTTTTAGAATACTCTTATTATTTTTCATATGCGAGTGAGGGCCTTGCTTTTGTTTTCCCGCTTCTCTGTTCTGCATAAAAACAAAGGTGTTTGTTTTTGAGGCATTCTTTTTTTCGTTCAATTATCTTGTGTTTTTAGCATTATAAGGATAGAAGTGTGAATGATGTTTTTAGTTTAGTTTTGTTTTGTTTTATTGATCTTTGAATCTTAAGAAGGAATGCATAGCTAAACCCCTTTTTCTACAGTTTTTATTATTTCATTAATGTATCGAATTCTGCATGTAGGTATGTTTAAAATGTTATTCAGGTAGAAAAATATAATTATTTGAAAAACATTCCAAATCTAATTAGCACGTTTTTAAATATTATTAGTAAATTAATGAAGTAATTTAATATTAATGTTTAGATCTTGAACGCTTCTTACAAATAGATATCGAAATACAGAAACGTTTTCAGGCAGTAAACTTATTTATTTTAGCAGGGAATGTTTATGCACGTGTAAGAAATTCAAATGTTCAAATGTTTTTTTAAACTTCTGAAAAGTTTAAAAAATAAGGCATCTAAAGCTTTTTTTTAATTGTGTTATTAAGGTGGAAATGCTCATTTTAAACTAAAAAAATAAATTTTTTTATGATTTAATAACAATATCTTGTTATTGATGAATATTTTAGTACAAATATTTTTTTCTGCACGTTAATTATTTCCTGAGATATTAAAAAGTAAAAAATATTATCCACAAGTTAGTGTTACAAGTTTAATACTTTGAATATGTTTTTCTCAATACGTAGATTTTTGATATTGCGTTATTTCAAGAACCATTTGATATGCTCTTATGAGATTTTGTTTGTTTTGTAGTAACACCATTGTTAAAAAAGGGACTAAAATTAAATCTGTAATTTATGTAAAAAAAACAATGTTATCAGCAGAACAATTGTTAAAAACTCAGAAAAAAATTAAACAAATTGAAATCATCCAATAATCCCTGTTCACATGTGTATTATGAATGCTGAATTTAATAATTTGGCTGACTTTAATGGTTTGATTTCATTTATAAAAAATTAAGATATCATGGACGAAACAGCCTGTTATGATTTTAACGACCAAAAACGTAAGTACCTTTTTGTGTATTATATTCTCAATTTTTAATTATATTTTTATTTTAAAGACATTATTATGTCTCGATTTCCTAAGAATTTCATGTCTATGACTTCATACTTTATTTAGAAAAAGTTTAAACTTATGTTTATTTTGCACATTTTAAAAGTAGAATATCCCATATCACATACAAAGAAACGTGGTTATTATAAATGAAAAATGGTTTTGATACATATAAATTTTTGATCCAGTTTTTTAATTTGCAGGAATTAGTGTATTCTCAACAACAAGTTTTGTAGTTTTAAATAGCAGTACGAGGGATAAAATGTTCTTATTTGGTTAATATTCATATAATTTTAATTGTTTAAAGGATGTTCAAATTCTAACCAATATAAACTTTTATACATTTTCTACGCCCATAGTGTCAAATTTTCTGAAAAAGTTATTAATATAATGTATAAATGATACTAAAATTCTCAGCGATTTCAGATACTTATATAAGGTCTTCTATGTATACGAAATTGAAACAATTACAACTTAAAATGCAGAAAAAGTAGACCCATTAGAATATAAAAGAATAAATAAAAATAAAATATTTTTCAGAAATATTTTTTTATGATTTTGTTTTAGCTTTATTTAAACTTTATTCTAATGAATAAAAACTGCATTATGCAATTTTATAGGAAAACTCTTTTCAATATCAAAGGATTAAAATGGAAAAAGAATAAAAATTATTTTCATATAACACAATATTTAGATAAATTCTATCAATCTATACCACACAAAAATTAAATACATGAAATTAATATTAAAATACATGAAATTAATATTCAAACTTCTCCAAATTATCGAGAATAACAAATATACCAATGGAATCTAAATAATATACACATCACTTGTATCTACGTTTTAAAATCCGGTCATAGCAATTTATAATATATTCAGAATTTTATTATTCCTACTTTATTCAAACTTATAATGTGGGAGATAAAATAGATTTTGGTTTCTCCATTTATGAACAACAGAAAATTTCAAAACTTTATATTTTTAGATTTATTAACAGTTAGTAATACATTCGAAGAAAATGCATTCATTGGTAAAATTCTATACTAATGGATTTCGGAAATAATTCTGTAAACAGCTACAATACTCGTAATATGAATAATATAAAAACTAAAAAAATATGATATTTAAATTTCTTGGAGTATGTTCTGGTAGTTTAAAACACTAATTGATTTTAGCGGTTTTGCCATTAAGTAGTAATCAAGATAAGTAATATTAATTAACACTGGGCAACAGAAGTAGTATATTATTTATAACTAGTGACTATGTCTACAAAACAATTATTTAAACACAAAATTAATAAAATTATTGAGAAACTTTTCAAGATATAAATATTTAAAACATTTATTTTGTAATTCTAAAATATTTTGATTTATGCATTAGTTAGAACATAATCTATTAATTCTAATTAAGCTATTATTAACTATATTCTAAATATTCTTCTAGAAGGATTAGATGAGTACTGCATATCAGTCGTTTCAAATTGAAATTATTTAATTTTATTATAAATATCAAATACAAATATATTATCATTGTCAAGTAATATTGTTAGATCTAAGAAGTTTAGACTATTGAATGGAAATTTATCAGTAGGTAATAGTTCAAAGTAGGAAGGGTAAAAATAATATTATCATTACGTTTCCAAAAATGACTACTAGTATGTCATCAATGAATCGGTGAATTTGATAATGAGAATTAGAAAAGTTTCTCTCATAATAATGTAAATATAGATTGGCTAAGCAGCTCGAACTAGCAGAGTTTTGAGGGTGACCAATGATTTGAGTATACATTTGATCAGGTTGAGATAAGTATTTATTATAAAGCACAAAACTTTGAATATTTGTAAATAAGTTAAATTTAACTACGGTTTTTGTTTCTTTAAATAAGGTACATAAAACATTAAATATGTATTTTAAATTAAGTGTATTAAATAAATCTTTAAAATCAAACATTTGTATTGATTTTACATTATTAAGTTATTCAATCCTTTAAACTAATTCCTAACTATTTTTAATAATTATCTTATTAATAATTAGTTCTATCTGATTATACATTTCATTGAGAGTATATAGTAGGAGCTTATTAGTTATATTAAAATAGGTGTTGAATCCATTTGTAACTGACTGATAGGAGTTTTTATGAAATTTTGGGATGAGGACAATGTAAGGAAAATTAGGCTTTTTATTTAACTTTTTATATTTTTCTAAAATTAATTTAGAAGTGGTATATTGGTTTTGTTTCGCTAATTTAAATACATCTGAATGGTTAAGGGAAGATTTTAATTCTTTAAAATTTCAAAAACATTCATTATAAGAAAACTATAACATGTTGCTTAGCAATGGAATTAAATGGGCTATATCAGTAGCGTCTTTGTACAATATTATGTGAACTATTGATATTTGAAATCTCTAAAATCATTTATTTGACTTTGGTAAAGATTTTCTAATTTAGCTTTTTTATTATGCTTATCTGATCATTATATGATAAAATTGGTATATCGATACATCATTACTACTATTTTAAAGCCTTCATTTTGCGTATGCTGACCAAATTTAATATATTTTGTGAATTTATTTACAAAAGATAATAATATGTTACAGATTTGGTTTGAAGGTAATTTTGTATAGAAAAAAAACAGAGTTTTTTTCAAGAACACTAAATTTTTTAAAGAACAATATTATTTAGAATGCTACTTAAACCTGAACATATTTTAAAATACAAGCGACATCGAATATATTTGCTATTTATAAATAAAATGATGAAACCTAAATACAGGAACTCTAAATAAATTCTGCAGAGATGTTTTGTAATTATGATGTTTGTTAAGTATTTACTAATACAGTCTCACAGATATCCAACACCTGCATTTACCTACAAATTAATAAATTTTGAAATTGCGGAAAAAAATTAGATCTGTATTATGAGACACTCTAGTTAAAAATCAATAAGTATACATATTAAAAAAAGCATACTAAATTTCACGGAAATAAATTAAATCTTTCGAGAGATATCAAGCTCTTGTTGAAAAGTAAAAATTCTAAGATCTCAAAACGAATTGCTCCTAAAATGGTTTCAATTCATTTTTGGGAAGAAGCCTTTATAAAACATCAGCTCATTTGATAATAGTCTATATGAACTCATTTGACAATATTGTATTTTCTATTTTAAACCAAAACATGTTATATTTCGAGAATAATAAATGTAAGTATCCGATAAATAATCTTACACGTGATACCATTCACTTTTAAATTAAAAAATACATATAAAATAGCTATTGTTTTAAAACATGCTCCAACATTTTTTTATCCCGTTTATAATATTTTCGAATGAAAATTCTCGAAACATTCTTTTGTTTCTTCACCTCGATAAATAAGTCTCTGACATTCTTCGATTGAGATAATTGTACTTAAATTTATAGAATTTGCTCAATTTTTTGAGAGATATCGTATGCACAGTCACACGTACACACAGATATAAATGAAAATGATTGATTCGTATTCACGAATACTCAAAATATCTACATCCATCAAAATCAAATTTTATCCATCACAATATTTGCCGTGCACATAGACTATATATTCTAGAAGAACTAAAAAAGAAACTATTTATTGTATCTTAAACAATTAGAAGTCTTTGGACTTCTAAATTTTGGTGGAAAAAATTATTTTGAAATTGCCTCGAGTATAAATTCATTCTTTTCCAAAAATATATATTCCATTTATATCCACATTTATCAATTTAGACATCAGTATACATTTAGGAGCATGTATATATTTTGATTTATAAATATAGGTATGCATCTGTGTATGGTATTATATTAGTAAATACTTTTTCAAACATTACAACTGTATATTTATTTATAAATACAATATAATGTTATTTTCCATAATTATGTAACAAATATTGAAGGAATACAAGTAAAATAGATACATAAGAAACAAACACGCAAAAGTTCTCTGAACTCCAAAATAGCATTGTGAAATTACGGTACCAAAGTTAGTAATATGCACTGGAAAAATCCCTATCGCTTAATATTTTCTCTAGAACTTATTTTTTTTTTAAATTGATATCCCATCAATATGTTGACGCTTTGAACCATAACCTTATTTCGTAAATTCCTTCACATTTTTCTTCTACCGTTCCATGCATTTGTTCCTCTCAGCTTTAATTTCATTTTGTAGTCGATGCGAGGATATACAATTCCTTTTTTCGCGTTAACGATGGGAAAGAAGGGGGAAGGTGTGGAGGATCTATCCCTGATGGGGCGTTTCAGTGGTAGTCATAGAGCTTCGATTTTATTCGTACCGCTGATCTTTAGTAGTTTTCGAACGTTCGAAAATTTAAACGAAATTATTCCTTAGACTTCTGAAGAAATCTGTACTGTATATATTTCCTCTTTTTTTAAGAGTGCTGCATTGCGTGACCATGGCAACAGTTTGCACTTCATATGATACCTAGCACCAAGGAGAACGAAAGGCATGCAGGGAAAAACATTTTTAGTTCTTAATGAAATAGAAATCTGTGACTGGGCGGAGCTTGGTGCCACCGTAAGAAACTTTTTATGAACTTCAGAGACAATAGATTCACCGAGGTATGGCATTCTATGTGGGCGGCGATGCAGTAGGGCTTATATGGCAGCGATTTCGTTATTGGCGGGCAGCGTGTCACCTTCAGAGTATCCAATAAGCAATGCGAAGAAAAGTTTGTAATTTCTTTTCCGGATCTGACTGCCCAAAGATTTACCGCCCTTTTTCATATCACTCTAGCTTTCAAGCGATCATTTAATTGAAATAGGTATTTGAGAGATAGCAGAAAGTTATATTTTATTTTGGTTGATTTCATTGGATGAGAATAGCGTTTTTCTTTTAAACTGTTGAGGGCAATAAAAGACTTTATTGCAATTCAGATATTTCAAAGTTAAAATCTGATTAGAATTATCGGATAATATTTGCAGTCAGCAAATGCATATTAGATGAGCAAATATTAAAACATGTGAATTATGCATGGATTTACAGAACTGACAAATTGGTCATCAGTATTTTAAACGTAGCAAATGAACTAATAAACTAGTAGTTATCATTTTATGATTCATTGAAAAATATAATAATTGGACGTGAAATAAATATCGTATAACATTTATCTCTAAAAATTAAAAGACAGATTTCCAGAGGTTTTATAGCAATCTTTATTAAACTTTTCCCAAACAGAGATAATATACATTAAATAGAGCATAGACAAATACATTTATACTGGGATATACCTGTAATATTAGATGGTACATGTAATTTGAAATAAATTTTTGTTTATATATACTGTCATGGACATCGAGAGTTCATGGATTCAGCAAAATATAAAAGCCCAATTTTCGACCCTATGTTATATAATTAAGAGAAAGCAAAGTTATCTAGCGATGAAAAATTATTAACCTTTTGCTTACGGGTGGGACAGCGTCAATACTAAACAAAGAACCTCTCAAAAAGACAGGTATTTCATATACCCTATTACAAACCATTCAATCCCCCTTTGCAGGCATTGGCGTCCATGGACGCCATTAACAATTATTTTTTTTCTGAAGGAAAATTAATTTTATTTCGTCCAGCCTTACATGGACTATGTTGTTCTAATTTTGAGGCACATAATCTGAGTAGTATCAGTATTATGATGCTGATTCAGTCACTTTATTACTGATGGTATTTTCCTACATCGCATCCTTCAAACAAGTTATAGGATACACCAGTTGATTTAATGAGTTACCCTATAATTATACAACTATGGTCAACAAGTGGTAACCAAGACAATCCTGTATAGAATAGTATTTCCAGATTAAAGGACATATTCGGTTAGTTGAGCAGTTCAGATAACCGACGTTTAGATCATTAACACTTTATTGTATTCTTAAAAGATCGGAAATAGGGTAACACAAATCTGTTTCACTTTTAAGTTTTCCTTTCATTAACAAGTTGTTTGCATCACTTTGGTCTATTTTCTATTATATAACATTTTAATTCACGAAATTATAATTTTTTTTAATTTTCCGATTAACCAAATTAAAGAATTCTGTATTTACGTCTCAAAATTTGATAGATAGGGCAAGACTTGAAGCCAAAATTAATTCTACGCCACGGACGAGCGGAAAACGCATAGCGAAAGCGAAGATGTTTCTCCTTTAAATAAAAAGTTGGCTCCAAATATTTATCCAAGAGTTGGTTCAAAATTGCGTCGGAGAAGAATAGAATTTCGGAATCTAATTTGTGATTTATGCTGCTTCTTTGATGTTCCGGGATCTACATTTTTCAGACGCGCTTAGAAGTTTTTTTTTTGGAATGCATTGTTTATTGTGATTGGAAACAACGTTTCCTACCAATCGTAATATTCAATCTATTTTGTCTAAAAAGATAACTCAAATTTTATTTACTATAAAAAAATTGATACGTCCACGCTATGATTTTACATACAGAATAATAAATTTAGTTATTGTGATGAAATAATAACACATATTAGAACTTAAAAGTACTTGCAAAGCATATTTGCACTTATTTAAAATGGTTAACCAATTTATTACTTTCAATTTTTTATATTTTAGATAAAAAAATATGTAATATAACAAGAACGGCGCATGCTAACACTGTTTGAATGATGCAGCACGCTTTAAAATGAATACTTCCATGTTCCTTTTCAACCAAATTTCACGATCATGTAACGCTTAGATTTGCTGCTACAGATTGCTTACACGCACACACACACAGACAGACATCTTACTTTACTAAGTAAGAAGGTTTAAATATATTCCGTGAAAATTTGTAGGGGAGGAGTAGGTAAAGTGGCCATGGTAGGTAAAGTGGCTATGTACTACTTTTTTGTTTTCAGTGTGTTGCCACTAGAAATGAGGAAGTTTTTCTGAGGTAAAGTGTTTTTAGGTTGACTTTGAACCACGAAGGTGCGTTTTAAAAAGTTTCACATGTTTTCAGTGTTTTCAAGCACTTTAATGTAAGGTAAGTATGGTTTTCGGTGCTTATTATTAATTTGATATTCAACTTTATTAATTTTTATTTAGTAATTATAAAAAGTTAATATATAATACTATGGACATTAATATTTTAAACAATGACAATATATTCATAGATTTAGCGTTAGTGGTTTGTAGTCACAAATCGCAATGACATCCAATTGGACAGGGGATCAGCAATATGGATGAATATTATGATGAATATGACCCATTGTGAAAACGAAACATCTATCAGATTGTTTGTCGTTATTTTATTTTTTATGCATAAATTTACGATTTCTTTATTTAGTTAAAGCATTATGTTATTTTTTTAATTAAGTGCTTTCTTTATATTTAAAAGTGTAAAGATTGTTCTGCTTACATACTTATAATAAGCAGCACTTATGCCTATTATTGAGTATATTATTTTAAAATTTGGGTAATTTTTTCCAAGCTTTTAATTGTTTCTTATTTTATGTAATATATTTTTCAATTTGCCCTCCTATGTTGGGCAAAGTGGCCATTTGATAGGACTATACTAATTTGCTTTTAATAAGACACATAATCGATAAAGCACCACTTCCATGCAATAACTAAATCTACATAAATCTTGATATTGGTTAATAGTATTCTTTTAATTGTTTTAAATTGAGTAGTATTTTTAAAAATTAATTTTTTCTTAGAGTGACCACTTCAACCATTTTTTTCTTATGTTACAAATCGCGGATTTTTTTTTTCAAAGTTCTAATTTCCTCCCGCTAAATTTGTATATGTATGGGTTTAACTGTGTCAATCCTTTGAATCCTCCTGTTATCAATCGAAAAACATCTCTTCCTTATCCAGATGCCAAGTTTTTCCGATAATCCGCGTGCCGGCGTTAACGTGACGCGTGATTCCTCTGCGTGCACTAGATTTTAAGCAGTGGAGGGAGGAAGGATGGTTCGGTTTTTTATCTGCTTGATTCCACCCCTTCCTGCATTAATCTAACATTGAAACGCGCAAGGCGATATTCTTGCTCAAACTTCCGTCGGTAGAAATGCGGGATAGATATTTTCACAGTAAGCATATGTGAAGGACAGAATGAAAACTTTAACATGCGGTTTAACTGAAATCTCATTTTTTTTAATTTTAGTGGTGGTGAATGGTTTAATTTATTAATTAATTTTTTTTGTTGGTTTGTTAATAGTTAATGATTGCAAGAGAGTCACATGATTTCGCTGGAGCAAGCCACGTATAGCGTTCTTAGGAAGGACCTTACGCACCACAATAATTTTGTAAGGGAAGATTTCTGAGTATATACGTTAGGTCTATATAGTAAAGTGGTTATGCCCGATCGATTAAATGTGATTGCAGCGCTCCTAACTGAATATTTGTAAAATTAGGAATGAACGCGACAGCAAAGCGAGATGGAAGAAAAATGTAAATTTCGTAGCCGTAGAGGATTATTATCTACTAGACTTCGTCAGAAGGAACGCACATAATTTATATATAGAAGACAATAAATACATTTTAAAAAATCGTATCATTAGTGACTGTAACAGGGTGACACCTGCAATGCTCATCAACGTACGCGGTGTACGCAAAGCACGCAAAGTACTTTCTCAGATGCAAATATGCATTGTTGTTGAAGGTGGGTATTTCGAACCGGTTGCACATCAGGTTCCTGTTCATGTTAGTAATTTTCATTTCAACATTCCTGAATAGGGCAACTATTCACCAATAGCACTATTATGTGAAATAAATGCCTTTTGCAAAAGTTTTATTTGTCGATTTCTACTTATCAGACAATGATTTATAACTTTGTAATTGGTAGTCTATCTCGCTTTGTTTAGGAGTTCGTTATCTTAACTTTTCGAATTATCCGCTAGGGATGCTGAAATCACTTTTATTCGATCTAACATGCAGCCACTTTACCATAGATATACCTAATGTGTTCACGTATAGATCTTTCCTTTTAAAGTTATTGGAGTGCTTAAGGATTTCTTAGGAAACATTCTTATTGTACAGTAAAACTTAGACATGAAATAAATACAGTCGGATTGGAAACCTCACCCGGATTGGAAAAGAAGCCAAATGGGCTCTGTACCACTCAATATTTTGTAGTTGCAGATACGTGATATGCAAGCAACAGTATGGTTTGTTACATATCAGTTTCTTCACTTTAAGTTGCTTCAATATTCACCCTAATATTGACGACCTAATTCGTTGCTTTAATATCCACCTTGTGAATTATCCTTGACGTTTTCTAGAACTTTATTGACGCCATAATTTAAAATTCAACATCCTAATTTGACTCACCTACAATGCAATGTCGCAGTAGGTTTCATTTAATGGAAGAGCAATCCTGGTTTCTAACACCCCTTACAGAGAAGTTCTGTAACTTTGCAGTTTAATGCAGTCTGAGTTAAATTTCGAAGACTTTGAAGAAATATACTACGTAATAGGTTGAAATTTGTTTATTCCCACAGAGTATTTGGAATGTTGTGGTATATAGCAAGCTCTTTTTCCTGCCACCGCAGATATTGACTATTAGATATTAACGAATGAACAATGAATGATAAACCCGCCCATAGGTCTAATTATTTGCTGTGGGAATGTAATAATAAGTTTTTAAAGAGAATGAAAAACTGAATTTTAAAACTGTATGTTATGACTTCACTGAAAGTAAATATTTAGATGCTTTAAACAGATTAGATTAAAATTCAATAAAAATGTTGGCATATTACAATTCGTTTTTTTTTAGAATTACAATTTAACTTTTTATAATGAAACAAACGATTTGAGAAAATTTTGATTACATCATCCTTTATAGATAAGCAACCTCCGCATTTTTAAGTCACAATGGGTACATTTTGCATATGGCTGAAAATATTTTGAAACAAATTTATAGTGGAGGATCGAAACTTCTGTCATCAATTGTTAAATGAGCTTCCATCTTAAAAACATTTAATATTTTTCTAAAGGTTTTTTTAATACGAGAAATCGATTAGTGCATAAAAGGCACCGATGTTTAATCAGATTTTGTCCAGTTCCTTTTCCTTAAAGTAGGAGATGGGAAAAATAATAAAAATGAACTTTTTCCCGACGAATGTGTTCCATTGAGTCAGAGAGATTGTGAGTTGATTTGGATCAGATATTAAACGCTAAATATTTAAGATGTATCTGTTTTTGCTATTGATTGTGCATATTAGTTTTACATTTAATTTTAATTTGCTTATAAAAAACAAAAAGAACCAATCTCAGATAACTTATGTGATATATAACTTGATGATTTATGTTAAGATACTTTAGAGAAAATTTATTGAAATCTTAAATAAAGATTAAAATAGTGATATTTTATGACTATTAAAGTTTAACAAAACAGTTCATCAAAAAATATGTTGAAATCAATTTACTGATGATGGTATCTTAGTGCAATTTTCCGAATTCGTATTGGCACTTTTGGAGCAATTCTGGCAATCGCTTGGCGATATTCTGCTAATTGTCATCCTTACTTTGGTTTCAAAGCCATAATTCTCTAGAGTTCCTACAAGGTTGAGATTTCCGTATATATTATAGCATAGTATGTTGTGTAGTTATTAATCATGTATAGTCAATTCAATAAAGAATACATTGAAATGTTAAATATTTCTCTTGATTTTGTTTTGGTTCATCAGCAACAGCAATCACGCAACATTGTCGGGACTTTCGCGTATATACCTATGAACCAAGGTTACGACGGCAATGAACATAACATCGCTAAGCGAGCGAGTATTGCGCTAAAGACTCCAATACAGATACAGAAAATACAGCCAAGGGGCCAAAAAATAGCAAATAAATATAATACAGTTTGGTACAAATGTAAAATTTTTTACTTTCTAATATGTAGCATTCATTCGGATGAATAAAGGTCATTTTTTCCACCATTGTACATATCGCATGAGCCAACATTCTAGCATTTTGCCAAGTAAACAGTATAAAAGTACTTTAATGGAATGCAATACTAGCATCTTCATCGTCATAACACTTGTTAATTGAAAATCACTGCTATAAATTGCAGTTTCCTGGAATAGACCAAACCGTGATATTCTTAACATCGCAGTGATCTACTGCATTACCTCTGGGTTCTGTATATCGGCCGTAATTGTGAATAACTCATTACCGAGATTCTCACAATTGTTGTTTGGTTGTCCAGACTATTTTCCATCTATGCAGCTATACAGACAAGATAGCATTTTATACTGTAGTTGAAGTACAGTTTAGATGTACTTCATATGATGGATAAAGCATCATCGCTGGCATCAGAACGTTGTTGTTGTTTTGGAGGGCATATGACTTGAAAATGGTAAAAACAAACGGATTTTGTAAGAAATATTTTTTTTTATTTGTTACGTTAAGGTCTATTACGAGACACGGTTTCCAAATAGGAAAGGAATGATCGTTTATGCTACAGTAGTTTATATGTAGTTTATATGTTACTTGTTGTGGTGTTTTGGGACGAAGGTTCAGGTCCTATCCATATACTAAACAAACGCATAATCTTTCCTCCATAATCTGATTGTTCTAATATGCTCTGCAAAACAACATGTCAGCATATTCTTCACGTAAACAACAAATGAGTGCTGTCATCCTATCATATAAGTGAGATCGTCAAGAGATTCCTAACTCATATTGCTACACAATCAAATTTTAACCTTGCGCGCATAGATGCAATATTAATGTACCCAGGGATTAAATCGAACGCATGAAGAACCGAACCATCCTTCTTCATGAATGCGCTAGAATCTAGTGCACGCAAAAGGACGGGGCGGGGCAGTCACGCGTCATGTTAACACCGTCACGCGGGCCGATATGAACCTATGGATAAGGAACCTATGGATAAGGAAGAACTGTCATTGATTGGCAAAGCAATTATTCAGGAATAAATATGTGAAAATGGGAAGATATACGGGGAAAATTAGAATTTGGGGGAAGGCAGTTAAAGTAGAAATGAGAGAAGGATGGAAAAGTTATAATTTTATAATTATAATTAATGTGCAAATGAGTTGACAACAAAATAAAATAGAATTTGGGATAGATAAGTAATATGAAAATGAGATGAAAACAGGAAAAGTAGGAATTTTAGAAAGATTATTAATATAAAAATAAGAGCATAAGTGAAAAAATGAAGTTAAAGAGAGAAAATTAATATGCAAATGAAAGAATAGGAGTAAAACTTCAAATTTTAGAAATATAACAAATTTGAAAATGAGAGAACAAAAGAGGATTTTAGATTTTAGAATGGTTATTGATGTGAAAATGAGAGGATAGGATAACAAGTTGGAATTTTAGAAGTATCATTAAGGTGTAAATTATGGAATATTGGAAGAAACTTGAATTTCAGAATGAGAATTATTGTGTAAATGAGAGTATAAGAAGAAAAAGTAGGAGAGCACAAGAAGAAAACATTAATTAAGGGTAAAAATGAGAGGGTAAGAGAAATAATTTCAAATTTTGGAAGATAAATAATTAAAAAGGGGAAAAAAGGGTGAGGAGTGATGCAAGTTTAAATCTCCTAGAAGGATCACTTTCAAAATTCAATGATGATGACATGAATTATTTTGGTAAAAAGTGCTATGGTGAGTTGAATTCTTATTTTCACTCGATTAAAAGTCCTAAAGTCAATTAAAAGATAAGTAAATAAAAAGTTTTGCATTCTTAATTTATTCCAAAATACTATTTTTTAAAAGATTTTGTCACCTTTCATTTTAAAGTCATTGTATATTTCAGGATATCTTTTATAGGTTTTGACATATTTTGGAATAATCTCTCTCTCACTCTCTCTCTCTGTATCTACCTGTTTTATTTCATGTGTGTATTCATGTTTATTTTCTGTGTGAGTAATACATCTATTTACTTTAGATCAAAGGCTGTTTTACATATTTATGTGATTAACAGTCTTCCATTTTTCGCAATTTGCATTATATAATTTCTTTTATGCTTTATGAATTTTGTTACGAATGAGTAAAATGAAAAGTTTTTTTTACCTTTAATCATTTTGCAAGCACCCATTGGAAATAAATGCTATTCAATGGGCTTCATAACAAACCCATTCCATATTTATGTGTAAAATAGTCGTTTTTTTAAAATATATCAACAATATGTTATGGAATGAATCTCAAGATGTCAGAATAAATTTGTTTAAATAATTAGGATTTTGTAAATATTTGTGATAAATTTTAGCTCGTTGGTATCTCTCAAATGAGTACCCAATATTTTGCTATCTTTACTTTTAAATATGTTCTTATATACACTGCATTTGCCGTAATACCATTAGGAATTAATGTTCCTAATACGGAATGTAAGGTATATTCTTTTTTGTAATCTAATATGTTTAAATTAGAACAGTTTTCAAAGATATATAGAAAAAAAATGGGAAAATATTAGAATATTTTTTATTCTTGATATTGTTAATATTTTATCAGGAATTTAAATCCAGAACATAAGTAAGATATAGATTTCAGTTACATTTATTATATTTTCAAAGAAACAAAATAAAAATCGCATAAATACAGCGTAAGCCCCTACAGGGGTGTTTTTTAAAACTCCATATTCATAGCTAGATATATAGATGCTTAAATATAGTTGGGTAGATATATGGAGTTAAGTATAGTCATCCTAATCAAAAATTGGCTCAGTAAGGTTTTGTCCCATAGTCGATACTATAAATTTGCTATTTACATACATTCAGGTATATATATAGAGACTCGTGGCATGATTCATTCCAGAAATAAAGTTTCTGGTGATTTGTCCTGACTCTTTTATTGTTTATTTACAAAACGGTGGAGTTTGTGTATATCAATAGATTTATTAACAAATATTATTTCCTCATAATTGTGCATTATATAGTAACTAAAAAAATATGTTATTAAATATAAATTGCTTCCATATTTTCCAAAGAATGCGTTATGGAGAGATGTTTAATTGGTCAAAATATATAATATCTACTATAATGAATAATCACCATTTCTTCATACTTAGGATAGCATTCGAGTCAACGTGTTAGCATTTATTTTTAGCTGAAGACAGCAATATTAAAAAATTTCCATCTTATCATTTACGTGCGCTTACCGCAAAAAATATCTACCCTGCATTTCTGCCCAGTCAAGTTTTAACCGTTACTCACTTACATGCTAGATTGATGTATGGAGTGCTCTATTCGTACGTATAAAAACTAAATCCTCTTCCTCCTGCTCCATTAGTGTGCAAGGATTTGGTGCACGCAAAGGGACGTAGCGGTCACGTGTCACGTTAACGCTGTCACGGGGGACGGCGAGAACGCTAGCATCTGGATAAGAAAGAGTAGTTATCGATTGGTAACATGAGGATTCAAAGGGTTGGCATGGTTTACTACGTACAAATATCAAGGTAAGGGAAAAAATTAGAACTCGAGAGGATTAAAATGCAAATGGAAATAATTTTAAAGATGGTTTCTTAAGTAAAATTATTAGATTGTGCTTCAAATTCAGTCAAAAAATGTGTGGCTATTACTAACCTTTAGTCAGAGGATTAAAGTAATATTTTCTTTCAGATTGAATTGGAAGGTAACTATAGAAGTTTTGTTTTACTAATTACGGTCATTTATTATACGGATGTAAAATAGTCTCATGTGAATAAAATCGCTATTGTATTATAAAGAAGCAGCAATTCTGACACAATCTTAGATCCAGCTCACTCTAGACGACAGATGGCAATATTTAAAGATATCGAAAAAAAAAAAATTGAGTCCAGATTTTTGCGAAAATATGTATTTTGATGTTCGGAGTTCATATTTGTAATATATGAAGTCTGCTTATATGTTGTGCTATACAAGGGCTTTACATTAAGGATCTAGGATACAACTACAAGGGAGCTTTAGGTTAAATTTCTCTCATCAGGACTAAAATTGAACGTTTTGATTCCTTCATGCAGAAAGGATTCAAACTTCTGTCCGGACGATGTTGCTGACATCGAAATGTGCATCATTTACATGAATAACGCAGACACAGTTAGGGCGTTTGGCAGAAAAGTATATTAAAATTAATTATACGAGTTAAAATTTTCGAATTTCCTGCATTGTAAGACAGCATTTTCAAATTCATTCACTAGAATCGAACATTTTTAAATCTCTTGCATTCCATGAGAACATCAAACGAAAACTTCCAACTTATATTTATCGTGTGCTTACTATGAAAATATCTAACGGATATTTCTTCCAATCAAGTTTCGACCAGGTGATATCTCTGCTAGCTTACACGTTAGATTAATGCACCCGGTGCTTTAATCAAGTGCCTAAAAACACAAACCATCCTCCTCCTACTCCATTAGTGTGCTAGGATCTGGTGCACGCAAAGATACCGGGAGGTCACGCGTCACGTTAACGCTGTCACGCGGCCTGACGGGAACCCTTGCATCTGGATATAGTTATCGATTGGTAACACGAGGATTGAAAGGATTGGCACGGAAAAGCACGTGCAAATGAGGAGATAAGAGAAAAATAGAATTTTGGGAAGAGAATTAATAGAGAGAAAAATAGAGGAGGATATACAAAAGTGAAATTATGAGAAGGATGTGGCGAAAAGCTTGTATTGAATAAATAATATTTATTTAAACTAAAAAAGTGTCAGTGTAATGCAAATTAGAACTCAAACAAAAAATAATATTATTACGTATTCAAATTTAATTTTTACTTTATAATTTATTTTTGTCCCCATATATTCTGTATCTCGTTTTACAATACGAAAAAACATTTATACTTAGGTAATTTTAATTTTAAAATAATATACTAAATACTAAGTTTTTCTGTAATGTCAAAGAGAAACAGATAGAACCCTACTAACGCTAATGAAATCTTGATATAATTCACAAAGCATTATGCTATCTTCAAGCTTTTCACACACAGCAATTTCATGTTCTTTTCACTAACTTCGTGGTTATTACATTTATTTCTCCAGTCATGCATGTAGCTTGAAGTTCATACACGCCAGTTCGTCTCTATTGTAATAAATTTTCAACAAGATCCCTTAAAGTATAAAACATACAATTGTTTCATGTTTTTGCATAAAAATAAATATTCCCAACTTGCCTATTTGAATCGATTTAGTTACAAATATATTATGTGACTTTTAAGTTTTCAATAAGAATTTATTTATGTAAAACACGAGTCAAATGAATGGGACAGTTGCAAATATGAATTTCACGTATTGTGATTTCTGTGTGTTTATTTTGTTTGTCTATTTGCAATGCATGAACTTGGTCTACATTTTAGTGAACTTAAATTATAAAATATATGATGTTCATGATTGAAATATTCAACTTCATTTTGTATTTACACTGAAATAGTGATTGGTAAGAACATACTCTAATTTTACAATGTACAATAAATATGAAAGTTTGCTTCTACATATTTAGCACACTTCGATGTGCATTTCTCTGGTTGCTAGAAAGATGTCTAGCCCAGTTTTTCCGAATGTATGTTCTACGTCTTAAATATCACTGTTTCAATTACAAATAAGCTTCGGATCACTAGCCTATATGGATTATCTCAATGTAATAGAAATATGTAATTGTTTTTATTCAATACCCTTACATAATAAGAAATATATAAAAATGACCCTCTATTTAATAGCATAGATAGCATGTTAATTATTTGCTACTTATTTGCAAAATTAAACAACATTTTAATGATACTCCAGTTTGGAATAAAAAATAAATTATTTACTGCGCTAGCATAATACGGTATAAATAAGTGGCTAAGCACATTTCTAGTAGCGCGGTCTTATAAGCATTTGGGGCGCATATAGTTCAGATACACGGCCGTGTGTTCAACTTCAAAATGTATATATAGATCGTAAATCTAAGCACTAGTATAGTTAGAAGCTGGGATAATATCAAATAAGCTAAATGTCTGAAATTGCTGGAAATCACCACTCATGCGTTATGTTGCGGGAAAAAGGAGAAAAAAAAACTTGGATGGCATATTGTGGCATGTTAAATGTGCATTATTCTGTGTGCCATACTGTGTATTATACTGTGTGGCATAGCAACCGTCATGCATTGCGGGAAAAGGTGCTTTTTATAGGGAAGATTACGAACGTTATTCTTATATATGCAATAAAATTTCATACAAAGTCAGAAATAGAGTAATTAAAAATATTAGAATGTGAAGATACAAGATCCCATTAAATATTCATGCTAAAGATTAGAATCACGCAAATGTTTCGATGGCATCGTTTAAAATATGAATATTTGATATATTTTAAATTTAATAAATAAATATGAAGGAATTTCACTGCAGATTCAGTCTAAAATTTGCTGAACGGGATATTAATTAAATGTCAATTATATTTTGAAGAGGACTCTGCGCGTGAGAATAAATAAGTCTTTTTGTTTAAACTCATAAGTTGCCAAAAGCACCCAGTTTCAATATACATAATTTTAATTTAATACTAAAAATATTGTGCTGTGTATATTGTACGCCATTATTCAGTTATGAAAAAAGTAAGGTCATCGCATTATGTAGGGAAGGTCACTTTCTGCTCACATTAGATATTTTACACAATATGCTAAATAATACCTGTGATAGATAGGACAAAAATTTTTAAGGATAAGTAAGCTGCTGACTAACTAAAATTTCGTCAATTGGTTGGGCTACAAGCCAACTATTCAGCATTTTCTTTATCGTAGTAGAATATACGAAAATTTTAGTACTATTTTTTCCATGTGCAATTACCGCGAAAATATCTAACTCGCATTTATTACCGATTAGGTTTTAACCTGATGGTCTTCTGAGCGCTTAGTTGTTATATTAATGCACGGAGTACTCCAATGAAGCAAATAAAAAACCAAACCACTCTCTCCTTCCACCATCATTATGCTAGGATCTGGTGCACGCGAAAGGACGAGGCGGTCACGCGTCACGTTAACGCCGTCACGCGGACAGCTAGGAATTCTTGCATCTGGATAAAGAAGAGCAGTTATCGATTGGTAACACGAGGATTCATAGGGTTGGTACGGGTAAGCACGTGCAAATTAGGAAATAAGATGGAAAGATTTAAATTTTGGGCTGGAAATTGAGAGAAAAAGGAAGAAGGTTTATGGCTATTAATAATAATAGTTATTAATAATATGGTTGTTAATAATGATTATTAATATTAATAATAAACTATGTTTAATATTTCTCTAGTTTTTAAGATATCAGGTAAGCTGATAAGTTATGTGTATTCAGCAGAACAGTATGGTAAATAGATGTATGATAATTAGAGTAATTTCAAATAGCAGTTTTATGCTTAAATTGTCCAAACTGTCATTTCTTCTGAGAGATCAATGAGAACTTAATTATACAAATTCTATGAAATTGTTATATGAACCTGTAATAATATACTTTGTTATGGCAGAATAAAAAGGTAATTAAAAGTATCAAACGGTTTCGAAGGGAAAATAATCCTGTTTTTGGTGCAAAGAGGTTAACGAAATTTCAAGGATGGCAAGATAAAACTTCGTCTTTTGATCATGGATTGTCTACAAGCTAACAATTCAGAATTATTTTTATCCAATAAACGAATATACGAACACGTTCGAACTATTTCCTCCACGTGCTCTTACCATAAAAATATCTAACCAGCATTGCTTACCGGTTAAGTTTTAACCTGATGGACTCCTGCGCGTTTAGATGGTATATTAATGCACCGAGTACTTGAATGAAGGACATAAAAATCCAAACCACTATCTTCCTCCACCATTAGTGAGCTAGGATCTGGTGCACGCAAAAGGACGGGGCGATCACGCGTCACGTTAACGCCGTCACGGGGATAGCAGGGAATTCTTGCATCTGGATAAAGAAGAGCAGTTATCGATTGGTAAAACGAGGATTCAAAGGGTTGATACGGGAAAGCACGTGCAAATGAGGAAGGAAATAAGGGGAAAGATTAGAATTTGGGATGGGATATTGATGAGTAAAATGAAGAAAGATTAATGGAAAAGCATATTATTTTTACTTTTAAGAATAGTGTAGTGATTTATGGTTATCAATACTAAGCACTGTAATAGATTACACACTTTACTTCAAAATTTCGGAAAATAATTCGAAGTTTTTCACATTATTTTATAGAAAATTTGCAGCTTTTTGGTTCTACGTATTGCATTTGTCTTAATTTTAACTGCAAATAACTATAATCAGCAATCGGAGATTCAATCTGGGTCTACTAAATTTAGCCTAGACGTGTTACCAGATATGTTCTCTAGCCATGAAAGAAATTACTTGAGTTACATAAGAAGGCAAATCTGGTATATTTCTCATTATGTTTCGTTTAAATATCAATCAGAGTAACATGATTAATTACAATATTTTTCTGTTTAACATTTTCTTTATAGCAGTATGTTACAATTAAACTTCTTTTGTTCATAAATAAGTGATGTTTAATTTAATTTGAATTTTTTTCCAGTTTTCAAGATGTCAGGTAAGCCGATAAATTATATGTGTTGTGTAAAGCAGTATGGTAAGTGGATATATGGCAAGTTGGGCAGAGTAATTTCCAATAATAGTTTTATACGAAAACTGTCCAAAATATAATTTCTTTTTTTAGAACACTATGTTATCTTAAATAAACAAATTCAAAGAAACTATTATTAATCTGCAATAAAATACTCTGTTATTACATTACAAATTGTTAATATATCAAATGATTTCAGAGGTATAAACTGCCTCTTTCTGGAGCACAGAGAGACATAATAACTGTATCAGCAAAGGTAAAAACGGGCAGCCAGACATACGTAATTTAAAGTTAGTTTGACAGACGAATTCATGCCGCTGTTGGTGTTTATATTCTAGTCTCTCTATCCTGAAGAACGAGGCTGTTTCTGGTTTCCAATTGATTGATACTTTTAATGAACTTTTTATGGTTTTATTAACAAAGCTATTATGTGGAATATTGAATCAAAATATTAAAAATTGAATAATATCTTTCTCTACAAACAAATTATAAATCTTTAAATTGAACTCTAATATTTTCTACTTAATATATCATCAAACTTATGTGTAAAATTCCATGGTGATATATGTACCATTTTTCGAATTAACAAGTCTACGCCTCATAGACATATACACATGATCACATATATGTAAAATTATCAAAAAATCCTTAATTATTTTTTCTCAACGTATTAAGAATGTTAGAGCACAGATTTTTATCATATTCTCGCACATTTGCACATTTACATACAATTGCACATTTGCATACAGTTGCACATTTTCGGGATCCAGAATTTTTATCCAATGAGTGAGAAGAAAAAAAAATCTTAAGTTATATTAAAAAAAATTTTAGACATATATTTTTTGAATTATTAACACTAATGTATTCTGTCTTGAATAAACTATATATTTGTTTTGTCTTATATACTCCTATCTACTTAAATATGTATTTATAGAACATTTAGGATTATATAAATTTTCTAAAATGTTTACTTTGATCATGATGTAAAACTGTAAAATAAATTTAAAATGTGCTTATGAAAAAATGATTCATTTTAATAAGTTTTCCTCCAGCTGTGTTATCAATGATAATAATAGCATCAAATTTTAGTACCAAATTCATCAAAAATATTGCGTTTCCGAAATAACTTATTTTGAAATTTTCGGCGAGAATTTCTCAATCGTTTTAAAAAATGGCTCCTCACACTAATATCTTGATACACGGCTCTCAGATAAAGTTTAAAAAAGTTAAAATGATGATAAAATACTTCTTAAAACTCATCTAAGGATGCTATTTATCTAACATACATTCTTCATGATTAGAATAATATTCTCATTCTTGTATCGATTTTATCGATTCCGTCGAATGTTTTCGCGATACTTAATGCCTCTTAGTTATGATCGAATATTTTTAAATATGGAACTAAAAGTATAGGAGCTATTTATCAATAATTTTCTGAATATAAAAAAGCGTTCTTCTTGTCCTGAATCTTGTTAATATCATTACGGTATGCTCTTGCAATAAACGTTAATATTCAATTTTATGGTATAAAAAGTATAAAAGTTGTTTCAGTGAAGTTTAGAGAAAGTGTCAAAACGAGTTAAAAATTTCAGTTTCGTTTTCAGTTTGAATTTTTTACTTTCAATGCCATAAAAATCTTCATTAACTGATACTATATTTTATATGGTACTATGAAGTTGAAAAGCAACCATAGTGGTTAGTGTATGAGAGAATTTTTGTATTGACCGTAAAGAAAACATTTATATGATTCTTATGAATTTATGCCTGGTTTAATTCACTTTTTTTCATTTTTCTAACTTTCACTCCAAATAAACTATTAAAGATAGATATAAATAGTAAATGACAAAAATGTATAATAGAAAAAATTTAGTACTAAAATCTATATTTATTATTAAAAAAGCTCTTATAGCTTTCGAGTAATCGTCCTGTCAAATTGAAGAAGATTGACAATTTTCTATTTTCAAGATTGCAATGTAGTCTTATAAGTGTATATAATTAGATTGTAATCTTATATCTCAAATCCTAACAGAGCTTGCTTTAAATAATTAGCAAGAATTTGCAGTTCTTTAAAATCCTTATAAGGGTATATAATTGGATTATATATCAAGCTACATTTTGAAAAGAACTTAAAATTGTATTTATCCGAATGAGTTTTTTTTTAACTTTTCATACTTTCCTTCGAAGTATCTTCAAAACTATGAAATATATATAACATCAGTAGGCAAAAAAATTATGTATGAGGAAATTTAGTTTATAGATCTATTGTATTTATTTTTTTAAAGGCTCTTCGAATAGTTTTCGAATAATCGTCCTGTCATGTTAAATAAATATGAAAATTTTGTGTTTTTCAAGTTTGTATTGCTTATATATTAAAAACTAAAAGTGATAGCTATAAACAATAAGCAAGAATTCGTAACTCCTTGAAAGTCTTAAAAGTGTATATAAAATGTCATTCACGCCAAACCACTTCGGCTCTATCGGATTGGAGCCACCGTCGATTTTTCACCCGATTTTCTATCATCGGTATTGAAGTTGCCCCTTCTATCCAATGAAATACTCCACGGCTAAAGTAAGAAAGAATATATAAAAGCTTTCATCTTATTTAATGTTTCCTTCTCTGTTTCCCAAGGATAGTAACAGAAAAATTTAAATTATATTTTAAAGTTTGTGAAGAACCTTGCTGTCCACAAACCGGGAATCGAACAATGAATCTTCGAACTGGTCAGTCGACGCTCTACCGTTGAGCTACTGGGACGAAATTGCAAGCTCCTATTGTCCAAGCGTCCTCTGCGTCTGTATTCTCCACTCTCTAATGTCAAATTAGCGCTCAACTGACAAGCTGACTAACCATCTGCTACTATTTTTACCTCAAGTAGCCTCCTGATGCTATTTTTATCCTCCAGGTTAGCTTCCTACGTGGTCGTCATCCTCTCGATTTGAAGGTGGCGATCGATATCCCCGAGTCCACTGAATCCTCGAACTAAGGTCACTTTCCGACTTCCGACAACTTTGTACTAACCTACAGGGTTGATTTGTTCGGGCGCCATTGTAAAAAATCCTGCTGCCCCAACCAGGAATCGAATCCTGAATCTTCGAACTGACCAGTCGATGGTCTACCGTTGAGCTACTGGGACGAAATTGCAAATTCTGAAGTGGACGCTATACGTTGCATTAAAATTATTTAACTGAAAGCTAATCTTTTTTCCGAAAAGGCGAAACTGTAATTTCCCTCTTAATGTAAAAAATATTTTATTATACTCTTTGAGTCCCACTGGGTTCACTGGTTTTCTTCATTGGTTCCACTTTTTTACGACGTTTTTAATTTTAATGCTTCTCTGCATTTTTCTCTATTTCCCTTTGAAGAAATAATGGGATAATTATTGAAATTCTAGGCAAATTCAGGTAGTACCGTAATACTACTCTAATTCGTCTGAAATCGCAGATAAATTTAATTAGCAAGAATCCCCACAATTCACTAACATAACCAAAATTGATAATATTTATAACCTTCAGTTTTTGGATACCAAACAAATGCTTTTTCGATAAACGGCAGTAAATCAAAACACGCAAGCAATGCTAACACAAATGAACACGCTTGGAATCTTTGCGAGGTAAACAGAAATAATTAATGAAATATCTTCCAAGCTTTAACGATGATCTACTGTAATGTTTACGGTACAGTTATAAAGGAGTTGCACCCGTGATAAATGTTGGAAAGTTCATGGCGTGCATCGTTAGCCGATGACGGTAAAATACTTGCACATGGAGTGGCGGTTTAAAATACAGCAAAGTTTATTTAGGGTGTTTTTGAATAAAAATTTGAATTCTTTATTATTCCTCGCGAGGGAAAGCGTCAAAAGTTTTGGACAGGGGATTTTTCGGTTTTTGTACTTTCGCTCATGATACTAAAGATTAAGTTCTTTGCCAATGCACGACAACGGGGTTGGACGAACGATTGCACGCACGGAACGTTTCAGTGTTTATGAAAGCCTTAATTCTGTGCTGAATTTTTACAAAATACGAAATATAAAAGAACGATCAGTTTCGTTATAATTACCATAGTAAAATTTTGCGATTTAAGTTTCAACGATAGAATTTTGTCATGTGTAACATATATATTATTTTGTTGAGGTCTTTTTGACTGCAGCGAAGCGTGAGGTGAAGAATGGGGTGCAGCAGCGAGGGATACATAATAGGGGGAGGGTTGTTCAGGAGACTAGCTAGATTTATAGTCCAGATGTATAATTATTTTTTATCATTTTTATCATTTCCTTCATGATTAAGACGAATGTAGACAAAATTATGCTGAATACAACGGTCCCGTTCAATGTAAGATCAATAAGCCTTTGCAAAGATTTGACTCTGCGTACACGCTTGCAACGCAGAGAAACGTCATATATATCAATGAAAAAACATGTTAATATGCAAAGTTAAAATATAGCAGATGTTAAGTTCAGGAGTTTTTTTTTTATGCGTTGCTAATGTGCATGAACCAACTGTTATTCGCTCATGCTCATACGCCAGATAACGACCGTAGATAAGCTCATTAATATTTAACGACATTGGTGTTTTTGTGGAGTTATGTCAAAAATATTGTGTACCAGAATAAGATCAAAGAATCTCAACACCTAAAATCATGATAGACACTGTGCCTACAGTTACACTGAACATGCGAAATAACGTCGGCTATTATTTGGATATTTGACGTACCACCAGGGCGCGGATATTAAAATACATTAATGTATTTATAGTGCCAAATAAAACTTTATCATTTTTTCTTTATAAAACAATAACGTCTGTAATAAATACTTCCCGAGATATAATCTCGTTGCTTTGGATACCTGTCATCCGAACATCAAAAATATTCTTTCAAACTGTTATCTGAATTAATTTACAACAAAAAAAAATTATATAAAGGTTTTGCTAGTAACAACAGATAATGTTCATTAAAGGAAACATTAGAAAATTTTACTAATTATTATTATCAATTTATGATATATGTATGCATGCGTTTAGACACATATACATACATGCACCATAACATACCCATGCATACACACAGACATATACTATCATCGTTTTCTGTTATTTAATGAACCTTGTATGCTCTTATTTACGAACTACTCTTTTGTAAATCAAGAAATGAAGTTCTTAGCCAAAAGGATTTGTTTATAAAAGAGAAAACTGTGACTTCAAAAATACGCCCCTATTTAGTTACATATTTTAATAATTGATAGAAATAAACACACGTTGATAGAAATACGATGATGCAAATGCATAGATTCATCAAATTCGAGAGTCGGATTTTTGACCTCATCACAATATTTTCTTTTGCCTAAGTGAAACTTGGCAAAGTGACTACCTTAGTAAACTAACCTCCTGGCTAAAGTGACTACTTTTGCCAAAGTGACCATACGATTTTAGCACAACGACTAGCACCATTTTCATAAGTGACCAGTTTTTTAAGACCCATTAACCAGGTTTCACTGTACTATGTGTTGTAGCGAGAATTTAAAAAAAATAGTGAAAAACTAGTCTGAAAGTGGCACAACTAAAGGCTGCATCGAAACGTATAACATTAATGTCTATTTCTAGTAACTTTATGCACTTAGTTGTTTAATAACATTAATTATTTTGAAAGTTATAATAATTCTCACACATGGGAAAAAGTGAGTTCGTTTCACCCGTGCTGAAATAATAAACAGACAGACAGAAGCACAATTTACAAACAACTTATTGTTCCATAAGCAACGATGCATAGAATATTTCAAACAAAATGTCACTCTCCCATTAATTCAAGTGAATAAAATATTAGCAACTCTATTGAAATATGAATTCCAGAATGCTTATTAAGTAAAATATATCATCTTTACAATATGATCTGAAACTATAAAAGCAAAATAATTCAAAAACTGTAAAAAAAAGCTCACTATTTTATGGATAGAATATTTTAAGAAAAGCTGTTAGTGGTAACAAATAACCTAACATTTTATCGCAGGAAAAAATTAATAATTAAAATTTTGCTAAAGAAACACATGCAAATATACGATAGCAATATATGGCAGACGATGAAAAAGTCAAATGAAAGAAATAAAATTTTGATTTTTTTAAATAGTGTCTGTAGATTAAAAGATTGATTTTTTGTTTTGTTAATTTATAAAGCTTTCACAATTTTAGATATAGAGATACAAACAACTCTCGTGCCAAGCTACCGGATTTTGAATTGTAGAGAAGCTGTTAAAACGATTTATTGTAGAGAAACTGTAAAAACGATGAGGTCACGTTAGTTTGGAGATTCAAATAACGACTGGATCCCGTTCGTACGAATGCTCAACGATTGAGTTAAATTGAACAAACAGTCAGTAAAACAAGGTGACGAACAGGTAGAAGGACAGACGAATGCCGAAATTTAAATGGGACTCTACCGAGTTTAGACATAAAAATCTTATGAAATTCGATACAGCTGTTTTCTCTTGATAGTCAGACAAACAGATAAATTTTAACTCTATTTATATAGTAAACAGTATGGATATACGTTAACTTTAATTAAACATTAAAATTATGGACAACCAAATTTAGGTTTAAAAGTCTTTTAATAAAATCTCCTTTCCTCGAAGTACAAAAACTACACGACCAAAGCGCTTTCGGGAATCACTATGCCCTTCATCAGTGACGAACGCCATAAAGTTATCTTTAATTTTAAGTCTATTAAAGTTTTAAAGTCTTGTCCTCCCTATAAAGAAACATGTCCGCGCGAATTATGCCCACGTTTAAAGAAAGATGCATCCATGGCGAATGCCACTGATGAAGGGCATAGTGATGCCCGAAAGCGTTTTGGCCGTGCAGTTTTTGTATTTCGAGGAAAGGAGATTTTATTAAGGGGACGGTGGACGTTGGAATTATTTTTATTTATTTATTGACTTAGAAACGTAAAAATTTGTGTAGATATTCCTCTTAACATTACTATATACAATACCAATAAATTTTTTTTCAATTTTGTTATAATTTTCTATTTTTTTTTAATTTAATTTTTTTTAACGAAAATTTGAAAATGCTCCTTGCGTGGCATTTTTTCACATTTTTATTCATTTTACATTATGAGCACTCAAAAATACATTATGAACAAATTTGGGTATTCATTTTTAAATCCCTTAGAAAGTTAATTTTTTAAACATATTTTTCTGCATTAAAGCCTAATTTTCATCATTTAATTAGGTTCTTATTCACTTTTAATTACCTTAATAAAGTCCAATTATGAAATGCATACTCAGTTTCATTAAAAAGTGTGAGAGGCGTCTTTTTGCCAAATTTCATGCATCTAAGACAAAAATTAAGACACAAATTAAAAATGTAAAATCTTTGAAAATTCCGTTTCGAAAAAAATGCATTCAACCTTTTGATTACGGGTGGAACAGCGTCTATCCCAAACGAAGAACCTCCCAAAAACACAGGTATTTGACATTCCCTATCCCAAACAGTTCGATCCCCCTTTGCAGGCATTGGCGTCCATTGGGGAAATGTGCAACGTTTCTGCCGGCGATTTCCCCAATGGACGCCAATGCCTGCAAAGGGGTATCGAACTGTTTGGGATAGGGAATGTCAAATACCTGTGTTTTTGGGAGGTTCTTCGTTTGGGATAAACGCTGTCCCACCCGTAAGCAAAAGGTTGAATGTGTAAAATAATGTTATATATTAAAACTGTTTTTAGTCGATTTTTGCTCATTTCAACGTCCACCGTCCCCTTAAAGTACTTGAAACCTAATTTGGGTTGTCTTTAATTTTAAAGTCTATTAATATAGATTTACGGGGAAAACCCGTTCTGAACGGTCTCTGTAGCACATAGCATTATTGACGCGACTTCCAACGGCATTTCTCTTTACGAATTGAAAAACGACAGAAATACGTGCTTACAAAGAATGAAACAGAGCCCGCCCTATAAAGAAAGATGCCGTAATCGTCATGTGAGTATGTGCGGGTCTGGCAATACTACTTTTTAACTCGCATCGTGTTAAGAGGGAACTTTTAGATCACGTCCCTAAACTATATCGGAGCCCGAGAACGGCATCACTTAAATTAGTTTGATTGTTTTATCTCCCATACCCCACCCAATTCCGTAAAAAAACAGAGAGGGGGACGGCGACACTAAGTACCGCGAGTTGCTAGAATTTTGATATTTTGTGTTTTGAGCGGAAGGAAAAAAAAAGGGGGGGGGGGAGGAGCGGTTCGTACCTGACTTTGTATTTAGGCATTATCGTGAGGTGTGTGAGCCATGGTCGAACAACAGCGTTTAATTTTTTACAATTCTGTCGATTTAAAGTGAAATTTATCTTCTATAAAGTTTGTAAAGCATTCTGAGGCTTTTTGAAATATTAAAAAATGGGGAAAATAAGGATAGCGTAGATATGATGGCGATGAAAAGGATAGTTTTCACCAATAGAGGGGGGGTTGAGATCGATATTATTTCGGACATTTTATTTCGGTATCGGTTTTTAGATATTCTCTTTATATATCATTTACTTGACTGGTGTATAACTCTAATATTTGTTCGATCATGTGTTTTGTGAGCTGACGTTATAGTAGAGATAATAGATATAGCTCCAATTAAAATATTTAGGTTTAAATTTTGAGTAAATCAAATTTATTATTATGAATGCTATATAATTATGTTTCAAGAAAAATGTTTAGTTTTTTAATGGAAATTGACTATTAATTTTCACTCCAGAACCGAAAGTGCAAATTGTTAGTGAGCCATCCTACCTCCTTTAGAATTTAATGTTGAATCCATATCAGTCATTATCTAATCTTTGTTTATAGCCAATCCTGAGAAATGGATGTTTAAAATAATTATTTTGAAGAGGAATTGGAAAAGGAACCCGAAGTAGATATTATTGAAATACCCTACCTCCTTCAAAATTTGATGCTGCATTCAAATCAGATGTCATCAAAGATCTATTTATATACAGTCTTGAAAAATATATATTTTAAGAAAAATTAATATATATATCTTGGAATCAAAAATGGAAAATAAAAACCGAAATTGGAAATCCTTATTAAAGCCGTCTACCTCCTTTTAATTCGATGCTGAATCCATGTCAGTCATCATCTAAGCTCCATCTATAGTAGATCTTGAGAAAAAGTTGTTTTGGGTAAAAATTAATGTGACTGCAATACTGTTTTTTCCGTATTAAAAATCTATATTTTTGTAGCACTGTAATAAAATTAGTTCATATTTTTACAGAAAAATATTAGAAAAGAAGAAATAGGATGATATAATAATCTAAATACAATTTTGATTAGTGTTCTTTGAATTACAATTTTTTCTTCCAAACCATTATCAGAACATTTTATTCTAAAATTACCAAAATAGTTTTATTGACATTCTTAGAAAATTATAGTATTATTTCGTTACTTTACGTTTTATTCAAAATGACAAAATATTTTCGTTTCATTTTGTTCTTTTGCCAAATTAAAATAGAATTTCGCTTTTTTATTTCTTACACAAAATTAAAATATAATTTTGTTGCTTTTCATTCGTACACAAAATAAAAATGTAATTTAATTACTTTCATTTTTACACAAAATTAATATATAATTACGTTACTTTTCATTCTTATATAAAATTAAAATAAAATTTCATTACTCTTTATTTTTACACAAAATCCAAATATAATTTAGTTATTTTTCATTTTCACGCAAAATTAAAATATGATTTCGTTACCTTTCGATTTTATATATAAACTAAAACATAGTTTTGCCACTTTCCGTTCTTATATAAAATTCGAATATAATTTTGTTAATTTTCGGTCCTGCACAAAATTAAAATATAATTTTGTTACATTCAGTTCTAACACAAAACTAAAATATAATTCTGCTACTTTTTATTCTAATGCAAAATAAAATATATTTTCTTAATTAAAATATAATCTCGTAGTTATTTACTTTAGTCATTTTATTAATTATTTTTAGTTGCTAGCAGTTTGAAAATGGCTAATTAGATTTCATCAATTTACAACAGGACCTAATGCGCACTATGGAAATAGAAATTTGATATCTTTTGATATTAAACAACTCTTAATTTTTAGTCTTTTTTTCACCTTCTACATTTCTAAGCTTGAGAACATCTTTTCTCCATTTCTTCATTCGTACCATTAAAAACATTTAGATAACCCAATTAGGTTTCATTATCAAAACCTAGTTAATTACTTTAATGGTAACAATAAATAACGGAACGTATGTAATTTAAATACTTAAAAATATCCGTAATTTATTGTAAAAATAAAAATTCCTGACAAACCACTATGGGTTTCAGTCTTACGTAAATTTAAAAGTTCAAACATGTAACGAATTTCAATCATGGAGGTTAATTTAGAATGTTCATTACTCACAAGCGATGAGAATTAATTGGACAATAGTATCTGACATCGCGATAATACGGAAATAGAATCACCGAAAAGAAGTGGAAAAGACAACCCCCCCTTACTAAATGAATTTTCATTTATCTAAAATAAAACACACTCGAGTACTATATAAAAGAAACAAAAACTGAAAAAAATTCAGATGTCACCACTCCAGGATACAATTTGATTTTAAAGAAACACCATAGCAACCTAAGAACATAAATCTAATTAAGTCGCTTTCAAACCATCCTGGAATCTTTTACCTAATGATTTAGGTACGCTACTTTTAAATAACTGTTTGATTATCTCTCTTTCGCATAAAAAAAACACAGAAAGAAGCATCGCCGCAAAGTTCAGCCAACAATTAGTTTTGCTTCTACCTCCAATCCGATTCTTCGGGAAGGTTTTGTTTAAGTTTTTCCCCCCTTCGTATTTAAAACCAGCTCGCTGCAGGAATAATGTAACTCGTCATTCGACCTGAATTAAAAATAGGCCGAGTTGGGAGAGAAATAAAGTAAAACTAAAAAAAAAAGGGGGGATAGCATAAACGGAGCTAATAAATTTGTGGTCGCGTAACAAAGCCCCGAAAGATTTTTGTTTTTAGAACCCGAAACGCGGAATAGGTCGGGTCTGGAAAAATTTTGGCTTTGTTATTTTAGTTACCGGCCCTCCTCTTTTAGCACAAACTCCCATATTTTTTTTTTACGTTTTAAACACTTTCTCTTTTAGTAGCGTCCCAAACTGCGCGCCACTGCGATGTGCATGTTAAAAGATAGAGCCCAAAAAAGGAGGAGGGGGAAAGCAAAAAGAGCGGGAAACCGCTAATGACTGTAAGAGAGTGGTATTGGCTCGGCTTGAATAATGAGGAACTGCCTTTTGTTTTTACTCCCTCCCTCTCTGTGTACCACCCAAGGGAGGCAAGGGGTAGGAAAGGGGGTGGACAAGAGGGGTAATACCCCCCTCATCCACTACGGACTAATTCAATTCTTCCTTCCTTCCGCAGGTTAGCTGAAAATTCACAACGAAGATGGAAAAGAGAGAATCCCGCGATATCTTGGAACTTCACTAACTCAGAACGGGGCTTACTCTATCTGTCTTTATTTGTGTGCGCGGAATTTTTATTTAGGCGCGGTATTTTTTCGGAGGGAAAAATTTTTGCCGGGAAAACTGATAAATGCTTTTTAAACGGCGGATGTGACGGATGTTGGAGTGAAGTTGGGCTGTCGTAGCGGTGTCGAAGATAAAAATCATCCCATTCCGGAAAGTCGCGTTATTAATTATTAAAATATGCATTAGTTCTCGTCTGTGTATTTTTTAGCAACGTTAAATTGTTAATTGGCAGGCAATGTTTGAGTAAAAGACTCGGAAAAAAAAATCCCTAATGATTCTTGTGGTAGAGTATAGAAAATTAATCTACTTCATTCCCCTATATTGGATTACTTCTTTTGAATGTAAAACTTCTCATTATCAGTCTATTAGATGATATGATTTTATAGCCATTAATAAGTTTTGAAAGTCAGAAAAATAATTTTTAACTAAATAGGCGTTCAAAAAGCTATAACATTCATAAATATCTTAGAAATAATATTTGTTACAGTCTGTATAGATGAAGTTTATAATCCATACGGTAATTTGTAATTGACAATAAGCTATATAAGCGCTAATAATACCATGTCAAAATTTGATTTGAATAATTATAGGTATTTGTAATAATCTTATAAAGAAAATTAAATTTTAAGAGTTGATTTTAAAAACGAAAATATTCTATGTAATATTATTCGATGGTGCGTGAAAAAAAAATTATTATTCAAATGCTTGTAGATTCAACTCTTTAAATGTATTGAAAATTGCTGTATTAAATGTATACAGAAAATTAAATACATTTTAAAAATAGTTATTTTAATTTAGTAATTTTTTAGTAATATTTTGTTCCCCAAATTATTTCAGTTGTTTGTACATAAAGGAATACAAATATTCAAAGAGTTGCATATAATAAAAACTTTAAATTGGTATGAAATCTTTCGCTTTTATTTCTTTTTTTTTATAATACTTTTACTTTTATATACCTTTACTTTTTTCATAATACTTTTTCTTTTTTCGTAATACTTCTTCATAATACTTCATCACTATCATAATATCTGTGAAGCCAAACGTTACATATTTATTTTATAAAAATGCACTCATAACAAAAAGAATTATAGCTCTAGCAAAGTTTTAACACAAATTAAAAAAATTATTAAGGAGATATTGAGCAAATTCAAAGAGGGTTTTTGCATTTTCCTTTGAGATCATGAACTATATCTAGGCGTACAGAATTGTATTAAAAATTCAGAAATTTTGACATTTCGTAAGTTAATAAACAGATCAGAGTATTCGCATTGTACTATTTCATATATACCCCTATTTTAATGATGATATTGTTCTGTGTCCAGTAAGGAAATTCAAAATCCCATTGAAATGCTATGTAGAACAACTGGAGAATTGGTTTATTTTATTGGCTATATGTTACGTAAGCTGCTTCCAACTATTTGGTTCTTTCATAATTTAATAAATAGCCAAATCGCAATTGATCAGTAAATTATGCTTTTCATATATTTATATTTGAAATTATTAAATTGAAGAGTAAAGGGAAATTTTGTTTTACATTTGCAAGTTTTATTTTTATTTATCATGCATATTCTGTTTTCTTATAACTGCTTTTATGCGTTGTGAATTTTATTTATGGAATAAATCGCAAATATAATGTGATAAAAATGTTACTTAATGGCAAAAATTACTTAATTTTAATGCCATATAATTAATTTGCAAGTAAAAGTACGTGTATATTTTACTTTCTTTTACTATTGTATAGAAAAAGTATTGTTTACTCACGAATTTTCAAATTCGATATTTTGGAGGATCAGAGCATTTAAAATTCCCGTTTGAGCACTTTTGGAAAGATGTACGTCTGTGTTGTGTATGTTTCTGTGTGTGTGTGTGTGTGTGTGCGCATGTGAATATATATATGTGTGTGTGTGCATGTGCATGTATGTGTGCGTGTATGTGTGTGCGTATGTGTTTGTGTGGGCATGTTTGTATGCATGTGAAGTGTAAATACAATAACTCAGGAATAAATACATCCGATTATTCATATTTCAAGATTTTCATTGAATTATTTCTGATGTAAAATAATGTTAGTTCTTGGAACAATGGTGGTAGTATATAATATATAGAGTAAATGTATAATTTTAACTATGCTTAGATATTAATTGTATCTGATAAGTCTAATGCATTGACCTGGGTCACTAAGATATTGCCAATCTGAAAACAGAAACATTCTAAAGAAATTTCACGAAATATTGAAAAAAATTTAACTAGCAAACAAAATCAGAAAACATAAATCTTTTTTAATTCTGATAATGTTTGGGATATAAATAGAACTAACTACACGCAATGTAATATGAGTGTATGATGAAGTTCAGAGGAGTCTCACACCTCATATCTATTTAATTCATTATCTTCTTCCAAATTATTTATTCTAAAATTCTATTAACTGTCATATTTTATTTTTGTAACATTTGCGTACCATGTTACAACTACTGTTAAAACAAATAAGTCATAACGAACCCAACAAAAAGTTTGACACCTGTCACACCAATAATAGAGATGTCCTTTACAAATTCCCCCAAAACTTTTTTCCCAGAAACAATACGCGCTTTTTCCCCAAAATTACCTGAACCAGAGAAAAAAAACGAGAAAGTCCGATAAAATGTCTCCCGCTTCCTCCCTAATAAACTTTCTTTAAAAGTGATACCATAATTAATTGTTTATATAAGAAGCACCTTCCAAGGGACCCGAATTATCTTCAGTCAGGATCTCATTTCCTTTTCAGGAAGTGGCTTTCTTCCGATAAGTGGAAGTGAAAAAAATTCTCTTTCACATATACACAGATACAGTATAAAAAATTGTCCGTATTGCCTTGGGAAGAGTCTGAGATTCGAGATAAGTATCTGAAAGACACTTCCGACAGTACCTGGCATCCCCTTATCTTTGCTCCCACTGCCGAACTTCCCCATTTCCCAGCAGGAAACCACTTCCTCATTTCTGGCTGAGAGATGCAGCTCCTTGAGGTATGCCCCCTCCCGGATTGTTACGGGAAAAAGAAGAATTTGGACTTTCCTTCCTTATTTCATATTGGAGGATTTTAATTTGTCCGTGTTTGCGAGAAATTTTTGTTTTAACTTTTGACGAGTTTTGAATTAATTATAAGTTGCGCAAGAAAATTTCCGGATTGGAATATTTCCTCAAAAAAGTACCCGAATTGTAAAACAAGTTTCAGGATGTAAATTTAGATTGAGCTTCAATCGAACAAACAAAATTTTGATTCATTCATGTAAACATTTTCAGTATTTTTCAAATGACACTAGAATCCCGTTTATTTGAATTAAACGCAACCGGAAGTTATCCGGAGAAACTTAAATCCCAATAATCCGTTAAAGGCTTTATTATATATTTATCTATAAAGGCTTTTAATAATAAAATTCTGTGATATAATTCTTCAATCATAGGAGTTAGTGTTACCTTTCCAATATTTTATTATGGCGGGTTTATTAACCAACTATACAATCAAAATTAGTTGTATACTGAAAACGTAATATTTTATTCAAATTTTAAATATGTTTTAAAAAAAGTACAAACACCAAAATAAATTATTTAATTATATTTATATCACTTTTTCAATGTATAAAATTAAACTATTTAGTTCCACTTACTAATTATTCAACAACACAATTTTAATTTCTCTTGAGACAAATAAAAGATGGAAATAGTTGGTGTGTATATCGATTATTCGATGGGTGATACAAAGGATTAATTGTTTCATACAATAGTCATATTAATCGCTAACATTTAATTACTTTGACGAATTAAATCAGGCTATATGCTGACATTCTAGTTATTGATCTGTTCATTGATTCTGTTTAATGATCTGTTTATTTTCCGAAGTAAAGTGGTAAAAAAAATTATAAAATTGACGAATAATATAAAATATATTTTAAATTGTGCGAATTTATTAAAGAATCAATTAATTTTATATTAATTTTAAATTTAGTAGGGAAATTAGTAAAATGTATTAAATGATTTAATTAAACATGAAATCATTACAATTAAATCTAATTTAAAAACAATGAAATTTGAATCCAACGGCTTCATTACTGTCTTTATTACTTTCCCTTCAATACATGATAATGCATAAGGGAAGTATTGGAATCATGTCGAAAATAGCAACTCGAGTTTTCGACGGATCTACACGGTTTGGGTTCTCTAGAACACGAAAAAACTAGTTTTAGAGTAACGTTTGTGTCTCTCTCTGTATGTGTGTGTTTGTCTGTCTGTGCAATGTATGTAACCACTGTAGCTCAAAACCGAATTGACGAACTTACATAAAATTTTATAGATGTCATTTGTGGGTGATCCTGGTGCTGATTGGACTTTTACGATTCGAGATAAAAAAACCTGCCCTTTTTCGCGAAATGGGCCTCAAAAATATCATGTTTCATCTCTAGCTAAAATAATAATTGACCAAATTAAAAAAAATAAATTGGTATATAAGTCCCTTGTTGGCTACCCTGATGCTGATTAGATTTTGGTACGATTTGGGAAAACAAAGCTTACGTTTTTTTTCCCAAAATAGTCTTTTTAAACATGGCTGGGTAAAAAATAGTATATAATTCCTTTCTAAATACTTTTTAATATCAATAGAATTTATATGTTTGAAAATTATCTTATAAAATAACATAGCACATTTGGATTTTTACGTGAAATTCAAAAATTATTTAAAATTATTCATTACATATAGTAAGGAAATATACATAAGGTAAGGAAATATCGAATAGTTTTGCATAATATTGTTGCATAATATACTCAATTTTCTTTCAAATCCGGTTTTAGAAAAGTGAAATTGAATTCTTATTAAAAATATGTAGCTCTTTAATTAGCATAAAATTCAGCAATAAATCAATGAATAAAATACACTTTGCGCGCAGGATACGGAAAATGTGAGCAACGAAGGGGATCCAGCGTGTCCTTAAAACAGCTGTATGCTGCATTATTGTGTTATTTGTGCTTATACACGTAGCTAAAGCTTTCCTTATATAATAAATCGTTTTAATAGCAGTAATATAAGCCCTTCTAAAGAGGAATCAAAAGTATAAGCAAGCATAGTAAAATGGGAAAAGTAGTTTAAGTGCAAGACGTTTGTTGAATTTGAAGACAAGTAAAGATGCAAATTCTGGATTCAATTATCACTTGATTTAACTTTTGAAAATTTGCTGCATGTCTGAGAAACAATTTATAAAGTAGTGTTTTAAAATAAGAAACGAAAAATGAGATACGCAAATGTGTGTCATAAATCTTTCTGAGGAAATTAAGTTAAATTTCGATGAAGGCTCGTGTCCCATAGACATCTCTAACCATATCTGATAAAGATTTCAGCGGATTAAAAATGGGATAATAAATAAATAACAATTTATAAACCCTTATACGGTAAACCATTCTTCGAACATATCTAATTAGTTTGGAAATTGAAAAAAATTAATGTTCACTATATGGATAAAGCGCCTATTTGCTTATAACTGTAAAATTCAAAATGTTAACTGAAGCTAAAGCTAACAAGTTTATAATTTAACTTTTTTATTTGCGGATTAGGATTCTCAAACAACCTCTGTTGATGATTTTTGGTTTTTTTCTATTTTGTTAAACTTCTAAACTTTCAAAAGTTTGATTAATTAAGAGCCTTCAAAATGCTATCTGTGATAAAAGATAAAATTAATGCATTGCTTTACAAAGCACTAATAAGCTAAGATTTCAAATAGCTATTTCATATAATTGTAGAACTATTATAATAAAAGAAATATATTTTTTAAATTCAAATTTTGTATAAAGTTCATTAAATGAATTTATAATAATCCATATACATTTTTTAATAATTTTAATTAATCTTCGACATTCTTCATAAATGTGAAATATATTTGTTTGGATTTAAATAAAAGTTATTCAAAACAAATATTCTACCAACATTAGAGAGAAGTCATATTTAAGTATTTAAATAATACCAATTTATTCTTATCTTATGTGCATTAATAATGAAACAACAGCCAAAACGTATTCAGTTAGTAACTCTAAATAAAACGTTCTTCGTTTTAATGTACACTGAAAAAAAATTAAATGACAGCAGCTATGTTTTTATTGTTTTTTTATGTTGAATATAATAGGACAGATATGTTTTGATAAACAAACGACATTGTTAAAATACTTTGTTAAAATTTTGATAAGTTACAAAATTTGTTGTTTAAATTTGACAATTTTTTTATCTTATTTGGCGAGTTAAATATGTATATTTACAAGTACATCAATTCACAAGAATAAAAGTTATTTATGCCCTTGGATCGTGGTTGTAATTCAGAGTAGACTTTGAACAATGTACTTTATAAATAAATGCGTGTCTAATTTGCTTAATCAATTGTATTTAAATTAGCGGTTTCTTATACAATTTATGAATATTTCTCAAACTCTTAGAAAATTGCTTGAAATTCGAAGTGTTTTATCTTTAATTTGTGCTCTTGTCTTTTTACTATATCTTATGAATCAGTTTATCAAACTTGTTTCTATTAATACTTTTCAACTAAATAATAAAAAATGCACTTCTTTTGCAAACTAATATTTTATATAAATAATTACTTGTAAAATTTATAATTGAATTAACCAGTGAGACTCAAATCTACTTATGTATCAATTTTTGATACATAAGTCGATTGTTGCTACTTGATATCAATCTTTTGATTGATACCAAGATGGCATGAAAATGTACATGTAGGGGTTAACTTGCTCTACTCAAGAGGGTATTAATGATGTCACGAACACAAAAATTGTATCACGGCTATTCACTGTAATGATTTAAACAGTTAAGTTTCGTAATTATTGAGCCATAAATAACCCCTTTTATGCACAATTATGTCAAAATTTTCCCTATGCTGCCATGTTAGGAAATATCAAATTTTGAATAAATTTCAAAATTTTTGTATGAATTTCAAAAAATTCTATCTAGTTCTATATTTGTCTTTAATAAAGTTGGAAAAAAGGTTTTCTGAAAACCCATTAATATTTGTGGCAGCTATTGTGTATACAAGAAATCAAATATACGACAGACAGACATTACTCTAAAAATATTTAAAACCTATTCAGGAGGTCCTAAAACATAAATTGGCGTCAAAATCTCGATGTTAAAAAATTTCGTGAAAATAATATAGAAACGTGAACAAGGATTAATATTATAGATTTAACAATAAATCCCCCAAACGTAAGGTGCATGAAAATTTAGTTCTTCGTTCGTTCCTTACTAATTCCCCCGTGGTGAAGGGGCGCCTACGCACCACGTCTACAAGACCCCTGGTCCCATGACGAAGGGGAGAAAATTTGCAGTTTCACTTTTATAGAGGCTCCCCGAAGGGCGGAAGTCTGACTTGACCTCGACAAGACACCATCCATGCCCGCTGGCGGGATTCGAACCCACAACTCGGCAATCCAGCGATCAGACGGAAACGCATGCCCCTGACCGCTCGACCACCAGATCGGCAAATTTGGTTCTTTCTAGTAATATGTGAAATATAGAGGACATTTTATTTAGACAGCTTCCATAAATTAAAATATACTAAGAAATAAAAGTCGTATCAGCTGTTCCAGTAGGAGCGATGCCAGTTATGATTTCGCATATGATTACACTTTTAATGGTTAAGATGTACTTTTAAACAGCAAATGGGATTACTATTTTATTGATCCTGGATCATTATATTGACAATGGTTTAATTGATGAGGTAAATCCTTTCACATAAGAAGAAATAAGCTTAACTTTATTAAGAAAATCGTCCTTTTTATGTAATATTTTTTTATAACAAAATTAATTAAATGATTCAATTTTACAAAGACAAAACGCTCTCTATTTCCGTTCAATATTTAATTAATTTCCGTTTAATATATCCTCAATATTTCCGTTTTTATCTCTTTACAAAATAGTTGAAAGTGTTTATGACTTTGTTTATTCTGTCTGTCCGTTCGCACGATAACTGCCGTAAAAATGACTCTATCAAAATGAAATTTTAGTATGTTGTTCAGACGGTCTGTGTGACATATGGGGATGTAAATGAATAATATCACCCAATTAGCTTTGGATTCAACCAGGATTGTAAAAATGAAATACATTGAACCCTATGGGACCTAATTTTTTAAACATTTTTAAAGTGAATTTAAAATTCACAAATTGCTTTGAAAGTTTTTAGAAAATATTCAAAATATCCCATAAAGATTATAAAAAAAAATTCAGCAAAATATATTTGGTAGTTTTCTAAATAAAAATTAAAATATTAATTACATCCATATAATATGAAGGGGTCACGTGACCCTCTTCAAAATGAATTATGGCATCCGTCTTGTGTCGAAATCGTGATTTTTAAAGTTCTTTTTAATTTATATTTAGTGTCGTATCCGTCTTAAAGTCGCTTTATTTTCACTTCATTTCTCTGTATTTGTATTCTGAAATAGCGCAATTATAATATATTTGAGTTTAAACGATCAATGCCATCCATCCTGTGTCAAAATCGTGGTTTTTAGAGTTCCTTTTAATTTATATTTAGTATTGTATCCTTCCTAAAAACGTTTTATTTTTGTTTAATTTCTGTGCATCTATATCCTGAAACAACGCAATTAGAACACATTTGAGTTTAAATGATCATCAAACTTTGATTAGTTTTACAACGAAGGTTATTTTTCACTTACGGAGAATGCAAACACACCAAGCTGAAAGATGATTTGTATAAGAATTGCTGATTTTCTTTAATGCAAAATTATTTAGATTTGGTGTCTGCAATATAGCTGATATGATGGAAACGTTCATTGATTTTACATAAAGAAGCATACGATTTTATAGCAGACTTTTTCGATGAAGTTTTAAGCATAGAGTTAAATTACTTTTACCTCCATGGTTTTAAGATTTTAAGTAAAATAAATTATTGTAGTATTATGATAAATGAAATTTATGGAAAAAAGTGTAAGAATGAAATATTTACGGCTTTTTCATAAAGAGCCAGGCGATTTATATTCCAAAGACGTCATTTGAATACTGTTCATTTTTTTCGAAGAAGTTTTAAGTTTTCAAATATAGTAAGTTATCGTAGTATTGTGATAATTTAAAAAATATTACCTCTGAATATATCTCATTTTAGAGATGTTTAGATGAAATTGCATTGCAGTTGGAAAGTGTTTCATAATCAATGCTTTATGCACGATTGATCTTTATTGTTTTTAATTTTTGCACGTTGTCGTTCTTTAACTTACGCCAAATCGCCAAATGAAAAATAAATCAAAATTCAATATTGAATTAAATTGAAAATTGGTTTATTTTTATCAGTTAAAAAAATATTGATTTTAAACAGATTTTGTACGGGATTTAATCAATAAGGAAGATTTTAATTTTAATCAACAATGAAATTGAGAAAAATATAATTTGAATTTATTGAGAAAGTTATGTGCTATTCCCATTAAAATTTCTCGTTATGAATGTATGTAATCACCCTAGAGGTTTGCTAGGGGTCGGGCCTGATTTTGGGGCAAATTTAGCCAATGAACCAAGTTGGTCCACATTGTGAAAGGAATTTTGAACCAGGCTGATTTTTCAATTATTTTGAATGTTTGGAATTTTGAAAATATTTGAATTTTGAGCCCCAGGTTGAGCAAAAATCTAAAATTTCAATCTGGGCTTATGATTTTATGTTTTGAGCTTATGATTTTAGATATTTCTCTAAAAGCAATATTTTATTGGGCAGTGTTCAAATTCAAAGATGAACGGGTTCGTTTGGCCTTAAAATCCAGATTGAAAAGACTTTTACGAGCTCGGGACGGGTTAAAACTTTATAATTGCAGGACCAGATTAAAATTTTATTATTGCCGGACCAGGTTGAGTAAAAATCTAAAATTTCAATCTGGGCTTATGATTTTATGTTTTGAGCTTATGATTTTAGATATTTCTCTAAAAGCAATATTTTATTGGGTCGTGTTCAAATTCAAAGATGAACGGGTTCGTTTGGCCTTAAAATCCAGATTGAAAGGATTTTTACGGGCTCGGGACGGGTTAAAACTTTATTATTGCAGGACGAGTTTAAAATTTTATTATTGCCGGACCAGGTTAAAATTATATAATTTCTGGACCAGGTTGAGTAAAAATCTAAAATTTCAATCTGGGCTTATGATTTTATGTTTTGAGCTTATGATTTTAGATATTTCTTTAAAAGCAATATTTTATTGGGCCGAGTTCAAACTCAAAGATGAACGAGTTTGTTTGGCCTTAAAATTCAGATTGAAAAGACTTTTACGGGCTCCGGATGGGTTGAACTTTATTTTTGTCAGATCAGGTTGGGTAAAAATCTAAAATATCAATCTGTAGAGAGTGTTTGTCTAAAAGCCAAACCAACAGGTGATGTGTTAGGAGAAAGATGGTAAGTTTCTGTGGTTGCCACTCCCATTGAGTTCCGGTCTAATTGGGTCTAACTCCCGACCGTCTAAACCTTACACTTTTCCTTAGACCAGGCGGTTTGGGAAAAAATAAAGATTCATATCGAAACTTCTAATCCACTCATTAGCGTGCGTAATATAAATTATATTTTTAAATATTATGTTATCCTCTTGTTTTAAGAACACTTATTGTCGAAGGAAAAAGATAACGCCTCTTTTAGCGCCAAACGTAAGCAGCGTTCTACAGAAACGCAAAGAATCCTAAAAACATCTATAACGCACGCTTTTAAGACAAAGAAATACCTCTTTCCTAGCTATGAAAATTTTCTTTCACAAATTAAAAGCATTACTTTATGAAGTGTGTTTAAGTAAATGCCTCGGCTTTCTACAAAGCAACAGACAAAGAACAGGGCATGATGCATGCTATTCTGGGCCTTCAGCCAACTCGCATGCCTCCTCAAAAAACTGGGTAAACAGAGCTCGTAATTTACTGAGCAACGTAGTTTTAAACGCGGTTTCTTAAGGCAATCTCACTGCTTGGGGTGCAGTGTTTTAGTTGTTGATAGGGAGCCGTGCAGTGTTTTCTCCACAATAGTTTTCTGCTTAAAACCGCGCTATAAATATTCATAAAAGAGGTTTTAATTTCTTGAAAGCAAATATTGTGTTACAGGCATAAGATATATGTAATATTTATTTTGTTGTTTTCCCCCTTTTTTGGGTTCTGTTTAGAAAAATATCGCAATGAGGTTGAACATGTTGCTTTTAAGGATACGTATTAAGTGTAAATTGCATTTTTGCCTTTTGGATAAAGCATATTGTATTTTGTAAAATACCATATAACAATGGATGTTTTGTAGCGTGTAAGATACTAGGAGGTAAATTGTTTTAAAAATTATTTTCTTTGGGAATTTTTATTGATTTGCGAACGCTCAGGCGCATTCATGAATGTTCCGCTTGGTTTTATGCATGAGCCGTTTGTTTGTCGCGTCAGCATATACAGCGAAATTTATAAATAGAATATTTTTCTCCATTCATTGACGAAAACTTTGAAGTATTCCAGAAATTGCATTTTTAAATCCTTATTAGAAGAATAAGTAATTTAAAACAACCTACATTATCAATAATAAAATTAATATGAACACTGAGTAATATATCTTAAAAATAATCTTTTGCTCATTTGGGACACGATACTGTTTTTTTTTAATTTTTGAATATTTCCTTAATTATTGTTATCTGTATAGTTATTTTTTTCTTAACTGGCATTTCTACAGTATTGTTTCTTGATAAAGGAAGCTTATTTAACTCCCAAAATAGTTTGTTTCCTTCATTTTGTTATATGCAACTTATTTTCCTGGTTTTAAACATTATGATCCCAACGTTTATGCTTCTTATACTTTTATGATACTTCACTTTTATGTTGTTACTGCTTTTGCAATTTTAGTATATTTTTCTATTTACTTGGGTTTGTTCATTTCCTACTCCTTTTAATTTCTCCCCAGTTCCGTATTTTTGTGAGTAACTTAAAGGTTTTAATTTTTCTCTTTTACTTTAAATTTTTTTCATATTAGTGCGGCTTTACAGTTTCAATTCTTTCGCTGTGCGTAACGTGGGGACTATCAGCTTGAGTTGGTATATTTATGGAGTCTCGATTTCTGCTAACCCCCGCTATTGAATTTTTCGCTTTGAGTGTTCCGTTTTAAATAATATTGAAATAACTGAGTAACAGATGCATTGATGTAGTTAATTTTTAAAGTAAAACTAAAAAAATGATATATCGTATCGATTACGCGTTCAGTATATCACGGGTTACCTACCAGTTTCTATTAAAATCAATTATTACTTACAGATTTTGCCTAAATTCGGCTAAAGCTAATTTAGTGCTTCCAGTGATCCAGATTTTTATTTGCTAATCAGTATGGAATGGACGACACCTACAATAGTAGCAAAAACATTTGATAAGTGCTATAAGGTTTGAATTTCCATGGACACCGACAAATTCAGTCTTGACACTCAGCCGGCACTAAATTTAATAAATGTTTAGTTTAAGATATACGAGATTGGAATAATCAAGTTCATACTCACAGAACTCGCCTAAAGGTGGAGTTCTCGAAATCGATCTCCCATTACATATTATTCAATTGTAGGGCAGAATTTGTTATTCTCCTTAGAGGTTTACAAAATTATGAAACATAGCAAGTTCTGTTGCAACCATTGAAGGTATTTGATGGCTATTTGATGCTGCAGAGTGTTTAAAAAGAGACAGAAACTGATTTATTATATGTAATAGGAGAACGATAAAAACATTCAGCCATAAACGAGTCTTTGTAAGATAGATGTAAACACGATCTTTACAATTATGTTAGTCAGGTAGTCATGATGATGACCACTGAGTTCTGGAGATACAGTTTCCTGTATTAAGAACTACACAAGAGCTTGACCATTTTTGGTAGAATGGATACATATTGTTCTTATCTAAATAATATATTTCTGTGGGAGCCATCATTCTCAATTTGAGATTTTATGTTCTGGTAAAAGTTGCACTTGCTTACCTCTGAGTCCACATCAGATATAGAAGTAGATCTTAAAATGTCTACTTCTATGGTTAAAGAAATGTACACTATAACATCCATATTTTATTTCCTACATTTCGACATCTATATGTCCGCTTCCATATTTACATTTCTAAATTTTCACTTACAAATATTTACTTCTATATCTATTGAGCAACTGAATCAATTGCTTCAGATGCTCAAATGTTAAAGCTTTGGTCTGGTTAGCCAAATATCGATGGTTCGAATCTCCACTACGGAAAGGGTTCCTTAAACTAGTTTTAAATTTTAGAATGACCAGTCATTGTACACAAACACCACATAAAAGTAAATGTAAATATTAAATATATAATATGATTAATAACACTTTCGATTCTTCCTTAAAGAAAGCAGACGTATGCAATTTACTTGATAAGAATTGAATAGAGAGAGTTTTGATCCCTGTTCGTCATGTTAAAACATTATATTTACTTAACAAACGCCAAGGAAGAACTGAGCAAGTCAGTATTTTCTCAGCGTTTGTTAAGTAAAAACGCGTTTGACCTCATAGTTTTTTGACCTGATGAAGAGGGATTAAAATTCTATTAAAACAATTGTCATGTAATTTGCATATGTCTGTTTTCTTTAAGGAAGTATTGAAAATGTAATTCTCACAATCAGTAGTCTTATTTTTGTGATATGATATGACATTCCCGAGTTCGAACGTAAAGCACCTTACTGCGAGAATTACAATTTCCCTGCAATCTTTTGATATTCTTTTTTTTTACCACCCGAGAGAGAGAGAAAAGGAGAGGAAAGAACACGGTTTACCTTTTTTTCCAATTCTACAATCGCTGACCCGTCACGTGATATGCGGACTGGGAAGAGGGGTGAGCTTGAAGAAGATTTGTGTGCTTTTTAAAATGAGCACATAAAATGTCGAAATGTTTGGAGTTTCATTACAATCGTATAAGAAATATATTGATCTATCAATACTATCATAACGCAAGAATTTGGAAGTTCAGTGAGGAATTTATGACACGTATTATCTTATTTTGAGAGAAACAAATTTTTCTGAAATAAATAAGTGGGTTATGTTATTTTATGTAGTTATATTTTACCATCGTAATGCATATATAAGTATTGGAATTGTGTCGAAATTCGAATTTTGATGGTTCTACACGTTTTGAACACTTTGGAATTCGAAAAATCTTTTTCAACGTGACTTTTGTGTGTGTTTGTCTGTCTGTGAAATTAATGGGAATTGATGCCAGTTAAAGAGAACATTTAAGTAAAATGGCTATTTTTCCAAGTCATAATTCGTACAAAATGCTTAATTCATAGGTTATAGAGCTCGTAATTATATCAATCAAACAACTAATGGACGATCATAGTGATAATATAAATTTATTAGAACAAATCTTATTAAATATCATTTTAAAAGCATAATTTTCCTTACATTTTTTCTAATTATATATATTAAGTTTTGTTCCATTCACAGGATATTCTAAGATTTAAAATACTTTGAAAATAGATGCATATTAATAAATAAATACACTTTGTGCAAAGGATAAGGAAAATTTGACTGCTAAAGTTTTCTTTATCGACTTATAATCACTAATAAACATGACAGTCTCTAATATCTATTTAATATTTGGAGTTAGAGTAGGGTTAAAATCCATTTCCTACGGCTTTTTATTTAGCAAGCATTTGAAACTTTAAAATCAGGCAAATAATTTTCAGGTATATATATGTCACTTAGTTAACTGTATTTGTTGGCGATTTTGAATTAAGTTTGAATACTATAGTATAAAAACCTTGAAATTTTTAAAATTTGTAACTATAACGAAAATATATGCTGCAGAATCACCTGAACAGTTTCTGACATTTTTGGATTTTGGAGCGTATGTGTGTGCTGTCTCGTGGGTTTGGAAACACTAGTTGTTAAATAAATGCATACCAAAATAACATTTTATATTATATAGATTGCTTAAAAACTTGCACTGGATAGAATTTTTTTCTAATTTTCGTGATTAGAGCAATCGTTATTCCAAGACAATGATTTTAACTAGATTATTCTGTATGAATATATCATGTTTATTTCTGAAATATTGATAGTACTAATATTCTATTAAAATTTTCTCTGGGCTACCATCTAAAAAAATTATAGTTTAGATTCTGTTTTGAGAACTTATATAGTGCTTATAAACACCAGTCAACAAATTCCCGTATCAAATGGAAGTTTTATACACAAATATAAGTTGAAACTTAATATATATAATTTGTTTTTAAATGCATCTAGTTCTTAATCTGCTCTTACCTTGAGATAGTAAATTCCTGAAAACGATTTTTTGTAAAAATGATAGCTCCTATAAATGTGTCACAATTTTCATTTTAATACTTATTATAACACAGGTGAACTAAAATAACAGTGAATGTATGAATAAGTCGATAGGAGTCTTTTACTTCAAAAACTTCTTTCTGTTAAGTGAAAAATTTATTTCACTACTTTTAATTTTAAAAGAGGTCGATATAACATAAACATAAGATAAAAGTAAATAGGTATCCTTCGATATAACGTTTTGGAGTTCGAATGCAGAGCATTCTTCCACAAGAGCTGCATTTCTCATACAATCTTGGATATTTCACTTTTTTTTTACCACCCAAGAGAGGGTAAACACGGTTTGCCTTTTTTCCCAATTCTACCATCACTGACCCATCACGTGATATGTGGACGGAGAAAAAGATGAGCTTGGAGAAGATTTGTGTGTTTCTTTAAAAATGAGTACGTATAACATCAGAAAGAAATTTCAGTTTCATTACATTCGGATGAAGAGTATATTATTATATATAAGTTATTCTGACGCTAGAATTAGGAATTTATGAGCTAATATTTGCTTTTATTTTAATGCAAATAAATTATTCGGCGTTAAATGAAGAGCTATTTCATGCTAAAATATTATTTCCTAGTATAGAAATCGATAAAAATGACCTTTAATTAGGAAATACGACACACGTCGATTTTTAAGCGTGTAATCAAAAATAGAAAATACATATTCATATCTGCAAAATAAAATACTGTTTTTTAACACTTTACAACAAAGTTGAAAAGTGTTTATGACTTTGTTCATTCATTCTGCCTGTCTGTCTGTCTGTCTGTCTGTCCGTTAGCATGATAACTGCCGTAAAAATGACTTAATCAAAATGAAATATTAGTATGTTGTTCAGACGGTCTGTAAGACCTATGGGAATATAAATGAATAATATCACCCAATTAGTTTTGGATTGAACCCGGGTTGAAAAAATGAAATACATTGAGCCCTATGGGACCTAATTTTTCAAACATGTTTTAAGCGGATTTAAAATTCACAAATTGCTTCGAAAATTTTAGGTAATAGTCAAATTGTTCCATAAAATATATAAAAAAAAAATCAGCGAAATATATTCAGTAGTTTTTAAATAAAAATTAAAATAATAATTACACCTTTTATATGAAACGATCACGTGACCATGATATGAAACGATCACATGACCCACTTCAAAATGATATATGGCATCCATCTTGTTTCAAAATCGTGATTTTTTAGAGTTCTTTTTAATTCATATTGAGTGTTGTATCCGTCTTAAAACTACTTTATTTCTGCTTAAATTCTGTGCATCTACATACTAAAACAACACAATGACAATATATTTGAGTTTAAATTCTCATTCAAATTTGATTATTTCTACACCTAAGCCTATTTTTCACCTATGTAAAATGTAAACAGCAAAATATGTAGAATGAGTTGTATTAGAATTACTGTATTTCTTTAACACAAAATAATTCAGTCCATGGAGTCTGCATGACTGATATGAATGAAATATTAATTGATTTTATAAACAGAAGGACGATTTTTTTCGATGAAGTTTTAAGCATAGAGTTTATGAATTGTAGCTCCATGGTCTTAATTTTTAAATAGAATAAATTATTATAGTATTGTGATGAATGAAATGAATGAAATCCTGCTTTTATAGAGAGATCCAGGCGTGTTATTTTTTCTATGACGTCATTTGAATTTATTTCAGTTGTTTTCGATGAAGTTTTTAAATATAATAAATTATCGTAGAATTGTGATAGTTTTAAAAATATTACCGTGGAATGTATTGCATTTTAGAGATATTTAAACCAGGCAATTTATATTTCAATGCCGTCATTTGAATGAAGTTCATTTTTTTCAATAAAGGTTGAAGTTTTCAAATATAATAAATCAATGTAGTATTGTGATAAGTTTTAAAATATTACCGAGGAATGTATTGCATGTTTAAATAAAATTGCATTGAAGTTGGAAAGTGTTTCATAATCAATGCTTTAAGCATGATTGATCTTTCTTGTTTATTCATCCGATCGTCACATTTAGAATCTCACCTTGATGTATTGATCTCACATTGATTTCAAATTGATCTCATATCCTGGTTCATATCCCTCTCTCACACGCCTGACTACGTCCAAGCAAATCCTTTTGAAATTAATATAATGATAATATTTATATTTTGTAACTTATGTCATGGCTTTTGAAACATATATTTTCGCATATTTTTATGTGCTTGTACTGAATTAATATTCCTAGGAAAAATATAAATAACAAAATTAAATGAAATGCATGTAAAACATTTAAACTCCAGAAAACTACTAATAAAATTAGTTACAATAATAAGTTATCTATACTGTTAATCAAATATGTTTAAGTTGAATAAATATCGAACGGAAAAGCATTAAGACATTTAGAAATTTCAAATATATTTTTGAAGTCGAAAGATAATTTTTAAATAAATTTATTATTGTAATTACTTTCGTTAATCTTTGTTGTAACGTTGTTTTGACAAAACGGTAACAGAGGAACAATGGAAAACTTCAGAGAAAATAATGTTCAGATAATTTTAAGTTATGTTTGAAAGTTGCATAAACATTAATTTTCCATAAGTAATGGAAGATTGTTTCAATATTTACACTTATTCGCAGTTTGTGTGTTTTGCATGAAATAAAATAACTAAATAACAATTTATATTTAATATATTGTGCACCAAATATTTAGAATTGAAGTTGACATTTTTAGGATGAAAAGACTTGTCCAATGATTTCGATATTTTAGCTTTATTTTTGCACAAATACCCGTTCACGTAAATAAAGCACAAGAATTTAGCTACAAATTATCATTTGCAACCCAAAATTTGCAAAAAATTTAAATAAAATATCAATGCTACATTAATCGCTAAAGTCATACGGATATGCAACCCTGCGTACAACATCGCATCTTTTTGTATGTAAAAATGATTTAGTAACAACAAAAATTACGCTGCAAAGACTTCAATTTCAACTTAAAAATATGAAATAATTGGATAATATATTTCAATTAAATTAGAAAATATAGTTTAAAAATATTTTTTCATTTTAGTTATAAATATAAATTTTGTTCGGAATTTTCTTCAATGGATGAAATATTTTCGAAATCTGAAAGAATTATTCAAAAATATCAATTGTGTTTTCTTGTCAAAGCTTTTTCATAATTCAGAAAATACTCTATATATATTTCAAAATATTTAAATAACATTACACATTTTTTAACACTTTACAACAAAGTTGAAAAGTGTTTATGACTTTGTTCATTCTGTCTGTCTGTCTGTCTGTCTGTCTGTCTGTCTCTCTGTCTGTCTGTCTGTCTGTCTGTCTGTCTGTCCGTTAGCACGATAACTACCGTAAAAATGACTTAATCAAAATGAAATTTTAGTATGTTGTTCAGACGGTCTATAGGACCTATGGGAATATAAATGAATAATATCACCCAATTAGTTTTGGATTGAACCCGGGTTGAAAAAATGGAATACATTGAGCCCTATGGGACCTAATTTTTCAAGCATTTTTTAAGCGGATTTAAAATTCACAAATTGCTTCGAAAATTTTAGGCAATATTCAAATTGTTCCATAAAATATATAAAAAAAAATTCAGCGAAATATATTCAGTAGTTTTTTAAATAAAAATTAAAATAATAATAACACCTCTTATATGAAGCGATCACGTGTCCATGATATGAAACGATCACATGACCCACTTCAAAATGATATATGGCATCCATCTTGTCTCAAAATCGTGATTTTTAAAGTTCTTTCTAATTCATATTGAGTGTTGTATCCATCCTAAAACTACTTTATTTTGGCCTAAATTCTGTGCATCTACATACTTTAACAACGCAATGATAATATATTTCAGTTTAAATGCTCATACAAATATGATTATTTCTACTATTAAGCCTATTTTTCACCTATGTAAAATGTAAACAGCAAAATATGTAGAATGAGTTGTATTAGAATCGCTGTAATTCTTTAACACAAAATCATTTAGTCCATAGAGTCTGCATGGCTGATATGAATGAAATATTCATTGATTTTAGAAAGAGAAGGACGATAATTTTCGATGAAGTTTTACGCATAGAGTTTTACTTACTTGTAGCTCCATGGTCTTAATTTTTAAATAATATAAATTATTATAGTATTGTGATGAATGACATGAATGGGGGAATTATTTATGAATGAAATGTTGCTTTTATAGAGAGAGCCAGGCGTGTTATTTTTTCTATGACGTCATTTGAATGGAAGTCAGTTGTTTTCGATGAAGTTTTCAAATATAATAAATTATCGTAGTATTATGATAATTCTAAAATTATTACCGAGGAATGTATCACATTTTAGAGATGTTTAAACCAGGCAATTTATATTTTAATGCCGTCATTTGAATGAAGTTAATTTTTTTCGATGAAGGTTTAAGGTTTCAAATATAATAAATTAATGTAGTATTGTGATAAGTTTTAAAATATTACCGAGGAATGTATTGGATTTTAGACATGTTTAAATAAAATTGCATTGAAGTTGGAAAGTGTTTCATAATCAATGCTTTAAGCATGATTGATCTTTCTTGTTTATTTTTACGAAGTGTACGTTTGCATATCAATACCATTATTCCTGAGAATAAATTTTTATAAATATTTTTGTCTCTCAAATTGAAAATCGGAGAAAAACAACTTTTCTAAACAACTATTGACATAATCATTTAGTTTAATTTATATTTTTTACGTAATTAAAGTACAAATTATCTGTCACTTCTATTGATGAAGTGTAATTGATATGTATTTGGTAGTTTGTATCAATTTAAAAATATAATTAAAGCATAAATAATAATGCGTATATAACATAAGTAGGTAATAAATTATAAAATAATTAGAAAATATCTTTGAAAGTTCTATCAGTTTGAATGTATTTTTTAGAAATTGGTTTGAAGCCATTTTAAATATTACATATTTAGAATTCTATTTATTTATTAATTTTTAAAATTCAGTAAAATGTACAAAATAAATAATATATAATTTTTATTTTCTAAGTTTTAATATAAAATTTCCACAATATATGAAAAATGTTATAGTTAAATGTTCCCATAAAGTCAATATACCAATATATTTATTTTCTGTAACGATTTTATGTGCTTATCAAAAGCTTTATTCATTTGACACATTCCCGTTCATTTCTTTACTACCCATGGTGTTTCCGTGTCGTAAAACTTGTTTTAAAGGCATTCTAACTCCCGAAGTTTGAATATAATACATACGACTCATTCATCATCTGCGTATGATATTAATCAAAAATATACAAAATACATGCTCTTTTTTAATATCATAATTCCTTATTTCTATTTTAGTCATTTACCTAATTAAAAACATAAATTATTAACTTTCATCTATAAAGAAAGTATAACTGCCACAGTTTGTAGTTTGCCTAAATTGAAAAATATGAATAAAAGCACAAATTATAATGTATTTACAATATAATTAGATAATAAATTTTGAAAACAATTTGAAAATATTTTTTAGAAAACAGCATGAAAATAATGTTTTGAAAATTTGTGTGAAGTTATAATTGGGATTTAATCATATTTCTAATTTTCAAGAACAATCCTTACTGTATTATTAAAATACACAAAAATATTAAAATTATTTATGGCCATATGACATCGTCTTCAATGTCCCATGTCATATGATATGAACTACACGCTTTCTGACTACTGACTATGAAAAACTTTTGCATAAGCATTTTAAATATTAATAACTTTTTGGCTGCAATTATTCTTTCAAAAGATGCAAGACACGAAACTACAAAATGCTATCCGTAAATTTTATTTTTTACTGTGTTATCCTTCAATTTAATTTTAATAATTTTCCTCAAATTTATGGAAATTTACCATTTAAAATTATTTAATGTATCAATTTGACAAATATTTTAATATTTTCAGTCCAATTTTATTTAACTATCAGTAGCGTTATTTCTTAACTATCAGTCCGTTTATTTCTTTATCACTTATAACGTCCCCATGCAGTAAAACCAGTTTTGAAGACATTAAAAAATGGTGCAGTTCGATTGCGCTCGCATTCAGTCTCTTCACTGCGCACCACATGTCTCACAAACTACAAAACTGTATATGCTTTTATTACATGCAAATAATGAGTATTTTATTGCAATCGTAGCCCGGTTTTATTACTTCTCTTGTAATAGGTAATTATTGTTTTAATTCCGAGCATGTTTTTTGATTTATATTGAAATTGTAACGTTAAGAACAGACAGTTTGAGAGCACTATTTATAAAATAATTAAGTATAATTAAATATAAATTTACTGAACGCCATTTTATTCTTCGGCTTTACTCAAGGCAATTACTTACAATTCAAATTGTTACTTACAATTCAAATTGTTAAGTGTCTGTCTAACTATTTTATGTAATGAGTTCCTTTTCAAAGATTGATGATCTTGCTGCTTCTAGGCACCGTTTTTTGATTGCCACTATGCAGGCACGAGGATTTATGTGACCTTAAATTCTATCTAGGGTACAATACATATGCAATTCCTGGAATTAATATATTTGTGTTTTTAGAAATTATATACTTGAGGTCTTTTATTGCATTGACTGCATACTAGGTTTCTATTTGTTGCCAAATGTAGTAATACATTTGCAGTACTATATAGTATTTTTAATTTTATATGTATATTTAATAAAGTATTGTCCACACAAAATGACGATTGTTCACACACCAAAACCATTATGTAACTTGAAATACTAATTGAAATTGTTTTCGCCTGCCTTGCGCCGATGGAAAATTGAACGGACATCCACGAGGTCCACTGAATTCTCTCATTGCAGATAAAAATTCAAGCCTTCCGTCAGAAGGGTTTTCATCAATGCTGCAACTGTCAGTTGTTTAACCATTCAAGAGACTGCTGCAGCCTCTCGGATAAGTTCCTGAAATGTGGGGTAGGACATCCGACGAGAGAGCGTAAGAAAGCTAGATAATTTCCAGCTATACGTTTTAACTGTGATCGACTTTGCGAAGTTTAAAATGTGCCTCTAAAACTCGTTGAATAGGTCGAAGTTCAAGGAAAGTAAATAAAAGATTCAACTCTCCCTATAGCTCGATGAGAAACATTTTCTTAATATAATTTTCTTCCCAAACACTTCAAGTTCTAACCTTCCCACGGGGTGACCATGACCGGGAATCCGAAGACCACTTGTTTACCTTGAAAATCTTTAAATTGTTGTTGCGGCTATTCAAATCACCTCTGATGCTTTTATGGAATATATTATTCAGTTGTAAGATACAAAATTTTAATAAATTTCTCCTGCCCGTTCAATTGTTACTCTAAACTTTCGGGTGTGTCGGAGGGTTAAGGAAGTAGTGTAAGTATAATGCTTTTATGGAATTCTACAATACTTCATAGAATTATAAATCTAATTTTAAATTGATGACATTAAGGAATTTCTCCAAAATGCAAAATACTGAATACTGAAATCAGACCATGATCCCCTAAATAAGACTTGCGAACTTGTGAAAATGCTCTCATCCAACGTCAAAAGGGCATATACATAAGCTTTGTTTTCATATTAACAGCCAGCTGCTTCTTTCTCCTAGTTTATTCCTCTCTTTTTGTAAATTTTTTGCTTCTAAATTTTAAGTTCTTAAATCTTTTCAACATTCTTAAATCTTTTTCAACCGTATCATTAACTGTTTTTCGAATAATTGTTATTTCTGTTTTTAGTTTCTGGAACGATTATTTTATACTTTCTGGCTGGGATTATTCAAATGATTTCATAGCATCAGATGTAATACAAATGCCAAATACTGGAGATTATAGGAATTTTGCACCTGGTGCTAAGACCTAGACACACGTTGGTGAATCGCCTTATGTAGATGGTCATTTTTTAATCATTTAAACCAGAGTTGCGTAGTATAGCCAATATGTTATCCTTAATTTTTGACAGCAGAACACTATGTTCTAGATTCAACCATTTAACTACTAACCTCACTCGATGCTGTTCTACCTCACTCGATGCTGACTTCTGTCATCTTATGGATACAGGATTCTTCGCGTGGTGCGTTTCTAAGGGTTGCATTTAAAACATTTAAACTATATTTTTCTTTGTTATTTTGTTTAAATAACTTTCTCCTTTTAATTAAAAATACTTTTGCACTGTAATAAACAAACCCAAAATTTTACTCATCGGCAAATTTCAACATGTAATCCATCATAGACTACTGGACCAATTAGGCCTATTGGGGAGTTAGCAACTGTTCACATGTTAGGTTGTTTTATGTACCGGATCTACCAAATAGAATCATGTATAATTTTGAAATAAATATCTACCGAAAAACGAGTTAGAAATTTAACATAAACTTTAGCAAATACGTTTCCCATGTTAAGCTAAACTAGATAAAATTCGTGCCTCTAGAATAACCAGGGATATTTTACTCTTCTCTGACCCTTATGTTGGTGGTGGTGGGGAAACACGTTTTTGCCTTTTCCCCCATCTGGCAAATGCTGCTGCTTGCCGCTGACCCATCACGTGACATGTGGAGGATGGTTGGGGGTGGGGGAGCTGGATTTCCGAGAGACGTGTAGCGCTGGAACCATTAGGAAGTGGACGTGATGGGAGGGTGGTTGAAGTGAAGGGAGGGGAGGACGGATGATGATGATGGAAATCGATCGTCCACCAGGCTGATAGTTGAGAGTAAGGGGGGAGTAAAGTCCAGTGGTCAAGTTATTTTTTAGCGCAATATTTTTTTAGGGTAGCATGTTTGTGAAGAAAACGGATATGAAGTGATGGTGGGAAGTCCAAATAGATGAGGTTCAAAATTTTAGCTAATTAAAATGACGAATGAATAAGTGCGTTGGACATATTTATTAAATGTCAAGGAGGAAATGTAAAGATTTTAATTTGTCTCTGTATAATATATGTTAAGAGCCGTAAAACTGACTCTCGGTATTGATGGTTTTGCATGTTTTGACATCCTTTATTGCACTTTAATTAAGTTATGTGTAATAGTTATAATGATGTCTACCTGTTTGTCTGTATACTTATCTGTCTGTTTGTGGGTTTCTGGAGACTATATCGCTCGAAAAAATTGAGAAAATCGAAGGAAATTTGGTACGAATATTTTAAATGATGAATGCCAAAGGCGTGTTGATATTCACTATGAACGGATAAGAGGAAATTTTTAAATTTTTGAAAATGATTTTTTCGAAAATGGAGGAAGGACGTTATTAAAAGATTTATTAAAAATTATGTTGAAAAATGTAAAGTAAATGGCTTTTTTGATGCAATTTTTAATTTAAAACCTATGATGAAATCGCAAACACACACACACACATACACCCTTCCGAGAGGTTGATTGTAGGGAAGGAGGGTACGGTCCCTGTGGATGCCTTCCCCACTGGGTTCCGGTCTAAATTGGGTGGCACTTCCCGGCCGTCCAAACAGTTGCCTTACACCTTTCTAGTAGGTCGGAAGGTCTGGGTCTCAACAACAACACACACATACACACATTCTAAGTAATTATGAGAAATTAATGGATCCTATTGTGTTTGATGATTTATGAGTCTGTGGGTTGGATATATATTTCGAATGCGTTGACCAAGTTGACAGAATTTTTATACGATACTTTCAATCGATAACGTCAAATGTCTGTAAAGTTTAAAGTATTACTTAAATGACAATTTCTGTGTAATTTTTAATTTGAAAGCAAATTGAATTTTTTTTTAGGACGCTGATGTATGTCTTTCTTGAGATATCGCACGTTCCTGTTTTAATCTAAAATAACAAAAAAATATGTTTAATATTATGAAATGAGTAAATTATATTTAAGAAATTTTAAATTATAAATAAATGGAAGTCATTGATTAGGACTCATCAATAATAATTGTTTAAAATTAGATGCGTCTAAGTGAAATATATTTTGAGGTGCGCGATTGATTTCGATGAAACTGAAATGAGAGAAAGAATAATGAACATTGCGATTTGAATGTTCTCACCCTACATGTACTCGTGGAACAACGGGCTAAATAAGCGCTCGTTAAGTAAATACAGATGAAAATAACACATTAAGCCTTCAACTTCTGTAACATCGGTCTTAAATAAAACTCCTTTCATTCTTCCGTATTTTTGATGCACAACCATGCCAATTGGGAAACACAATTTAACAACGACTAGATGAATACGTCACTGCTTTCCATAGCAATTGACATGTTCACAGTTTTGACATCATTATCATCAGAAAACTTCTTTGAAAGCTAGCGTTTGAATGGAAAATCTTAACTTTTATAGATCCATTAAAAAATTCATAAACATTAAAAAATAAAGTATTTCATTTTATTCGTATTAGAATGTGAATATATGACTCAATGCTCATGAGAAAAATTAGAATCGTGTGAATCTACAATTCTTTGATGAACGGCAATGGATAAGAATATAATCGTATTTTAATGTATTTTAATTTTTTTTAAATATAAAATATTATTCTACAGATTCGGTTCAAAACTTATTGGAAAGAGCTTTTTTTGAGCATTTTGATGGTATTAAGATAGAAATTTTGTGATAATATGTGATCACTAACAAGCCGGTTCGTTTGAAAATCGATCGAAATTGCGCTTCAACATAAAACAACTATAAATCTAATTCAAATTTAAATAAATCGTCTTGACTTTAACTGTCACTGTATCAGATTTTGAATCTGAGGATCATTTAGATTTTCTGCTCCACTTCTGATAAAAAACTTTTGATCGAATAAATATAAAAATGTGTATCTTCATTTATTAAGTAAGATATTAACTCATAATAATGTTATTTTTTTATTAACTTAGTTATCACATAACTAATAAATTTTTTGGTGTTCTAATAGCATGTTTTTTTAGTGCAAAATTGCTTGATAATGTTTTAAAATTTGAATTAATATGAAAAAATTTAACACAATAAATTTGCTAAGCAAGATTTTGCTTTGAACTCGCTGTGAAGTTTAAATTTTTAATTTTTGAAATTTTCTTTAAAATGTTTAAGATATGCACAGTGTTTTGCAGTTGCCTATATTGACAAATGCCTATATGTGCATATGCCATACGTAAGGGTTATATGTGTTTCTGTTTGAATTGAATTCTGCTGGTGTTTTGTTTTATTTTATTGTATTGTTCTTATTTTTACCCTTTTTTATTGATTTTTTTTATATTTTTTTTTATTGCTTCGTTCTGATTTTTTTATATGTTTAAGATTATTTAAATCTGTTTCTAATTTTTTATTTATATATTACTTACTGACAGTTCTCTGCTAGGTAGCCAATATCCTCAGCTACCTAAATTTCATTTTATTCTGAAACAGGAATTAGGAAAGTTGCAAATTTAGTGGGTTAGCCTCTTGTCTACGATTGCCTAAGGCAAACTGGATTTTATTTTCACATTTCTAAAGGGAATAAAATTATACGTCGAATAAGCAAAAAGAGTTAATCACTTCCACCTGTTGAAAATACCTATATTAAATAATTAACTCTTTTGTCTTTATTTAGGATAATTCTCCATTAAATAATGCTGCGTAAGCGACCTTACAATTCTTGAATAAATTTTGAGTTGTACATAATTGATTTAAAAATTGAAGCGCAAAGCACCATAGAGAATACAATATCAATTTAAAATCTGGTAACTCGATACCTATTGCCAAAGGATTAAAAATGAACTCTGATCCAATATCTCACCGTCATTACATTCTTTAAAATCTAATCGTTGTATCAGATAAAAGACAAAAAGCGTAACACTCTCCGAGGAGAAATTTAATAGCATCTTCATCTTAAAAGGAATAACGCTGCTACATCTAAGAAGAAGTCATTTTAGATCTACTAGTGTTGTCGCAGTAATAAATTTAATTGTATAGGGATATAAATGTGGTAGAGATAAACTTCTTAAAATGTGGTATTTAAATATATGAAGCGTGATTTGTGTTGATATTTAATCATGTCGATATTTTAAATGTTATAAAGTAAACTATTATAAATATATTATAGTATAATTATTTTAAATCATTATTATAATTATTATAACTATTATAGTATAATTATTATAAATCATCTTAAAGCCAAAGAAATTGAAAATGTTCTTTTAATTTCTTACCGTATTCTTAGAGGGATTTTTGTTTGGGTAATTTGCAATAATTATTTTTTTCATTTTTCGATGATGGGAAAACTCAAAAAGTTAAAAACTATAACAATTTTTTTTATGTTTTAACTTAATTTCCACATAATTTAACAATATTTTACGTTATAATATTTTCTAAGAATAGTTTCTAAGAAATGTTTCTATATATAAAAAAATAATTATTGTAAATTACCCAAACAAAAATCCTTCTAAGAATATGGTAAGAAATTAAAAGAACATTTTCAATTTGGCTTTAAGATGATTTATAATAATTATACTATAATAGTTATAATAATTATAATAATGATTTATAATAATTATACTATAATATATTTATAATAGTTTACATTATAACATTTAAAATATCGACATGATTAAATATCAAAACAAATCACGTTTCATATATTTAAATACCACATTTTAAGAAGCTTATCTCATCCACATTTATATCCCTATACAATTAAATTTATTACTGGGACAACACTAGTAGATCAAAAATGTCTTCTTCTTAGTTGTAGCAGAGTTATTCCTTTTAAGATGAAGATGCTATTAAATTTCTCCTCGGAGAGTGTTACGCTTTTTGTCTTTTATCTTATTCAACGATTAGATTTTAAAAATTGTAATGACGGTGAGATATTGGATCAGAGTTCATTTTTAATCCTTTGGCAATAGATATCGAGTTACCAGATTTTAAATTGATATTGTATTCTCCATGGTGCTTGTGCTTCAATTTTTAAATCAATTATGTACAACTCAAAATTTATTATAATGTATTATAAATTATAATAAATTATTATAAATTTATTATAAATTATAAATTATTATTTATTAATTATGAATTATAATTAATAATTATTAATTATTAATTATTATTTAGAATTAATTATTATAAATTTATTATAAATCTTCGAAAAATGAAGTATAAATAATGTCAGCATACAATATTGAAGATTATTGCAAATCAGCTAGCCAAATAGTGTTTTCAAAATATTCCAAATTTAATTAATTATTTATTCTACATATTCAACGTTAATTTTGCTTTTATTATGTTTTTCAAGTGACGCAAAACTATAAAGGCAGCATTACATGTAGCAACGTCCCCGTAAAATTTTTGATATATGCTTCTCTACGTAACATTACTGTAAACGCCACGTAACAAGGAAAACTCAAAGGCCTCTTAGAAAGGGAAGTAATAATTAATTTCTGATTTTATTTAGAAATAGAATTAAGCGATTATGACAATAGAAAACATATAATTTTTACAATTTTGATTTATGTATGAGATGCACAGGAATGATGAGGAATGTGTTTATTCATGTTGCAGATTTAATAGATACATAAGCATTTAAAATAAGTTCTACTGTTTGATAGGTAAATAATCGTCACGTAAGAGGAAATAAATACACTTTAAATAGTCTCTTTGAAAGGAATTAACCATATTTTTTTTCTTAAATTGTGTAGAAAGTATGTTTGAATGTACAAAATGAAATGTAGAGTTTGTAGCTTTGTTGAGTTTTTATAATTTTAAAAAATTAAACATAAATAAAATCAATATTCAATATTGGAAATTGTTAAAGATCATATAACAAAATAGTGTTTTCAAAAAATGTCAAACTGATTTTCTAAATATTCTGTATATAAAAAATGATTCTTGTTTCAATTATGTTTTTCAATTGTTGCAAAGTTATTAGCTTGAAAAATTATAATTCTCTTTGGCAAGGGAAGTAGTAAATAACATCTGATTAAGAATATAATGTAAATAAGTATAGAATATTTATTAAAAATAAAATTTAAACTGACTTAAGTGATTATAAAAATATACCTAATAAAGTAATTATGCTAAATATTCAACATTATTCTTGCTTTAATTATGTTTTTCAACTGCTACAAAATTACGAGCTTGAAAAACTATACTTCCCTTTGGCAAGGGAACGAAAAATTTCTGATCTTATTTAGAAATAGAATTTAAATAGAATTAAATGATTATAACAATAGAAAACAAACAATTTTTATAATTTTGACTGATATGTGAGATGTATAGGAATGAGAATAAATGAGTTTGTCCGCGTTGTAGAATTAAGAGCTGAATTAATACCTTTAAAAGTTGTTTTACTGCAAGGTCACATAATGTGCGGTGAAGAAATAAACAGAATTGGGTATCAGAAAAAAAACACTATTGAGAGGAAAATAAAACCGTAACGCTAATGAGAGGAAAATAAAACCGTAACGAAAAAGAAAAAAAAATGTTGATTGAACCCTTTGAAAAAAATTTAACGTGAAATGTGTATAAATCATGTAGAAATTATGTAAAAACTACAAAATAAAAAGTGTAGTTTGTAACATTTAAATTTTTCCATAATCTTAAGAAATAAACACGAATATATAAAATCTACAATACTCAATATTGAAAACTGTCATAGACATTGCCTAATAAAATAGTATTTTCAGCAGTATTTAAGCTAATTATCTAATTATTCTACATATTTAACATTATTCTTGCATTAAATATGTCTAAATTGCTGCAAAATTATAAGCTTGGAAAACTATACTTACTTTTGGAAATTGAAGTAATGAATAATTTTTGATTTTATTTAGGAATTGAATTTAAATATAATTAAGTGATTATAACAATAGAAAGTAAACAACGTTTATAATTTTGACTGTGAGATGTACAGGAATGAGGATAAATGAATTTGTCCATGCTGTAGACATGAAAGCTGAATCAATGCCTTTAAAAGTTGTTTTACTGCAAGGTTATATAATGTGCGGTGAAGAAGTAAAAGCAATTGGGTATCGGAAGAAAAAAGCTAATAACAAGTAACTAAACCCTAAAAAAATAGTTTTTAATTATGTAAAAGTTATGAAAAACATAGAAAATAAAAAGTGTGTAGTTTGAAACTTTTTGATTTTTCCACAATCTTAAAAAATTAAATATAAATAAAGTCTACAATATTCAATATTGAGAATTATTATCGAACACCTAATAAAATGGTGTTTTTAAAAATATTTAAGCTAATTATATAATTATGCTATATATTCAACATCCTTCTTGCTTTAATTATGTTTTACAATTGCTTCAAAACTATAATTTTGGAAAACTATACTTTTCCGAGGTAAAAGAAGTAATAAATAATTTCTGATTTTTAGGAATAGAATTTACACATAATTAAGTTATTGCAACAATATACAATTACACAATTTTTATAATTTTGACTGATATAATGATATGTGTAGGAATGATGATAAATGAGTTTGTTCATGTTTATAGATTTTAAAGCTAGATAAATGCCTTTGAAAGTAGTTTTACCGCAAGATTATATAATGGGCAGCGAAAATAAACGAAGACTACGTGTAAGACCAATAATGATATGACATGAGACAATTCGAATAGACTGTTTTAAGTTGTTGCTGAGACCCAGACCGTCCGACCTACCGGAAAGGTGTAAGTTAACTGTTTGGACGACCGGGAAGTGCCACCCAATTTAGACCGGAATCCAGTGGGAGAGGCATCCGAAAGGGACCGTACCCTCCTTCCCCTACCATCAACCTCTCGGAAGGACAGACTGTTTTAAGTGAAATATCTCTTGAGTTGTGTCTGGATTCTGATGAATTTATTTCAAACAATGAAGTTGAGTTCGTGGGATTTTCTATTTCTTTTATCCACCTGTAGTGAAATGCATTTTAACGGAATATATAATATTTTTTCTATCTGTCTGTCTAATATCTTATGACCGCTTATATCTACTGAACTCAATGGATTTATATTTTTTTTCACCGTTTTTTAACCTAAATCAAAATAGTTTCATCACTAAAAGTATTTCCAAGTTTCTGCAGCATTAATATATAAAAGGGTAAAATAAATTTTAATTTCAAGCTAAATATTTCCATAAATGTGCAATGTATTCAATGAAAAATTTCTCGGGCAATAATACACAGTATATATATTTGATATAAATTATATTCTCCTATACCTACCCACAGAAGAGCAGGGTTTAAAATACTAGTAATTGTTTTGCTCTAGTGACCTCCTATAACTCAAATATATTTTAACCGATTTACATATTATTTTACTTTTTTGTTTGAATTAAATGGAAGCAGGTTTATGGATAAAAATATTTCAATTTTGTATCATGTTATTCTTTAAACGTGTAAATTCAGAAATATGCTTGCAAGCTAAATATTGCCTGAATTACTTGATATTTGTGTGTCGAATTGCTTTCATGCAGTGCCATTGAGAACACAGTATACTTTGATATAATTTTCATCCCCCTAAGCTTACAAGTGGAACATGAAATTAAATATCCTTATTTCTTACGTGTAAGGATCGTTTATAATTGTAAAGTGGTTCAAATATTTTACATACTGTTCTCAATTTTTCGTTACGCTTAATTAGGAATATATTCATGCAATAAAAATTGTAACGAGTTAATATTGACCCGATTAATATTGTAAGCACATAATATATATATATATATATATATATATATAATAGGCCAATTTGTATATATATATATATATATACGAATTGGCCTATTTATAAGCTTTAATTAAATATATGGCGTACAGAGAAAGAGAAAAGAGAAAAGGCTATGTCTCATTCCATTCACATTTTAAAGTTGAATTTTATAAAAGTTCATGTTTACAGTTTCTATAATTGACGGGGTAAGTAGAAACTAAGAAAACTATTCAAAATACTCGTAACTCGTAACGCATCTTTATATAACGCTCTTGACGCAAACAAATATAACTTTTCACATCCATGCATATTTTCATTTACAAACCAAATATTCTTTTTTCAAAAGTCACTATATTCCCGGCCATTTGTCAATGAATCTCCCTAATTTCATTACCGTGCCACAGCTCCCCCAAAGTCCACCTTGAATAACTCCTTCGAAAATCTCCCTCGCTTATAACGCAACCAATTCACCTAATTTAAAAGGAAAAAGTCCTTTATTTTTCTTCTAGCAGGCAGATGTTTGCAAAGGAGAATCCGCGCTCTAAACGCCATTTGTTAGAATCGGAAAGTTATCAAATGAACCCTCGGAGACAACAAAAGAAGCAGCCACCTAATTGCCTGTGAGCTAATAAAATGTGGCCCCAGAGGCCCCCGCCTAGACAGAGAATCGACAAATTGGAGACAGTGACGGGGCCTTAATCTAATTTTTGCGGGACTCCTTATTTTATTGGGGTTTTTAATTTAAATTGAAATTTTCGCTGTCGCCGCATTCATCTAAGTAAATAGAGAAAATTTAATTCTATAATTCCCGGATGAAATTATATTTCATTGCTTTTTAGATGTGAGATGCGAAGAAATTTCATAAGCTGCTACTTCGCATTGTCTTGGAATTTCACTCTGCGGAAGAGTCTAGAAAGATAGACGGATGGAGTCAAGAGAATAATAACTGACAATCATTTCAATAAAAGCGTGGGACTTGGGTAAATTAAATCATTCATTACCGAACAAGATGAAAGTGAATTTAGTATTTAAGTAATCGAAGTAACCCTGTTATTCTTTAATAAGCTGCAGGTTATTATAACGAATAGAATTAATTGCGAAATTCGTAAAGTAAGACAAAATACCTGCTGAAAAAATCAGTATCGGAATATAAGCAAAGTCGAAATAGTGCAAATATTTGAATAACTCAATTTTTTCAGTAAATCTTCACGAACTGCTTACCCAGGCACCATAGTTCAAGTCTATTTCACTTCAAATATGGTATTTCTAATTTATTTTTAAAAAATCGAGTATTTTGGTGTACGGCATGACTGAAATAATAAATATTGTAACGAAATAAATTGCCTCCTTCTGTGTTTTGTTCAGCTTGTCCTAATAGCGAGTTTCAAATCTCTAACTCTCTGATAAGTGGGTTTTACAAACACTCCAAGGTGTGATAAGGCTTTCACAGCTCTGTGTTAAAATTGTATATTAAAGTATTGTTTTATTTCTGTGTGATTGAAAGTGTCAATTTCGAAATGTAAATGTCTTTTCTACATGTTTTCAATTACATTGACTTTTAAGGGAAGTGAACTCTAAAATCGCAAAAGTGTTTATGTTCCAGAAAAATAGTAATAGTTTTGTATTTTCGCTTCTCAGTCGCTAGTTGGGAACTTGCAGGTTTTGCGCACGCGCGCGTTTGAAAAAGGATTTTGGAAGCAGTGTGGAAGGAGTCGTGGAAAAATGTAGACGTGTGTGTTTGATTCGCGTATGATCGCGAATTTTAAGAAAAGGTGGATTAATTTTGAAAGTGGAAGGATGTGATTAAAATATGTAACATAGTTCGACAAGTTGTGCGTAGAGTCGTTTGGCTCGGTTCAGAGATGAGTCACTCGTGTTTTTAAATGAATCAGCCTGGTAGTAATGGAATAATGAGTCTTGTGAAAAGAGAAAATGGTTCTTTCACTGGTCGGCTTGAATCGCTAATAGGGCTAGAGGGAAAGCTCATTTTACAGCGATTTGTATTTGCCTGACTCCTCCTTGTGTCCTAAGGTACGAATCAACCAATCTCCGTAACCAACCAAGATGTCGAATTCCGCCAGCATGATGTTGTGTAGTCAAGTTTCCCGACCATTATGGATTTTGTTCTGCGCAAGAATCTCGATGAGTTTATGCCGAGAGTCCATCCTGATATCCTTTCCCATGGTACAGAATTGTAAATGTTATATTTAAAAGAGACGAGGTAAAGTTTTATATATATTTAGTCTTCCACCTAACGAATAGAGTGTTAATTGTCAAATCCTCGTGAGTATCAAGTCATTGATGATGTTATATGGAAATGTCGTATATGTTCAAAGTATACAAATGTGATATATAAATGTCAAGTATAATATGAGGAATATTGTGTTTATTTTATGTATCAGAAAATATGTGTATTCTCTTGGTTCCTCTTCCTCCAGGGGTGTTCTTAATGGTCACCCTACCGAGTGTAACTCTGAGTTATTGCGAGAAATGCTTGTACTCCACTGTTTTCGATCAACTGCCTTGTTATTTCATGTTTAATAAATGTGTTTGATTTCAAAACTTTGTCTTCTCTGTCGAGTATACCAAAACGTTCGCGACAAAGGTCCATACTTTTTATTGTAGATAGTTTTGAATAATTTGATTCTATTTACCAGCGTATAAAATTTTATGCCCCGATCAAACTTAAAATAGGCCATTTATCACCTGCTTGACAAATAGAACATTTCGGTGTGCAGCACCCTAAAATTAACAAATATTGCAAAACTATAATCTCATCGTTTCTGACTGTCAAGCATTTTATCTTTACACGAAATTTCAAACCTGTATATATTTGGAAAGAGTATTTTTAACCAGTTCGCATTTTGAACGTTTAGATCTGGCCTTACTCGCTTAAGTAAAACAAGAAAGATCAATCATGCTTAAAGCATTGATTATGAAACACTTTCCAACTTCAATGCAATTTTATTTAAGCAAGTCTAAAATGCCATACATTCCTCGGTAATATTTTAAAACTTATCACAATACTACATCAATTTATTATATTTGAAAACTTAAACCTTTATCGAAAAAAATGAATTTCATTCAAATGACGGCATTGGAATATAAATTGCCTGGTTTAAGCATCTCTAGAATGCGATACATTCCTCGGTAATATTTTTAAAACTATCATAATACTACGATAATTTATTATATTTGAAAACTTCATCGAAAACAACTAAAATTCATTCAAATAACGTCATAGAAAAAATAACACGCCTGGATCTCTCTATAAAAACAGCATTTCATTCATAACATTTTGCCATTAATTTCATTCATCACAATACTATAATAATTTATTTTATTTAAAAATTAAGACCATGGAGCTACAAGTAATTAAACTCTATGCTTAAAACTTCATCGAAAAAAAATCGTCCTTCTCTTTGTAAAATCAATGAATATTTCATTCCTATCAGCTATGCAGACTCCATGGGCTAAATAATTTTGTATTAAAGTAATACAGCAATTCTAATACAACTCATTCTACATATTTTGCTGTTTACATTTAAATAAGTGAAAAATAGGTTTCGTTGTAGAAATAATCAAATTTGGATGATCATTTAAAATGAAATATATTGTAATTGCGTTGTTTCAGTATGTAGATGCACAGAATTTGAGCAAAAATAAAGTCGTTTTAGGACGGATACAACACTGAATATGAACTTTAAAAATCACGATTTTGACACAAGATGGATCCCATACTTTATTTTGAAGTGTGTCACGTGATCTCTTCATATAATGGTCATGTGAACTTTCCATATAAAGAATGTAATTATTATTTTAATTTTTATTTAAAAAACTGCCGAGTACATTTTGCTGAAATTTTTTTTTATATATTTTATGTTATAATTTGAATATTTCCTAAAACTTTCGAAGGAATTTGTGAATTTTAAATCCGCTTAAAAAATGTTTGAAAAATTAGGTCTCATAGGGCTCAATGTATTTCATTTTTTCAACCCGGGTTCAATCCAAAACTAATTGGGTGATATTATTCATTTATATTCCCATAGGTCCTACAGACCGTCTGAACAACATACTAAAATTTCATTTTGATTAAGTCATTTTTACGGCAGTTATCATGCTAACGAACAAACAGACAGAATGAACAAAGTCATAAATACTTTTCAACTTTGTTGTAAAGTGTTAAAAATAATTGTCCAGCAAGTGTTATCAAAAGACAGACTTGTGTGCCAAACTTGAAATTTCTATCTATTTAGAAAGTGCCTAAAAGACGTGATAGACGACAGAAATCTGTACACTTTGGGCATTAGTATATATGTATAATGGATTATTTAAATTTGTATTCACAATTTTTTCATACTCAGAAATAGAATAGAACAGATCTCTATATGCATAATGAATAAGTACAATTTTTTTGTGCTTTTTAACATTAATATCAATTATATCATAAAAGATACCTAATTAATAGTATCTCCTCAATCGCCACCATAAAACTAAAAATCTGATGTGGGCAGTACATGACTTTCCTTATATAATGCAATGAATTTACTACTTTTACAGTAAAAAAAAAAGATTATTTTTACAGTAGATATTTATATTCTTTCCAAGATATAGAATTTTTGTTAATGAATCGTCATTTTCATAGATTTAGGGTCATTTTTATCCATTTGGCGAGTTCTTCGTTAATTTAGTAACATTTAAAAGAGTCGCCAAGTTGGCGAGATTCCACCAAATTCGTCGCCAAAATCTCACCAAGCGTTATGAACGGAGACATAAGTTATTTTTACAGCAGATAAATGACTATTGGCGTTCAAATATAAAAGTATTACTCAAAGTATCTTTTTTCATGAATGGAAAGAGCTAGATCCATGAGAATGATGTCATCAACTTTATCGCATGGCATTATATATGACAAGTGAACATGTTTCTCAATAGAAAATAATTTTTTTTTATTTTATATGACTTTTTGATAATTTTTTTGAAAAATGTGCAATATCTCAAGAACGGTTCATATTAGCGTTCAAAAATTTATGTTAATCGTTTTCTAATGAAAAATTACATAAGAAAGGTCTATTTGCGTAACCTTATTAGAGGTTTTGGTTTTTGACGATTTTTTCAAAATTTCACTCGAAAATTTAGGGGATTCTGAACATTCGATTGCGTATAAAAACAATAGGCTTCCAGTGTTTACGGATTGTAATTTTTGTACCAAATTTCGTTCGAATCGGTCCATTCGTTTGTCAGTTATCGTCTCCACAGACTCACTGACACACACACACACACACACACATCACTTCAAAAATGTTCGATTCGCGATCAGGGATGCTTGAAACGTGCTCTCCCGTCGAAAACTCGAAATCGAATTTTCGACCTCGTGACAATACTTTACTTATACATTATTGTATATAAGGAAAGTAATAAGATTACATTTCTAAGGAACATGTTCACATTATTATTGTTTATCATATCTTCTGACGTCATTTAATTAAACTTTAAATCATGTCATTAATTAATTCCTTGACCAGAAAAATTATCTAGAGCGTGATTCAGCTCGACATTCTCATACTAGTATCTATTTTTAAGAAGTTGCTTGCGATGTTTTTAAATTTTATTTTATTTTGTAAATTTTGAAAGAAAAATTTGATAAATCTCTGTCGTTGGTCCAACTGATCACACTTATAGCATGTTGCCCTTCATTTGAAATGGCTTGAGAAAATATTTCGATTGATACCAAGTTTGACAATGTACCCCTTCGCGATAGGGGTTAATGACGTCATGCACGTAATATATCGCGACTAATGCATAATTATTTCAAATTTTTAAATATTCTTGCACATTAATAAAATATAAGATTTCGAATAAATTTGAAAGTTTTAGCTCGAATTTCAAAATATTCTATATAGTTCTAAATTTTTCGATAACAAAGCAGGGTGTAAAATCCATGGAACCGAATTTCACACAAAAGATTAAGTTTTAGCTAGAGATTGGGGAAAAGTAAAGGATAGTTATTTAACTATAATTTTAAGTATCTTACGATAAAAATATGGAAAATAACCAATTTTGGAGTCCACATAAGCAACATCATAAACAAACTTTAAAAACCATTAGCAGAAATTATTGTGAAAATACATGTAAATAAAACATGATGAAATTATGCAGGAAATAAAAAAATCTGATGTGGGCAGCGCATGACTTTCCTTATATAATGCAATGAATTTACTACTTTTACAGTAAAAAAATAGATTATTTTTATAGTAGTTATTTGCATTCTTTCCAAGATATTGAATTTTCATCAATGAGTCGTCATTTCTATGTCGTCATCATCAATGAGTTGTTATTGATTTAGCGTCATTTTTATCCATTAGCGAGTTTTTCGTTAATTTAGCAACATTTAAAAAAGTCGTCAAGTTGGCGACATTCCACAAAATTCGTCGCCAAAATCTCGCCAAGCGTTATGAAATAAGTTATTCTTACAGCAGAAAAATGACTATTGGCGTTTAAATACAAAAGTATTAGTCAAAGTATCTTTTTTCATGAATGGAACGGGCTAGATCGACGAGAATAATGTCACCAAATTTATCACATGGTATTACATATGAAAAGTGAACATGTTTCTCAATAGGAACATTTTTTTTCTTTTATATGACTTTTTGGTAATTTTTTTTAAAAATGTGCAATATCTCGAGAACGATTCATGTTAGCGTTCTAAATTTTAGGCCAAGCGTTTTCTAATGAAAAATTACATAAAAAATGTCTATTTGCGTATTTTTATTACCGGTTTTGATTTTTTGACGAATTTTTCAAAATTTCATTCGAACATTGAGAGTGGTTCTGAACATTCGATTGCGTATAAAAACAATAGGCTTCCAGTGTTTACGGATTGTGATTTTTGTGCCAAATTTCGTTCAAATCGGTCTATTTGTTCGCCAATTATCGTCTCCACAGTTTCACTGACACACACACACACACACATACTTTCACTCATACACACATACACACCCACCCACACACACAGACATCACTTCAAAAATGTTTGATTCGTGATCAGGGATGCTTGAAACGTGTTCTCCCGTCGAAAACTCGAATTCGAATTTTCAACCCCGTCACAATACTTTCCTTAGACATTATGTGTATAAGGAAAGTAAAAATGGCTAAGTAATCTGATTATATAAAAGAAAAATTATAATCTAAATAATCTAATTTATAAACGAAAAATACCATTATATAAAAACTACGAAAATTAAAAAAATAATAATAATAAGATAATAATAATAATAATAATAATAATAATAATAATAATAATAATAAAACCGATTTTGTAAAATCTGAAGAAAAATGTAATATGATTTTTCACTTGGAAACTAGTTAATACTTTGAATCAACACTATATGTTGTAATATGAAAACAACCAATTTTAAGCGTTATATGAGCAATAGCATCAACTAACTTCAAACCACACTAGCAGAAATTAATGTGAATATATCTGTGAATAAAAGATAAAGAAAGTTCTATGTAAATAACAAATATGAAGAATGAAGGGACCCAAATAAGCAAACTTTAAAAAGAATAACAAGAAAAAACCTTTACTGTAAAAATATCAGTAAATAAAAGCTATGAAAATTACGAAAATAATACAAAATGCAAAGAAAAACAACCTGTATCGGAAAATTTAAAGGAAAGAGGAATATGCTTTTTGGCTTTGAAACAAGTTTGAACTTTTGTATCAATACTATATATTGTTACTAACGAAGTATTTCGGTGTCAGATTATTTAAGACAAAAATTTGAGTCACTTCTTATACCGCATTTGTTGAATACAGTGGGATTCATGACCAACTTTGCAATTAATCGTCAAAATTGCACAATTCAGGTGCAGCAGGTTCCAATCTTGTGTGAAATTTCTTCAACATAAACATATATACAAGCGAATATTCACCCATTCCTCATGGCACGATTAATGTTATCGATATTTCAAAATTTAATTTAATTCATGCAGAAATTTTCCAGTTCGCAGAAATTTCCGTTGGATGAATCGCAACAAAAACTGTTATTAATCCGACCCAGAAAAAGAAAGGAAACACACGTTTGGGAACGAACCGACAGCACACAGTAACTAAATACCCGATATCAATAAAAACAACAAGAAATTATCCCGAAATAAATATCAAATTCTTTTTAAAAAGGGGGAAATTCACATTTTATAAAAATGCAAATGCCACTAAAAACCAGTGGAGTCAAGCGGAAGTTACTCGCAGAAAGTGGAAAACGTCTATTCCAGCATGCCGAGGCTCAATTCATTAGAGGAACACCGGATTCCGCCTCCTCCCCATTCTTCTGCACCCCCAAGATAAAAGAAAGAGAGTCTAAAATTCCTCCCTTCTCTTTGCCGATTCTTTGGCCTCCCCTGTGTACCAGGACGGTATTAAATTGCCCCAGGCGTACGTACTAGGTAGTACGAAGAGTCAAAGGCTGTGGCTTTGAGTCGAAATTAAAAGTGGAGAGCTCCCATCGATTCTAACGTTATCATCGGCTAGCACCACTGACGCCACCCCTCCCCCTCCTTTGCTCTCTCTCTCTCTCTTTCTCTCTCTCTCTTTCCTAACGAGCCAAGCCGCGTCGCCAGCGAAGTGAAGCGGAAACCCCTCTTTCTTTCTCTCCTTTTCTGCACTTGATAACCCACTGCACACACACATGCACACATACGTGCACACATCCATACACGCACTGTGGCGTACATAACAACACCCTTGCCTCTTATTCCACTAACTACCAACGGCTGGGAGGTTTTTATGTTTTTTAGTTTCACGCGCTTCTTTTCTTATTACGCCTTTGATGCCGAAGTAGAATTTCAGTGGAGGCTTTAACCTGACGCAATGTGTGTGTGCTTTTTTTCTTACTTTGTTGTTGCTTTTCCTTTTTTTAGTTTATTATTACCGCCCCTGGCTCTTGCCTTTGTTATTATTATGATTATATATATATTTTTTTGTATTTTCTATTCACTGAAGTGAGTGCGGGCTTTCAAAAGAATTATGCTTGTCCGCCGTGATCAGACTTGTTAAGGATTGTCGGGATGTACCTCTCCGGCAAGGCGTGGAATTAGAATTAAAGAATTATGCAGACGAGTATTTGTTTCTTTAGTGTATAGAAACACTTCTGTTAGAGGTGGGATCGGTAATACAATCATTAAAAATATTTAGCAAAAAATGAATAAATATATAAATAAAAATATTTGTCTTATATGAAAGTACAATTTTCGATTTAAATTAAGAATAATAATACCAAGAAAAAGTTGTGAACTGTTAATGTCTGTTGCTATGAGAGTAGTATATTATTTTAACAAATCATTGCTGATATACATTAGCTTATATTTATAACTGCTATTAAACTGTTTATATTAGATTCTTTTTCTTTTGCCTTATTTCTATTAAATGAAGCATTAAATGTGCAATATCCAAATAAATATTTATTATTAATAATTCCAAACATTAAAACGTGATTGGTAATTAAATATTATAATTTCAAATTTAAAATCTTTAACCGCTATGGAAACAACTTTTAAAATCTTTTAAATATCTCAACATACCTAAAATTTTTTAGTGATCTTCAAATGTCCTAAAAAAATTTATGTTTAACATATTAATTGAAATTGATTAATATTCTTCATGTATATCTAAATTAGATCCTAATAAGATCTATAAATTTTAAAACTTCCTAAATTATTTTCACAGATGACTTTAAAAGTCTTCATATCCTAAAGAAGCTTCTAGAAATTATAAAATATTTCATGTCTCAATAATCTTATACATACTTAAATGTTTCACAACTTTCATAGATACCTGAAATGTTTCAATAATCTTAATATTTATTTAAATATTCTTGACAATTTAAAAATATTTTTAAAGCATTCTTACAGATGACTTTTTAAAAGATTGTTCATATCCCTAAAATGTTTTCAAAGATCTTCATATCCTTATGGTGCCTTAATAATTTTTAAATATCCTCAAACCAGCATTTAATCTTCATAAGGATGAAAAAATTGTTATAATCCTTAATTTGAGAATAATGTACATAAATAGAGTCAAATATGTTCAAATAATTATTGCATTTTGTTGAAAATGAAATTGAAGAACATTTTGAAAGGTTGTTTGTTGTTTTGGAGTGTGATAAAGAGGAACTGGGAATGTGAAAATGGTGCCTAAGGTATTTCATAAGTACCATTTATCTTAAAATGAATCATACTTTACTACTAACTTTGGCATTTCAAGATTTATTTAGGCAAGTTTGATGGTTATATATTGCATAATTAAAATTAATAACTCAACCCAACAATGATAATTTTTGCCTTGTGTAGAAGGCGTCTAAAATGTTGATGTTTCCTACAAATGGTCCTAATTTTATTTATAAAATATGTTAGAAAGAAAATTACATATATGTTTTCAGAATCAAATTCCATTTTTCGGATATCTTGCTGTGTGTGTTTTAAATATATTAGCACTGCGCATTCAGTTTAAAAGCGTTTTAGTGACAAAATAGACTATTTAAGATAGTGATTAAACAGGAAATAATTTAAATTCATTCTCTATTGTATTAATTTCTATACTATAAAGTTTCTTTATAATACATTAAGGATTTTCTATAGTATAAATATGTGCATTTAAACTTTTTGTGATATTTATGTCAATAGAAGTTGCCAAGTTGTCATGAATTTCATTCATACTTCGATACTTACCTTTAAAACAGGTTTTACGGCATGGAGACCATATGGGCGGTGAAGAAAACGAATACTTCAGAAGAGTAACGGTATTGGCGGTAAGTGAAATTGTATGGAATGAACACATTAGGGTATGTACAACAAATAAATGAAAACATTAAAATTTTTTAAAAAGTGAAATGTTTATTCCTTTTTCTTATGGGATGGAATTTGGGTCAGAGAGGAAAATTGAATCTGCAGCATTAAAAGCACAGATTTATAAAGAATATTTTTCTACTTAATTTCATTTGTCTATTTGCATTCATAGTTTGAAGCATGAGTGAGTAATTTCAACAAGTTCTACTTTTTACTTCATATTTTTAAACAAATGATTGTTTTTGTAAGACCTAGATAAAGAAAATTCAAAACACTAATAGGGATATTAAAAGAGAAATGCTTGAAATAAAAAAAATATTATATCTATTTGGATAAAATTTTAATGAATTATATTACAAATTAAAAATATATATGATTTTATGGTATTTTGCATGATTAAAATAGAAAAACAAATTAAACATTCTTAAAATAAGAACTTTCGATGAAATATTAAAATAACTTATAATTTATGTACTCAAAATTCAATATAATTTTTTAGGCATTAAAAGTTTAACAATAAATTTAGAAAATGTATTATGTGATACGCAGAGATAGAGTTTGAATCAGTTTCTTTGTAATGTAGTCAAACTTTGAAGGCACCAAATGTATTTAAGATTTTTTTACTGCAAGGCGATGTAACCAAAGGTGATACAACCAAAAGATGAAGAAGATGTGGCGAAAAGGAATCCAAATGAAACGCTAAATGAAATATAAATGAGATTGTGATGGAAAGGGATAAAAAGTATCTGCAATACACATGATTTGCAAACTTTAAGAACATTTTTACAAAATATTCACACACTTTTATGAGTTTGTGAAATTTTTCAAGTAAATAAAAAATAAATTTTCTTGAAAAAGAAAAATGCATAATATATCCTCTGATATTAAGAATAAAAAATAATTAAATTAAAACACTGTTAAAAACATCTGTTAAATACAAATATTTAAAATATTTTACAGTAAACTTTTAATTAAGTTCGGAAAATGTTTAGCTGTTTAATAGGAATAAAACTTTTCTCTAATTTTACATACATAAAATTAAATTCCCTTCTTCATTTTGCTTTAAATTTGATACAGCTACATGATGAACAAAGGTGGATGCGGAATAATTTTATTTGTTTCCTATTCAAATATCGCAATTGCTATGCTAGTTTTACTGCAAGAAGACTATGCACAATGAAGAAAAGGAAGAAAAGTATATCAGATGAATAGCGTTATTGAGAGGCGAATAAAGTATATAAAACTAGTGATAAGACAATTCATAAAATGCATCGATACAACGTATAGATATGCATCGTTTCCTGATGTATCGATGCTATATGATATCGAGTTTCAGTTTCATTGTATCGGCGCTATATTGTATCGACAGATTCTTATCTAGATAATTAAATTTTCTGACTTTTTCAATTTTTCAATTTAAAATAAACAAAAATTAAATTAGGAAGTCATTTGTAAGTTTTAATTTAAGAATCTGTATGAAAATTATATAAATTATAATTGTGACAAAATTCATGAAAATAATGATTATAACATGATTAGATTAATGAGATTTGTATGAATGTAATATAATGTAGTTTAAAAACGTAGAATTCTTAATAATCAAGAAATATAAAAATCTAGGAATGACATAAATAATATGAATACTTAACTTTTATTCTCAGAAATTTATAGAATCACTCAATTAATGATGTACAAGATCCGTGGCACGATATTTTTAACAGGGAAATATAAACCAGCATTTGGTACTCTTCTGCATAACAACAGTTAAGCATATTTATAAGTGTCCAATTAACTTATGTTTTGCTCAAATTTAACTTGACAATTAGAAACTTTTAGCATCTGTTAAGAATATAGTCCATGCATTAAAATATATAAATTATTAATTAATCACTTTGGGGTCGTTTTCGTGACTTCAGTGCTATTCCTGCAAATTTGGCGACATTTTCGCTAATTTGACACCGTTAAAAAGAGTCGCCAATTCGACAATATTTAATTAGTCAAATTTATCGCCAGGTTTTACATACTTGACGATATCATATTTTATATAATTTAGATAAATTTGTTTGTAAAAGGTGCAACATCTCGAGTATGGTTCAAGCGAGTGTTCTGAAGTTTATGTCAATAGTTTTATAATAAAAAAAATTGTATAAAACGATTATTTATTATTAGTAAATATCATGGTTTTTTATGATTTTTTTAATAACTCATTTGAAAATTTGGGGATTTTCCGAATGTTCGATCGCGTTGAAAATTGATAGGTTTCCAGTATTCTTTGTTTATAATAATCGTGAAAATTCTTTTCAAAACGATACATTCATTCGTGAGATATCGCTATTACAGACTCACATATACACATACACACACATATACACATACATCATCTGAAAAACGTTTGATTTGAGTTAAGGGATTCCGCTGAAAACTCGAATTCAACTTTTCGATCCCGTGACAATATTTACCTTATACGTAATACTATATATGTGAGGATACTGAAAATATTGATATTTAATTCAGCTATTTGAAATGCATGTTTCGAAATGCACTTATTTTCATAACTGTAATGATTTTCAGCTTTTTTAGAACAGGTGACTAGTTCTTCAAGAAGGCTTTTCGTTGTTTTGGGGAAAAAATATAATTGTTCGAATTATTTTTGTCATTATACTAAAATTATTACAGTTAATCCCCCCCCCCAAAAAAAAATCATTTAAAAGAAAATATGATCACAAATTGATGAAAACTGCTGATACGATACGTATTGAAAGCTAATTTATAGATATAGAAAAGTATCGTATATAAGTGTATCCGTACAAAACACGATGTATCATAAGCAATATCGTTACATCTTTGTTGACCTTTGTCATCATTCTTTTAGAAAATAATTGTTGAAAAAAATTGAAAGAACATTGGAACTAAAACGTTTTTAAATATTATTCGAAGATTACGTTGAAAATTAAGAATATTATAAGTATAATTTATTTTACAGTTCAACAAACAAAAATAGTAGCATAATTTATTTTTTAAAGTCATTTTCATTTCCAGGAACGACTGATAAGTTTCAAATTAGCTTATAAGACAAATACGATTCTTTTTATTTCATTCATTATGTCATATTAAAAAAAATAGATAAAGCTATAAAATATAATATTTGACGTCTGTATACTACAATCAAAATTTAATATTAATTAATGTAATGAATAATTTAACCAATTCCATGTTTTAACTGATTAAACAATAGTGAATTAATATATTTGTGTGATAGACAATTGTGCAAGTTCAATAATTTTGTTTATTTCGTATCCAAATTTCTAGGATTGAATGTCTTTACAACTAGTTTTACTGCATAAAGCGTCTATGTGCAGTGAAGAAAATGAGAGGGGATGGATGAACCAGACAAGTAAAGCTATTGATGGGTGAATAAAACCGCCACACTAAGAATGGGAAACTTTAATTAAAATGAAATTTTAAGCATATAGTATAAAACATTTTTGAAAAATTATATTGAATACTGAAAATATAGGATTATTTATTATGATATTCAATAAATAAAAAAAATCTGATGTGGGCAGCACGTGACTTTCCTTATATAATGCAATGAATTTACTACTTTTACAGTAAAAAAATAGATTATTTTCATAGTTGTTATTTGTATTCTTTCCAAGATATTGAATTTTCGTCAATGAGTCGTCATTTTCCATGTCGTCATCATCAATGAGTCGTTATTGATTTAGCGTCATTTTTATCCATTTGGCGAGTTTTTCGTTAATTTAGCAACATTTAAAAAAGTCGCCAAGTTGGCGACATTCCACTAAATTCGTTGTTAAAATCTCGCCAAACGTTATGGATGCAGAAATAATTTATTCTTACAGCAAATAAATGACTATTGGCGTTTAAATACAAAAGTATTACTCAAAGTATATTTTTTTATGAATGGAACGAGCTAGATCCGCGAGAATGATCTCAACCAATTTATCGCATGGTATTACATATGACAAGTGAACATGTTTCTCAATAGGAGATTTTTTTTATATGACTTTTTGATAATTTTTTTGAAAAATGTGTAATATCTCAAGAACGGTTCATGTTAGCGTTCTAAAATTTATGCCAATCGTTTTCTAATAAGAAATTTCATAAGAAATGTCTATATGCGTAACTTTATTAGCGGTTTTGATTTTTTGACGATTTTTTCAAAATTTCACTCAAAAATTTGGGGGGTTCTGAAAATTCGATTGCGTATAAAAGCAATAGGCTTCCAGTGTTTACGGATTGAGATTTTTGTACCAAATTTAGCTCAAATTGGTCCATTCGTTCGTCAGTTATCGTCTCCACAGACTCACTGACACACACACACACACAGACATCACCTCAAAAATGTTTGATTCGTGATCAGGGATGCTTGAAACGTGCTCTCCCGTCGAAAACTCGAATTCGAATTTTCGACTCCGTCACAATACTTTCCTTATACATTATGTATATAAGGAAAGTAATAAAATGCAATTCAAAGTTTCATTATAATTTTTAAATTGCTCTGTTATAGACAACTTACATTTTAGTAACAGCTGATAATAACGTTTAAAATTAGTTTATGAGACAAATAGGATCTTTCAATTATTTGTTGCTCCCTTTGAAAATAAAATCGTTTAAAATATAATAATTAAATTTGTGTTTCATGAATATGCAATTTAACTGATATTTTTAAGTATTTATATTTATAATGCATGAATAAAAATTCGATTTCAAGTTAAATGTAGATTGTAAATATGCGAAGTCAGAAACTGCTAAAATAGTATTGGTCTATAAGAAACATAAATGAAATTAAACTGCTTCCGAAATTTTGAAAAAGGAAACATATTTATACACAGAAATGTGAAAATAATGAAAAATGCCGTATTAATTACGAATTAATAATTAAAAAATTAATTTAAAATGACTTATTCTTTTATATTGCTACTAATATTTTATTTTAAGTATGGTTACATATAATATGCGGTACCGATTTAAATATGAATTAATGAGATATTATCACCAAAGTTATTTTCCCAAAAGTATTCATATTTATCCTGAAAAATAATAATTCTAGATAATGTTTTATCCGTTTTCTGAAATGTCAAGTTATTTTGTGCTATGAAATCTGTCAAAATATTTAATACCAGAAATTTTAGGGAATTAAATTTAGTGCAAAATTGCATTTAAATTGTGAACAAAACAGTTTTTATTTGTATGTGTTTTTATATAAACAGAGACAATTATATAATTATTATAAATTTATATAAGCAGAGACAATAATATAAGCAGAGACAGGTATATAATTTGCTATGGAATCCAAAAGTACGCTTTGTAGTATATATTTCTGACCCGAAATTTGTTAAGTACTTGTATATTAAAATCATGAAAATAAAATCGCTTAAATTCCAGTTGATATCTCAGTAAATAGATTTCATTTTTTTTATTATATTGCAAATGAAAAATAATAAAACGTTCATTTAGAATATACATTGAAGGAAATATTTTATTGAAAGGATTTCTGTAATTGATTTTTGGTTTGAAAGTTCCATCTTTTATTTTGATGGAGGTGGAGGAAATATTAATCTATTACTGGTATTTGATAACAGATTTTGATGAGTTGCTTTTATTTCAAATCTAGGAATATTCTAATAGATAAAATAAATCAACTTTCGGAGATTGGTTTACACTTAAACAATAACCGTTAATTTAGATATATATATATTTTGAATATTTGACTTCCAGCAGAAATAAATTCAAATATTTTGAAATAAAAAACCAGTTTTGTGATTGTTCTATATAAAGAAACTCTAGAAATTTTTTTTATAGTAGGAAAAAAAAATTAATGCACTGATTAATTTTTGTTTTAAAATATCACATGGTACAATATATTATAGTTTGATTTTGGTAAAATATTTTAGCGTTTTTCTCATAAAACATGGTGGCAAGGTTTTAATGAAGTGGAAACATGTTCGAGTTAAATTGAATTTTTTTTTAAATATTCTGAAAATAGGAAGAGCCTGAATAAATATTTTTGTCAAAAGTGCTATATTGTAATTCGTTGTACAGAAAAAATAGTGAGTAACTCAGTTACTTTTTATAGATTAATATGAAACATTGCACTTTTCGCATATTTCGAACGGGAAAAGGTTGATGTAGGACAATGATACAAGGTATCTAGGGAAAGGTTTCCACATTTTTTGCTTTCTTGAAATTTATTTTATTTTTTTTTATTCATATCGCATCAAGAATGAAACTGGCATAAATGAAACTTGCCTAATTTTGCGCAATTGTCTAAATTTTGCCATCTAATTGTTCTATCCCTGCATTCTCTAAGGATGTAATAGAAAGTTATATTGTGAGTTTCATTTGCTTGGTCATTAAAATTGAATAAAAAGGATTTAACTAATATTTATACAAATTGATTTTCTTATACTTATCTTAGTTTTTCATCCATGCTGTAAAAATGACCAGTTCCGTAACTTTAATATCTATCAAAGACGAGTCTATTTGTTTTAGGGAAATAATTAATGGATTATAGTATTTTCAGTGATATACATTTAACATCTAAGGAATCAAAACTTCGAATTTACTACAGACTTATAATCTAATATCTTTTTCAAATTGAAAACACAGTTTGATTCATACCATTACTAGGTATCATTGTTGGACAAATTTTTGATTTTGTTAAAATATTTTCCTTATGCATATATTATGTATTTTAGGCAAATAATTAATGGATTATAAGTACTTTAATTAATAAAATAAAAAATGGGAGAAATCATTTATTGGAAATTTCTACAAATTTGTTATTCAAAATATTTTTCGAATAAAATATCCTGACTGATTATATAATAATATATAATCTAATCTGTATCATAAAATAGCATATACCTATCCTTATAGACGCTTTGGATATTTTGTATAATTCATTAATATATTTCATGCAAGTTTAAATTTTGACCCAGTTTTGCTAATTAATAATTTTGTGCGGAATATATTCTTGAAACCTTCTTTTATAGTTTACAAATTATTTACTAGATAATATATATGCAAAAAGTGTTTATGAAATATTTTGATATCATGTAAAATATGCCATTACATGCTGCATGTTTATATTTGTCTCATTGGTTCTGTTTACTAACAGTAAAGCAATGACGGAAGGGCTTTCAATCAGCAAACTGTTTTTTTGTTATGCAAGATATTTTTTTCTTCTTTTAAATTTCATAAATATGCTAGTTTGCTTTATTATAAACGGTGCGACTTAAATAAAGATCCCAAATATACTAAAATAAATAAGTTATTCGTTATAACAATGATAGTATTTACTACATTTCTTAATTAATTATTAAAAATTATTATTAAATTATTTATTATTAACAAATTATTAAAAATTAATTTAGAAAATTATTAAAAATTAATTATTAATTATTATAAAATTATTAATAATTATTATTAATTATTAAAAAATTATTAAAAATTTATTATTAAAAATTATCAAATTATTAAATTATTTATAATTATTTAATTATTAAAAAAATTATTAAAATTATTAAAAAATTATTGAAAATTTATTAATTATTATTAAAAAAAAGTACGTCGCTACCGCTGATGATGCCTCTGCAGCTGTCGCTGCCACTGTTTGACAAATTTCGCATGTCTCAAGATACTCTGTCACGTAGCGCAAAATCTATAGCATACAAAAATATCAAATTTGGTACATTTATAGAGAAATATTAGGGAAATGATATAAACCGTTTTTCAATTAAATATATAGTCTAGGATATTTTAAATTCAAAGTCAAAGAAGAGATTTTGAGCTACGAGTTTGCGTCCTGGGTGCGTTAGCAGCAGCAAGACCTCGAATATTTGGTGACATGTACCTACATAGTTGAATTTTTGCAGAATGAAGCCCATTTTTTAAATTTCGATTTAGTTATTGAGTCACTCAATGTTTTATACACTTTTTATTCAAAAATTTCTTCTTTGAAACTATTGTTGTCATGAACATTACAATTTCATTGTTATATTTCACAACAATTATATGTTTCATTGTTGTAAATCTCTATACTGAAAGCGCAACACGATATTTTGTCACTGTATTACGAACAAACGGCAAACATACAATTATGAAATTTTGCCGTCTGTTCGTAACATAATAAACAATCGTTCTTAAAAGCAGGCGTCACGAAATAAATAGCTATGCAGGCTCAGTGAGCGCCAGGAAGTAGGAGACGAAGTTTCCCAACTGACGAAGCGAGCGGAGCTGAGAGCTGGGTGGTGAAGCTTGGATAAATTGTTCACAAATCGAGTTAAGGTGAGCGTCAGCTAATAAGGGGGCGAAGCACCAACGGGTGCATCACGCCTGCGGCGAGCAGATAATTAATGAGCGGCAAGAATGGAAGGTGGATGTTTGGAGTTTTACGAGCTTTAGTTTGTACAGGATACGTAGGAGATCGTGAGCTCCAGCCGGAGTGAAGGAGCTCGAAATACGAGCTACAGGACTGGAGAATGTTAGTTATCGAGGAACAGTCCTTAACAAGCGTATTACTCCTACATAGCAGGCGGAACTAAAATGCCCGCGAAGCGAGTGCTGGCGAGCGTAGCAAGCAAGGGGTGAAAACGAAAGCGAGCACAGGATATTGAGTAGGTCGTGTGAGTAGGCTGGGTTGAAATAACTTGCGGAATGAGTTCCAGAGATGGTGAATATCAGTTAATAAGGCACGATCCCTAACGGGCGTATTACGTCTGCGTGGCAGGTGGCACTAAAATGCTTGTAAAGCGAGCGATAGCGAATCACGGGGATTTGCGAGCGAAGCGAGACAGGGTGGACCCCTATGGGCATATTACGCCCGCCCCAATTTGCGTGTTACGCCTGAGTAGCAGGTGGCACTAAAGTGCTCGCGAAGCAAGCTAACAAGCGTTAGTGAGCAGGACCTACCGTCTCGCGAAGCGAGTCACGTATGCTGGTGAGCGTAGCGAGCAAGGGAAAAAAGCTCTCGTAGGGGTCGTGTGAGCCGGACGGATTGAAATAGCTCGCGAAGCGAGTTATAGGATTAGTGAATGTCAGTTAATAAGTGAAGGTCCCCAACGTGCATAATACGCATGTGCAGCAGGTGGCAGTAAAATGCTTGCAAAGCGAGCGTTAGCAAGTTACGGGGTTGGCGAGCGTACCGAGACAGGGCTTAACCTAAGGGGCATATTACGCCATGCCCAACTTTCGTATTACGTCAGCGACGCAGGTGGTACTAAAGTGTTCCCGAAGAGAGCAGGAGACAGAGCCCAACGGTCGTATTACGCTTGCGTAGCATGTGGCCCTAAAGTGCTCGCGAAACTAGCTCCGCGAGCGTTAGCGAGTTAGAGGCGAAGCTTCTCCACTCGCGAAGCGAGCAGGGGCGAAGCTCCATAGTAACGTAAAAAAAATGTCTACGGAACTATCATTTTCCTTAGTTAACTTATGTGAAAATGTATATGCACTTCTATGTGCGCAAAATCCTCTATATCCTTTGCATTAAACAAAAAAATTAACTACTCCTTCTCAACATATAACTCCTCTATATACAACCAATTTAATACTTTAAAAAATAGCATTTCTATTGAACAATTAGCATTTCTATTGAACAATTAGCATTTCAATAATTAGTAATAGTTGATCTAATTTTTAATATAAAAAGCTTATTACAACTTCAGATTGGATAAATCATTCTTTTATTGATAAAACAATTCGTTCAGAGAAAAATACACAGTTCAACCATTGTGAGATCAGAAATTGTTCTTCTCACATTTGATGAGACACTTTTGATGTGTGAAATTTTGATTCTCACATTTGATGAGACACTTTTATGTGTGAAATTTATGGTGGCCAGAACGGCAAACAAAGCTTGTAGTCTGGCTGGCACCAAGGTTTTTTACGACTTGAACCTAAAGGTCAGAAGACTATAAATTTAGGGGTGCCATACCAGAGGGGCTGATCTGGGCCGTACTAAATGGGCAATGGTGCCATTAGGTAAGGAGTAGCCAGTAAGCGCCAAAAAGAAGTAAAGGCGGAGTTACTCCCTCCCTCCCCCCCACCGAGGAAGCCACAGCCTGTGACAAAAGAACGAGATCAGACATTGACGACAAAAGAATGGAATCAGACATGGAAGAAGACAGTTGGATTTTGACTTAGGAGACAAGAGCAGACCAGAAATAAGACAATCATGACTTTGTGACTTAAAAAAGATATATACTAAAATGATTTAAGAAAGATGTTGGTGAACAGTTGTTCAGAGTTGACTGGTGCAGATATGTTATGATGACTTGTGGATAGAACCGCCTAATAACATGAAATAAGTGGAGTGTTTGAGTTAGCAGTATTCAATGAAGTTACGAGTGGGCATTACACTTCGAGTTGATGCGTGTAACTACAAACGAGATTAACCAAGTGCTGCTAACAAGGCCCAGATTGAAGGTATGTGTTCATCAATCATCCACAGGTTAATAAATACGTTAGGTATATGGTTCAGGGTCTCACATGCTCTCCTCTCACATTCTATCTTAATAAATAATTAATAGGAAGAGTAGTTAATGTATTGGAATTGAATAGGTATTTTGTGTTTTTTAATAAATGTTATTGTTAAGTTTAAATTGGTCTAATCTTTGTAATAATTTAATAATATTCCCTTACAGGACTCACACAAAAAGTAAAATAATTGGAGGATTTATAGCGGCACAACATAGCAATGTACATTAAATATAATTCCACTATATGAGAATACCGGCAATGTCTAATTAATGAATTTAATAAAATAATAATAATTCTTTAATGAATTTAAAATTAAAAGTTCAACTTTAAGTTCCTTTTACATTTGCGTGCCACAACCACATTGTTCAAGAAATAAAATTATGATTTTGCAGTATCTTTCCCAATCTTATTAAATTCAATACAAGTATATGCATCTACAATGCAGATAGTTTGTATTAACATTTTATGAAAAACACTTTCTAGAAATGTGAAATTTTATTTTCAGCATTTTCATGATTACATATTACTCTAATGTATTTTTAAATAAGTGAACGAAAATAATCACAAATAAATAGATTTTGTACTTCACGAAGTTGTTAAAATATTAACTCCGAATCCGCGTATATATTTTCCTGTGGAAACAATTCATATTTTTCCTTCATTTATAAATTGCATATGAGAATTTGGAATGAGCACAGTTATATTTCAGAAGCTATTTTAAAAGAAATTATTACGGCATACAGGAAAATCTCACTGCCTATATATAAACCGTCATATACACATACAGCGATGACATTATTAATTTAATAATTCGACTTCTCGACTTAATCATGCAGTTCGTAGTGTTCTACTTAAATAATACATCGTTTTCAATTTTAGGTGAATGTGAAAAGTGTATTTTACACATTATGTCCGATTTATAATTCGTTCCTTATTCTCGAAAGCGGCGACAATGAGAATGAAGATAGAAGATCTTCAAAATTATTCTAGGGAAGAAAATCACAATTTCTAAAGAAATAAATAATATATGTGAATATATTTATAAAATGCTTTATAAATGAATGGAAATAATTCAATTGAACATATGTAGACAATATTGGTAATACATAATGCACAAGGTTAGTAGTTTTGTGATATGAACATTCCTTTGTACTGATGGAATCATGTTCCAGTGGTATAAGCTTGTAAATATACATTATTTGCGATTGAATTTAGAAATAATTTAAATAAGATATATTATGTGTTTTCGCCTAAATTTTTCGTATAAACTATATTCGTTACAGACAAAGCCAAACCACATAGGAACAGTCTACGGACAAATGCATTTCATAATATTTAAAATATTTGTCGTCTCAAATTAGATTTATTTTTCATGTCCACAAACATCTCAACATTACGATCATCGATATCCATTCATTACGATCGCTGGTATTAGTTGCTCACGACCACCCACATTCATTCAATATTTTCACTAATATTAATTCCTTTATTCACTTCCTTTATTCAACATTTTCACTAGTATTAATTCCTTATATTCACCAAAATTCATTCATTACGTTCAGCAACTATCCCAAACACCATTTCAATTCCATACATCTACCAATCAATTGCACAGCAGAAATAATCAACGACAATAGAACATAGGAAAAAGAAAAAAAATCTCCGAAAAAAGGACGATCAAGATCATTAACGTATCCAAGCCAACGTCATAATAAGTGTGCCACAATCATCTATCTCTTAGCAATCTGTGCAAGAGCATTAAGAGTCTGGCTTCTCCGGCAAGCATCGGACTCTTATCATTCACTTATTACCATATAACTTTTCCCCCTTTTCCCCTGCTTTACCTTCTGCCACCCTCTTCTTGCTCTTTAAATAAATCTCTCCTTTGCTTCCCCACCTTTTGACCCACCCAATTTGTGGATTATTAACGAGCCCTTTTTAAGCGGAGTTTGTTTACAGGAAGATTATGCCCACCGTTTTCTTGTACCGTGGCCGCTACACGACACTTAAACGTTCCTCCACCTCCCTTCCCCTGTCCTACCCTGTCCTCCCCGCTTCCCTTCTTGCTCCTTCAACTCATTTAACAACACCCCCAGGAGCAAGCAGAGGAAGAGGAGGAGGAAGAGAAAAAATAAAAAAAAGTGACGACAAGAGGTGATCCATAATTCCTTCGGTTTTGCCCGTGCTTATAATTTGCGTAAATTGTTTCTTCTTAGGGGCTTTTAAACGTTCCGCAGTGATAGGTTGAGAGGATAGAGAATGTTTTTTTTTTCGTCACTTGAGTAACATCAGTTTCTATCGGGCTGATCTCCATTATGCCGTTTTTTGGGGGTCGTTTTACGTAATGACATCTATTTATGTTTGGTGATAAATATTATGATAAATATTATTAATATCTTGATGAAACAACGTTCTTCGGAAAAGCGAGTTTTTACGATGAGATATTTTGCGCAATGTAGCGATAAGTTGGTGGCAGAAGTTGCATACAACACCATTAGTCTAATCCCCGAATAGTTATATTTTAAATATTGCAAAAAAAATATTTTCTTGCTTTAAAATATATTTTGATAAAGCCAAAGATGTATTCTAATTTGAGTTCATAATTGCGATAGTATTGGAAATAATCAATAAATTTTTCATATTCAGGGACTAATTTTGTCTCAATCTGGTCCATAGAGCATACTAGACTTTTAAATAAAAAAATAAAAATTGAAAAACGAAACAAAAAACGCAAATGGAGTTTTAGTAGGATTTCAATATTTGCCACTCATGTATAATACATTAAATTTCCATTCTTACAAGAATTTAAATTATATAAAAATAATTAGCGTTATAGCAATCCTCTTGCTATGATTATAACTCAAAAACTGTTAGACACATAAAATTCGTTTTCATACTATCACGCGCTGAAAAGAATATCTAAAATTTCTTTAACTAATTCTATTGGTGTACAACCCATCCTTTTGGATATATGTAATTTAATTCATAGTTACAGCACACGCCTTTTTTGCTCTAATAGTTTTCTAGTAATAACTAAAAAACGGTTGAGACACATAAAATTCGTTTTTATGCCATCTCGCACTAAAAGAAATATCCAAAATTTCTTTAAATAATTCTATTGGTGTGCAATAAATCCTTTTGGATACATGTAATTTAATTCATAGTTATAACAGACGATATTTTTTGCTCTATTAGTCTTCTAGCTATAATTCAAAAACGGTTAGACACATGAAATTCGTTTTTATACCATCACACACTAAACAGAATATCCAAAATTTCTTTAACTAATTTTATTGGTCTACAACCAACCTTTTTGGATGTAATTTAATTCATAGTTACAGCAAACGATTTTTTTTTGCTCTATTAGTCTTCTAGCTATAACTAAACAAGAAAGATCAATCATGCTTAAAGCATTGATTATGAAACACTTTCCAACTTCAATGCAATTTTATTTAAACAAGTCTAAAATGCAATACATTCCTCGGTAATATTTTGAAACTTATCACAATACTGCATTAATTTATTATATTTGAAAACTTAAACCTTCATCGAAAAAAATAACTTCATTTAAATGACGGCATTGAAATATAAATTGCCTGGTTTAAACATCTCTAAAATGTTATACATTCCTCGGTAATAGTTTTAGAATTATCATAATACTGCGATAATTTATTATATTTGAAAACTTCATCCAAAACAACTGAAATTAATTCAAATGACGTCATAGAAAAAATAACACGCCTGGATCTCTCTATAAAAACAGGATTTCATTCATAACTTTCTCCCATTCATTTCATTCATCACAATACTATAATAATTTATTTTATTTAAACATTTTGTTTAAGACCATGGAGCTACAAAAAGTTAAACTCTATGCTTGAAACTTCATCGAAAAAAATCGTCCTTCTCTTTATGAAATCAATTAATATTTCATTCATATCAGCCATGCAGACTCCATGGACTAAATTATTTTGTGTTAAAAAAATACAGGAATTCTAATACAACTCATTCTAAATATTTTGCTGTTTACATTTTACATATTTGAAAAATAGGCTTAGTTGTAGAAATAATCAAATTTAGATGAGCATTTAAACTCAAATATATTGTCATTGCGTTGTTTCAGTATGTAGATGCACAGAATTTAAGCAAAAAAAAGTAGTTTTAGGACGGATACAACACTCAATATGAATTAAAAAGAACTTAAAAAAATCACGATTTTGAAACAAGATGGATGCCATATATCATTTTGAAGTGGGTCATGTGATCGTTTCATATCATGGTTACGTGATCGTTTCATATAAGAAGTGTAATTATTATTTTAATTTTCATTTAAAAAACTACTGAATATATTTCGCTGAATTTTTTTTTATATATTTTATTGAACAATTTGAATATTACCTAAAATTTTCGAACCAATTTGTGAATTTTAAATCCGCTTAAAAAATGTTTGTAAAATTAGGTCCCATAGGGCTCAATGTATTTCATTTTTTCGACCCGGGTTTAATCCAAAACTAATTGGGTGATATTATTCATTTATATTCCCATAGGTTCTACAAACCGTCTGAACAACATACTAAAATTTCATTTTGATTAATTCATTTTTACGGCAGTTATCGTGGTAACGGACAGACAGACAGACAGACAGACAGAATGAACAAAGTCATGAACACTTTTCAACTTTGTTGCAAAGTGTTAAAAACGGTTAGAGACATAAAATTCGTTTTTATACCATAACGGACTAAAAGGAATATCCAAAATTTCTTTAATTAATTCTATTGGTGTACAACCAACCCTTTTAGATATATGCAATTTAATTACTAGTTATAACAGACGATTGTTTTTTGCTCTATTAGTCTATATTCCAGCTATAACTAAAAAACGGTTAGACACTTAAAATTCGTTTTTAACACTTTACAACAAAGTTGAAAAGTGTTTATGACTTTGTTCATTCTGACTGTCTGTCTGTCTGTCTGTCTGTCTGTCCGTTAGCACGATAACTGTCGTAAAATGACTTAATCAAAATGAAATTTTATTATGTTGTTCAGACGGTCTGTAGAACCTATGGGAATATAAATTAATAATATCACCTAATTAGCTTTGGATTGAACCCGGGTTGAAAAAATAAAATACATTTAGCCCTATGGGACCTAATTTTTCAAACATTTTTTAAGCGGATTTAAAATTCACAAATTACTTCGAAAATTTTAGGTAATATTCAAATTGTTCCATAAAATATATAAAAAAAAGTCAGCGAAATATATTCAGTAGTTTTTTAAATAAAAATTAAAATATTAATTACACCTCTTATATGAAACGATCACGTGAGCATGATATGAAGCGATCACATGACCCACTTCAAAATGATATATGGCATCCATCTTGTTTCAAAATCGTGATTTTTTAAAGTTCTTTTTAATTCATATTGAGTGTTGTATCCGTCCTAAAACTACTTTATTTTTGCTTATATTCTGTGCATCTACATAATGAAACAACGCAATGACAATATATTTGAGTTTAAATGCTCATCTAAATTTGATTATTTCTACAACTAAGCCTATTTTTCGCCTATGTAAAATGTAAACAGCAAAATATATAGAATGAGTTGTATTAGAATTCCTGTATTTTTTTAATACAAAATAATTTAGTCCATGGAGTCTGCATGGCTGATATGAATGAAATATTAATTGATTTCATAAAGAGAAGGACGATTTTTTTCGATGAAGTTTCAAGCATAGAGCTTAATTTTTTGTAGCTCCATGGTCTTAAACAAAATGTTTAAATAAAATAAATTATTATAGTATTGTGGTGAATGAAATGAATGGGAGAAAGTTATGAATGAAATCCTGTTTTTATAGAGAGATCCAGGCGTGTTATTTTTTCTATGACGTCATTTGAATTAATTTCAGTTGTTTTCGATAAGTTTTCAAATATAATAAATTATCGTAGTATTATGATAATTCTAAAACTATTACCGAGGAATGTATAACATTTTAGAGATGTTTAAACCAGGCAATTTATATTTCAATGCCGTCATTTGAATGAAGTTCACTTTTTTCGAAGAAGGTTTAAGTTTTCAAATATAATAAATTAATGCAGTATTGTGATAAGTTTCAAAATATTACCGAGGAATGTATTGCATTTTAGACTTGTTTAAATAAAATTGCATTGAAGTTGGAAAGTGTTTCATAATCAATGCTTTAAGCATGATTGATCTTTCTTGTATTTAGTTGCATCCTGCACGCATGAAGTCTTATGATTAAAAGGGGTACGTTACATTCATACCCACTGAACCTGCTTAAAAAGAGCATTTCGAAAGATAAGAAAGCTTCCCTACTGTAGCTTCCAGAATCCATGCAGTAAATTTTAACACTTTACAACAAAGTTAAAAAGTGTGAGATAACTTTGTTCATTCTGTCTGTCTGTTTGTCTGTCTGTCTGTCTGTCTTTCCGACCGTTAGCATGATAACTGCCGTAAAAATGACTTAATCAAAATGAAATTTTAGTATGTTGTTCATACGGTCTGCAGGACCTATGGGAATATAAATGAATAATATCACCCAATTAGTTTTGGATTGAACCCGGTTGAAAAAATACATTCAGCCCTATGAGACCTAATTTTTCAAACATTTTTTAAGCGGATTTAAAATTCACAAAATGCTTCGAAAATGTTAGGTAATATTCAAATTCTTTTATAAAATATATAAAAAAAAATTCAGCGAAATATATTCAATTGTTTTTAAAATAAAAATTAAAATAATAATTAAACCTCTTATATGAAGCGATCACGTGACCATGATATGAAAAGATCACATGATCCACTTCAAAATGATATATGGCATCCATCTTGTCTCAAAACCGTGATTTTTAAAGTTCTTTTTAATTCATATTAAGTGTTGTATCCGTCCTAAAACCACTCTATTTTTGCTTAAATTCTGTGCATCTACATACTGAAACAGTGCAATTACAATATATTTGAGTTTAAATGCTCATCCAAATTTGATTACTTCTACAACGAAGTCTATTTTTTACCTATGTAATATGTAAACAGCAAAATATGTAGAATGAGTTGTACTACAATTGCTGTATTTCTTTAACACAAAATCATTTAGTTCATGGAGTCTGCGTAGCTAATATGAATGCCATATTCATTGATTTTACAAAGAGAAGGACGTTTTTTTCGATGAAGTTTTACGCATAGAGTTTAATTACTTGTAGCTCCATGGTCTTAATTTTTAAATAAAATAAATTATTATAGTATTGTGATGAATGACATGAATGGGAAATTATTTATGAATGAAATGCTGCTTTTATAGAGAGAGCCAGGGATGTTATTTTTTCTATGACGTCATTTGAATGAATTTCAGTTGTTTTCGATGAAGTTTTCAAATATAATAAATTATCGTAGTATTATGATAATTCTAAAATTATTACCGAGAAATGCATCACATTTTAGGGATGTTTAAACCAGGCAATTTATATTTCAATGCCGTCATTTGAATGAAGTTCATTTTTTTCGATGAAGGTTTAAGTTTTCAAATATAATAAATTAATGTAGTATTGTGATAAGTTTTAAAATATTACCGAGGAATGCATTTCATTTTAGACATGTTTAAATAAAATTGCATTGAAGTTGGAAAGTGTTTCATAATCAATGCTTTAAGCATGATTGGTCTTTCTTGTTATACCATCACGCACTAAAAGGAATATCCAAAATTTTATTAATTAATTCTATTAGTGTACAACCAACCCTTTTGGATATAGGTAATTTAATCATAGTTGTAGCAGACTATTTTTTTAATATCTTTTATGATTAGTTTCTTATACAGGTTTTGATGGCATTTGTAACCATAGTAATATAGCTATGCTTTAAATATTAAAATCGTCAAATAACATAATCCAATAATATCATTGTAATGTTTTTAATGTACTACAAATTTTCCCTTTATATTTTTTAGTTAGTTCTTTTAGTTTCAGAGATATAAGTAAGCACTACAAATTTTTAAAATGGAAAAATTTCAATTGTTTTCAACTTGACAAGATGATTGCTCAAAACCTGTCAGAGATTTTTAGAAACTAAAATTGTTACTGAACATTTTTGTCGCTTATTCGTTATATCAATCTTTAGAAGAGGTTTCAAGAGAAAGTAAGCGGAGATAAGTGAAAAGTCGTTCGAGCAAAAACTTTTATTTCTTGAAAAGAAGAAAATTATATAAAAATATTAAAATATAGATATTTTTTTATATATTTTTAAATGATACAATATTTCTGACAAAATAAATATAAATATTTTACATTTTTATTTATTAGGTTAGAAGATAAGATTTAGAGATATAAGTCTCCAAAGTACTTACATATTTTGTAACGCCCCGAATTTAGCTGGATAAGCCTACCATAGATGTAATTCCCATTAACACAGCATGAATTGAATCCAATCCAATCTGAATCAAAAGCGGCATCAATGGTGGAACCTAAACCTTTAAGCACTGGTCGAAGAAAGTTCTCCTGCTAAATTCTTTATGTAACAAGAAAGCATTTTTTACACCCCACCGAAAAGGCCTAATTTCTGTTTTCTCCATGACAGCAGGTGCATATTTATTAGAGTGCAGAATTGTGCTCATATAAATTTACATTTTCCCTAATTTAATGTATTATTAAACAAGAAAGATCAATCATATATAAAGCATTGATTGTGAAACACTTTCCAACTGAAATGGAATTTTATTTAAGTATTTAAAAAATGCGATACATTCAGTGATGATATATTTTAAATTATCCTGGTACTAGAATAATTTATTATGTTAGAAAACTTAAAACTTCATCGAAAAAATGAACTTTATTCAAACGACGTCATCGAAATATAAATCGTCTGACTGTCTATGTAAAAGCAATGAATATTTTTTATTCATATCACTTTTACTCCAGACTCCAGAGCTAAATAATTTTGCATGAAAAAAAATTCAGCAATTCGTATACAACTCATTTTACAATCACTTGTTTACATTCTGAATCCATTAAAATTAGGTTTTGTTGTAGAAATAATCAAAGTTCATTTAAATAATCATTTAAACTCTAAAATATTGTAATTGCGTTGGCACAGGATATACATGCATAGAAAATACGCAAATATAAAGCGGTTTTAGGACGAATGCAACACTAAATATAAATGTGAAAGAACTTTAAAAATCGTCATTTTTATACTAGGGGAAAAACGATGGACGACATATTTTATTTTGAAGTGGGTCATGTGATCTCTTCATATAATATGGGTGTAATTATCATTTTAATTTTTATTTAAAAAGACTACAGGACATATTTTGCTGAAAATTGTTTAATATAGTTTATGGGTTAATTTGAATATTTCCTAAAACTTTCGAAACAATTTGTGAATTTTAACGTTGCTTAAAAAAATGTTTGAAAAATTAGGTTTCCGTGGGGTTCAATGTATTTCACATATTTAACCCGGGTTCAATCCAAAACTAATTGGGTGATATTATTCATTTACATTCCCATATATCCTACAGACCGTCTCAACAACAAACTAAAATTTGATTTTGATAAAGTCATTTTTACGGCAGTTATCGTGCGAACGAACAGACAGACAGACAGAAAGAAAGAACAAAGTCATAAACACTTTTTAACTATGCTGGGAAGTGTTAAAAATTGCAATATCAAATTCTCGTTAAGTCAGGATTTTTGCTATAAGCCGTTCTCTTAAAAGAGGGATTTGCTGTAAAAGTATATCACTTTCAGCAGTCTACTGTGATAAAAATAATATATGAAATAAAAAATAATAATATTTTCACCTTATGGGCTTAAAAAGTGACCCAGATGCTTTCATCCTTGCTAGACAAAATATTTTACCGTCGCGTTCCGATCACTGTCTGAGTCTGGCCCATGGAGTGCACCAGCCGGAAAAAAAAAGTGGGAAATGCTGAAAAAAAATAAAGACCGTCTGAGTAGGGTCTGGACAGTTTTCGCTGACTATCCCTCATTTTAAATTATTTGGGATATTTAGAGGCTCACTGATTAATTCATTTTATGCCGGAAGCTGAAGATTTCTATTTTTTTCATTTACTGGAAATGTGATATAGTTATGAAATATGATTTAAAATAATTGCTTGGTTTATGTCGGACCGTTTATGTTGTAGTTTGATAGGTGACTTCATGTATAAATGCCTTCATTATAAAGGACAGTATAATTCGTATATTTGAATAAATTTATGTAAATTATTCCTTTCTTTCTATTTACTCTCCTGCGGTCTTGAAATTTCGATCCTAAATGTGGTCTTGAAGAATTAAATTTTTAGAGATATCAAATATTATGGTTAAACATTATGATAAAACATGAATTTACACGATATGTCCAAAATGGAATAAAACATTCTTTTAAGTTTTAGAGGACATACAGTTGAGAAAATTATGCGGACAGGCAGATATGCAGACAACCAGAAATCGCACCCAGATAAAAGTTTTATCCCATGGGGCCAGGTACTTCGTAGCTAATCATTCGCTTATGCAGTTGTCAAAGCGTGAACTATTTTGCCGTCGCACAACATTGTCCCGGCGCAACGCAGGGTGACAATTACATTACGCTCTTGAACCACCTCATTTTGGCTGGAGCGATATCTGTACATAGATCGTATTGCCACCAACTTCTTTGAAGGACTTTCGGGTCCACAGAGTTTACGTGCTCGTACTTCGCGCAGACACGGGAATAGTTTGGGCAGCTTCAGGAATCGAATTTGGGTTCACCGAGTGCATTATCCACTGGGAGAATCTCAGTCACTTCGTTCTCTCGCTTCAGCTAGGTATTAATATGATTCAACATAAAGCGACGGATATTTCAATTTTTTGAAATAAAACAGTACTTTTCATGAAAATCAATAAGTAATTTTTCATTTAGACATGTTCTATATGATGCGTTGGAATTGGTAGAGATTCTGTAAAAATTGTGCATCGGTAACTAAGTTCTTTTGAAATTTCTGTAAAATTTAACTGCTATGTGAGATTATCTGCACCAAATTTGCGAAAAAATCTTTGGTGTTTAAAATAAGTTATGATCGGACATGAAAAGTAAAATGATCGCCTTTGCGTCAATAATGGTTTAAATATTATCTGCTCCACATACAAAATAAGTTGCGTTTTTGGGACATCATTTTCGGACGTCTATATCTTTTTGCTACTGCTCGATCTATTTCAAATTGATGCAAAAATTTCGTAAAAGTTGGATAGATTTCAGAACAGTTTATTGACTATTAATGTACAACAGTATTCAGATCATGTAACGCATATATTTTTTCGACTGCGTTAAAAAATACATTTATCTTCATAACATATTCAAATTTAATAAAATTCTGTTAAGTTTAAGAAAATATATCGACAGATAAAAATGGTAAATATCGACAAATAAAGAGCATATAGAAGACTCAGTTTTTATCTGACCAAGTGTAGCAAATAATTGGGCTTGAAAATATCCAAATAAAATATAGGTTAAGTTTTGAGAAGTTATTGTTGGACACAGCGCATCAATTAAGGGGGTGCAACACACGCAATATTTATTCACCCACGTTCAGAAACTATTTCCGCTGTAGACCATTAATTTATATCACATATCGAAATTTTAAATTATCCGGTTCAATTTTGAAACAGTCATCGTCTGACAATGTAGATCAGTATGGTCAGTAAGGGAGGGGCAGTAAAGGTATCTTTATTTAACCACGTGCTGTAACGTACTCGGCAAGTAAAAGATACTTTATATCCAAATTTCTAAAAATCAATCCCATATCAGAGGATTTATCGTCAGACAATTCATGTCAGGAAATGGGAAAGGTGGCAGGTGCAGTGCTTTCCAACCGCGTTCAGTAAAAAAACTTGAACTGTAAAATATTAATTTTTTACCATATATCCAAATTTTTAAAAATATTTGTCACGTTTGAGAGAATAAAAAGCAAGATATTTCAATGTTATAAAAAATTCTTTTAGAAAGACTTCATCATTTATAAATTGAATAGGATTAATTCAATTTCCCATTTACTATAGTCAGTATGTATTATTTCTATTAAATCACTTACCTTAAGGGACACTGCCCATTAATTAATACATCAAGACCCCATTTTGAAGATTCTGTTTAACTTCTGCCAGGAGATATTGGCAACGCTAAATATGCAGAGGAGAACTGTTTTTCTGAAATAAAAAAAATACGATTTGAAATTCTGAAATTGAAAAAATATATTAAAACTAAAAATATAAAATTAAATATTACATTTACTGATAAGATTATGGAAAATCTAACGATACAAATTTAATATGTTAATACATTTATAGTTAAATTACATATTTATAAAAATTTTAGGTTTTTCTTAACGTTACGCATATTTTGGTTTAATACCAAACATATTGAAATATATAAATCAAAATATACATTAGTGGTCAAAATTACAGGATAATAAAAAAGTGTCATCAGCATCTTCGTCGTATTGCAGTGAGAGACATATATATATATTGTTCACCTGAAACAGTTGTGTTCATGATATGATATTGTGCTTGGCAACTGGCTGATTAAATGAACGATTCATACTTCAAATGAACAAATATTTCTTGTAATTTAAATGAATTCATATAACATTTTATTTCAATTTTATCCGTAGTTAATTGGTTTCACATTATTTATTAAAATTTGAGTTTATTTTTCAACAAGTTTAAATCAGTGTATGTGTGACATATCACCAACACAGTTACGAATCAAATGAGACTCATACTACGTAAATGGAAGTGTGTTTTAGATTTACTTCTTCTTAGATATACTGCTTCTTTTTTTAATTAAGAGATATAATCTTACAGCAAAAAATATTTTTTTAATATTCATAATTTATTGTACAGAATAAGAACATAGTAAAAGATACATTTTCTGGGTGGTATTTTATACGTAATTTACACTACATGCTAAATGTAGCATTTATAGCTGCGGTGAAAAACGAGTCACCCTTAATTATTCGTGTACTGTTTATAATAGAATAAATTAAAATATACCATTCGATAGGGAATAACATCTACTATAAAGTTATATACTTAAATTTTGTATAGGGGCCTAAAATTGTGGCATATAACAAGCCAGTAGAGATCAGTTAGCACAAAATTTCTTAAATTCAAGATTGGATTCGAAGAAAATATTTCTACCAGAAAAATTTTGAATTCTTGATTTCACTGATCATGTGATCATCTCCTGCACTGTGCTAACTAACGGCATTGGCCGTGAAACCATGAATCACGCGTGGTGATATGGTTGTCCATTTAACCATTTGTATGGCTAGATGTAGACCCTTTATGGAAAGTTTAACACCCAAAAATGACTAATTCTTCCCATAAAATGGTTCAGTCTGTAACTACTTATGATAGCTATCTACAAAATCTAGCTGTTTCTTTGTTATGGTTCTAAGCCGTAAGGCATCCTTTGATTCTAGCCATTCAAGTGTTGTCAACCCTGCCGAAAATGGATGATCAATTGGGCATTTTTTACAACTTTCCAACATAGTTGAAAAGTTTTTATGATTTTGTTCATTTTGTATGTATGTCTATCCCTTTGCACAATAACTGCCGTTAAAATGACTTTATCAAAATGAAATTTTAGTATGTTGTTCAGACGGTCTGTGGGACATGTGGAAATGTAAATGAATAATATCACCCAATTAGTTTTGGATTGAGTCCGGGTTGAAAAAGTGAAATGCATTGAACCCTATGGGACTTAAGTTTTCAAACTTTTTTTTAGGCGAAGTTAAAATTCGCAAATTGCTTTGAAAATTTTAAAAAACATTCAAATTATTTCATAAAATATATAAAAAAAATTAAGCAAAATATGTTCGGCAGTTTTTCAAATAAAAATTGAAATAATAATTACACCCACATCATATGAAGACATCACGTGACCCACTTCAAAATAAAATATGGCATCCGCCTTTTTTTTCCAGGGTAAAAATCGTGATTTTAGAAATTCTTTTAAATTTATATTTAGTGTTGCATCCGTCCTAAAACCCCTTTATTTTTGTTTAATTTCTGTGCATATATTTTCTGAACCAACGTAATTACAATATATTTGAGTTTAAATGATCATCAAATTTTGATTATTTCTACAACGAAGCCTAATTTTAACGTATGCAAAAGGTAAACAAATCAAGCTGTAAGATGAGTTGTATAAGAAATGCTGAATTTTTTAAAAAATTATTTAGCTCTGGAGTCTGGAATATATGTGATCGGAATGAAATATTAATTGATTTTACGTAGAGAAGCAGACGATTTTATAGCATTGCCTTTTTAGGTGACGTTTTAAACATGAAGTTAGAAAGCACTTTTACCTCCATGGTTTAAGTTTCCAAGTAAAATAAATTATTGTTGTACTGTGATAATTTAAAATATATCAGAGCTGAATGTATCGCATTTTAGAGATGTTTAAATAAAATTTAACTTTAGTTGGAAAGTGTTTCATAATCAATGCTTTATGCATGATTGATATTTTTTGTTTATTTTTATGAAATGCCATGTTATTGAGTAAAAGTCCCTTCGGTGTAACCACTGATTTACTTGATCATTGAAGTATCATGCAGTTTTTTATGTGAAGCCGCCTGCGTGGTACAACTAATTTGGTCATGTTTAGACACCGGTCATGGTTAGTCATCAATCATATTTTCTGTAGTTATAGGATATTCCGTGTAGAAGAACGTTAAAAAATGCAAAACTAGTAAATCGATGCCAATTGCTGCGCTGGAATATATTTTAATATACCACGTATTAAAATGCATAACTAATTATTAAAAACTCTGAAACAACTGTAAACAATGAATTTATTTTGAACAGTCATTTAAATATACGAACAATATAGGTCTGATAAACTGAATAGAAAATCAAATATAAATTTGTGAAATATAAAAGTTTGAAAATATTGAACTTATTACTTACGCTAATATTTAATTCAGTAACAGAAGGATTATTTTATAGAACAATAAAATGTGAAAGGAATGAAAAATGCAAAACTGAATGCAAACTTATACGAAGAAAACAGAAAATTTTCTCAGAATGAGAAATTATACTATAAACTCCAGTCGTGATCCCTATAGGATTGATGACACGTCGGCAGTGCTAATTCCCTTGGCATATAAGAATAAATATTGCAATATATGTTCACAAAATATATTTTAGACGGCATAAAACAAGTAAGCGTGATTTAAATTGCTTGCTATTTAATAAATATAAGTTTTCTGTGTTATGAACACCCAAATATTCTGCACACTTCGGAAGAAGTTAAATAACAAAGAAATTTATTCTTATATTTTTCACTTTAGTAGATTATTTATCGGGAGAATATTTGATATTTGAAAATAATATTTATGATAAGGAGAAAATATACACAGTTGTTTAGACCAATATATATCTAAGCAAGTGTCGGGCTCCATTTGTTATCTTTGGCACGAGCATTATAAAAGAGCATAAGTCAAGAGCAGTTGAAAACAACACCATTTGCAGAAGACTAACAGTCAAGATTTCCAGTAAAGACATCGTGATTGGCAGATTTTTTTATGTGTAGAAACCGGTATCTTTTAGGAAGATCAGCGTTATTGACTCAAGCAATTTAAACAAATAATTTTATATGGAGAATCATTTAAAAACGGTAAATGCAGAAAAATACAAAATGTGAGAAAAAATTGCCAACCTAGAAAAATCCATAGCATTACATCCTATGGAGAACAATAGTATTCTAAAAAAATAGGAGCATAGTTAATACAGGAAATTGATAGTTTAAAATCCATTATGCATGTAAACTACATTAAAATAGTTTATAAGCATAATGGAAATTTCAACTGATTTGGAAGTATATGAATATTAATATTTTACAATTTTTTAATGTTTTCATATGATTTAACATATAGGATTTTTCGAGTGTGAAAATTTTACGCATTTATATCAAAGAGTAATATTGCATTAACTGCATGGCAAAATATATAATCTTACATGCTATATACAGAAGTTTCAAACACTACCCCTTTTATTTATATTTTTCAAATATATGAAATTAACAATTTAACATTTTGAAAAATGTTGTACCATCGAATGTATAAGTTTTAGAGGTACAAAAATTAAAGTCTAAGATGTAGGTTTCTAAGACAATTCTAAATTTAGGTCACTTTTCGAACGTTTCTTAAATTTTCAGAGGTATACTGTCTCCTTAAAGACATTGCGAAGAGCGTACAAAGAACGAATTGAGAGATCTGTCACGTTGACAATTACATGGTAAAGTGCTTTCACAAATTGCGAGTACATTAAATTCTTTATTTAAAAATACATTGCCACGTCATTTTGTGAGAAATTATGACCTTTATTTTCAATGTGGTACATCCTACCGATCATTAATTGTGGATGTACAAATAAAGATGAAAATGAAATCTGAACTACGGTTCAAAGACTGAACAGAGTGTTGAATGATTTTTTCTTCATCATTTCAATTTTACGCTATTTTAATAAAATTTATTCTTTCATATACTTTTACCAATAGCGATAACAGAAGTCAGTATTAACTGCTGCCTAGATCGAGCCTGGATCTACAAGCTTTTGAATTTCATTCAAGTGTTCTATCAACTGAAATTTCGGTTTTGAAAAAATTAAAAGAAATGCAAAGAATAGGCTGAGACATCTGTCAGAAGCAAACGTACAGTCTAAAATGCTTCTGTATAAGCTGCGATTACGTTGGATTATCTACTTTAAAATGCATTGCTGGACCATTTTCTGAAAAATTACGACAGTTGTTTTTCATCTGCAATGTCCCAGAGATCATTAATTGTGGCAAATAGAGGTGAATACGGAATCTGCTATCTATAACGACATCAGAAGTCGATCTGGCTAGATCAGAACTCGAATATACCATCTTTTGAATTTCAGGCAAATGCTATACCAACTGGATTTCCGGTTCTGAAAAAGAAGTGCGTAACTCTATTATAGATTAATGGGAAACATCACTTGCATATTTCGAATGGGAAAAATTTAATGTCTGTTGTATGTGATGATGGTACAAGATAACCAGGGACAGGTTTCAATATTTTCTGACAAATAATTCAAAATTTGAGAAGTTACCAAAAGTCATTAAGTTGGCGATATTTCGCAAAATTTGTCACCAAAGCTATCGAGTCACCAAGGCTAAGTGACATGGATTTTCAAATTATAACAATGGATTCCTGTTAGGTATTCAAAACAATATGATGTCATTTCAGTTACATACTTCCATGTCAACCCTGTTATATTACTTTCATGATTTACTACGTACCCTGCAACCCATGATAACTTAAAGATATTCCTGAAGAGCAAATGCTAAAAAGGATTTGAAATATATGTCTTGAGCATACTTCTAGGCTAAATGCTTCTGCAAGTTGTGATTGCATTGGATTCCTTATTTAAAAATACATTGCTACTTCATTTTGTGAGAAATGACAGTTATTTTTAATATTAACATCCTAAAGATCGTTAATTCTGGCAAAGGAGGTAAATATGGTATCTATGGTTGGAAGATTGTAGAGACTGATGAATAAATTATTCGACATGTAAACTATTTGGATAATAAGGTTAACTCCTTTATGTAAACTTGTTTAAATTGACTATTTATTCCTGCTTATCTGTGCTTTGATCATTTTCAGTGTTCATAAAATGGCAGTCGCTTTTAAAAGTATAAAAAACCCCCTATAAATATTGGTAAAAACAAAAAAACATTTTATATACTTCTCTAAAGTAGTTGATTTATAAAATATTTCCAAACTTAAGTTATATACCGAATGTTCCTTATATGATAAAATTGTGCGTCTCCTTAGGAGAGAGCATGAAAAGAAAATGTTGTGAGATCTGTCACGTGGACAGACAATCATGCGGTAATATGCTTTTCCAATCTGCGATTACATCGAATTCTCTATTATTTCAAAATGCATTGGCGCGTTATTTTGCGAGAAATTATGACAGTTATTTTCCATGCATCATATTCAAAAGATCATTAATTGTGGCAAACAGGGATGAACACGGAATCTGAACTATGGTTCAAAGACTGTAGAGACTGATGAATGAATACTGAGGCATGCAAACCGTTTGAGAAATACATTCATTTATGTCTGTATGTTTAGATTAATTAATGATTCCGGCTTATCAGTGCTTTATTGGCTATTCTCATGGGGAGTTCTGTAATTGCAGTATTTGATAAAAGCACGAAAAAAAAGATATTGCTTATCTAAATGGATTATTTAAAAATATTACACAGGCAGAAATGCGTAAAGAAGCATCTATAACTTACATTATGGATTCATTGGAACAGAATGGATTAATTGGAATGTGCGCAAATTATAGAACGAACGAATATACGTTACTAAAAAGAGCTTCGACCAATTTTGAATAATTTTACATGTAATTTTAATCCAATAATATTGAGGTTGTATTAAAGTCCAAATTTTTAATTTAGAACCAATAATACAGTTGCAATTGATTAAACATGATGCAATGTATTATGTATTGGAGTTTGTTTGCATAGGAGTTTGTTTGCACGTATAAATAATGGAAATAGCATGTTTACATTCGTGTCCCATTTGGCGTTGAATTTGATGATCATGACGCTGACATAGTTACCCTATTTGTTTCAGTCCCGATTTTACAAGTGTGAGTGCCGCTCTGGCAATCTTTTTATGCACATAATAGAACTATAGTGTTATCCTGGTCAGTTTTATCTCTATACGTCAAACTAACTACTCAGCCTCGTTAAAGGCAAATTATCGGTTTTCGCTCAGTGTTCGTTATCTGGTTGTGTTAACTTGCAAACACGAGTTCTTGGCATTATAGACAACCTAATTTTCACCAGGAACACATATTACTTAAAACTTTTTCTCAAAAAGAAGTTATTCTGTAGAAATGATTGAGATATCTAAGTCACAGTTCACAAGGTTTTGCCTCATATCAGCTACCGCTTCTTCAATATTGCTGGGAAACTTTAATTATTTGCATACATATTGTAACGTTATTGTTTACGAACTTTTAGACAATTCAAATAAGCGTTTCCATGTATTGAAATTTCAATTTCTTTCAATGTATTATTTAAGTAAACGTTGAAAGCGTTAGTTAAAAGTATATTACTTTCCTTATATACATAGTATAATGTATAAGGAAAGTATTGTGACGGGGTCGAAAATTCGAAATCGAGTTTTCGACGAGAGAGCACGTTTTAAGCATCCCTGAACACGAATCGAACATTTTTGAGGTGATGTCTGTGTGTGTGTGTGTGTGTGTGTGTGTGTATGCGTGAAAGTATGTGTATGTGTGTGTGCGCGTGTGTGCATGTGTGTGTGCGCGTGTGTGCATGTGTGTGTGCGTGTGTGTGAAAGTATGTGTGTATGTGTGTGTGTGTGAAAGTATGTGTGTATGTGTGTGTGTGTGAAAGTATGTCTGTATGTGTATGTGTGTAAAAGTATGTGTGCATGTCTGTGAAAGTATGTGTGTATGTGTGTGTGTGTCAGTGAGCCTGTGCAGACGATATCTTATGAACGAATGAAGCGATTCGAATGAAATTTGATAGTGTTCAGAGCCCCTTAAATTTTCGAGTGAAATTTTGAAAAACCATCAAAAAATCAAAACCTTTAATAAAGTTACTCAAATAGACATTTCTTATGCAATTTTTCGTTAGAACACTAGCATGAAGCGTTCTCGATATATTGCACATTTTTCAAATAGATTTATCAAAAAATCCCATAAAAAATACTAACTGTTGAGAAAAATGTTCACTTTTCATATGTAATATCATACGATAAATTTGGTGAAATAATTCGAGTGAATCTAGCTCGTTCATTCATGAGAAAAGATACTTTGGATAATACTTTAGTATTTGAACGCCAATAGTCATTTATCTGCTATAAGAACAACTTATTTCTCCCTCCATAACGTTTGGCGAGATTTTGGCGACGAATTTGGCGGAATGTTGTCAACTGGGCGACTTTTTAAAATGTTGCCAAATTAACAAAAATCTCGCCAATTGGATAAAAATGACTCTAAATCAATGAAAATTATGACTAGTTGATGAAAATTCAATATCTTGGAAAGAATATAAGTCTCTACTATATGAATAACCTATTTTTTTACTGTAAAAGTAGTAAATTCATTGCATTATAAAAGGAAAGTCATATGCTGCCCACATCAGATTTTTTAACTATGAAATCCAGTATATTATCGGTCTGTAAGTTTAATAATAATAAGTCTACAATATGACATTGTCCAACTCTGAGTAGATCTCTTTGCATTAGAATCATAATTTTATTCTTGATACTTACTCCTCTTAATGCAATAATGATTAAGGAAAGAATGGTAAAAATTATTCTTTTTTTTAAAAACCTAAATAGTTTCATTTTCCAGAAAAATAAACCAGAAGACAATTTTCTTAAAAAGTTAATCATCTTCTATGCTATGCAACACCAATTCAGATAATTTTGACCGATCATCGACATTAGAAGACTTCTTCTTTTGCAACATTAGAAGACTTCTACTTTTGCAACATTAGAAGACTTCTTCTTTTCCAACATTAGAAAACTTCTTCTTTTGCAACTCTTGCAGAGTCTACTTCAATGATAAGAACGTGGAATTCCGTCCCAGTACCTCAACGGAAAAGAGTGGCTGGCTAATATGAAGATCTGTGGTTCGATGCCTGGATAGCGCAACTAAATTCTTTACAAATGCGCCCGATAGATCATCGAAGTCAAGCAGCGTCGGGCGCGGTTAGTACTTGGATGGGTGACCACCTGGGAACACAGCGTGCTGTTGGCACATTTCGGGCGCGGTATCCTGGTGGTTTGCCTGCTGCCACAACTGCCGCCGTGTTCATGCGGAGTACGATCACGTTAAACATGTGGGTCCGTAAGTCCTTCCGAGAGGTTAGTGGTAGGAGAAGGAGGGTACGGTCCCTGTGGATGCCTCCCCCACTGGGTTCCGATCTAAATTGGGTGGCACTTCCCGGCCGTCCAAACGGGTATCTTACGCCTTTCTGGTAGGTCGGATGGTCTGGGTCTCAACAACAACAAGAAATGCGCCCAAACAAATCAATCCTGTATGTTCGTGCAAAGATATCGGAGGTTTGGAAATGATTCGCGTACGATTAGTGCGGATTCAGTAAACTCTGGAATATTGAGTGCCGATTTCAAATCGGGAGGACAACAACCTCAGAAAGATAATCTGGAGGACAAAAGTAGCACCAGAAGGCTAACCTGAGGTAAAAATTGCAGGAGGTCGTCAGTCAGATTGTCAGTTGTATGTCAATCTGACATTAGAGGGTGGAGAATGCAGTGTCCACTTCGACGATAAGAGCTTGCAATTTCGTTCCAATAGCTCAAAGGTAAAACTTCGGCTGGCTGGTAGGAAGGTACGTGGTTCCATTCCGAGTTGAGGCAGCAAGGTTTACACTTTTAATCACTTAGTCTGTCATGTTTGTGTAGACTCAAGAACGCGAGACGAAGAAATAAATAACCCACCTGAAGCATCGTCAAAACATATGTACATGAGGGGCAACAGTTCAACGGAAAATCTAACTGGTTAAGAATCCCCCCCCCCCGAAATAAATACATCTGAATTACCCAAACGAACACTAAATCGTATGTGTTCAAAATCGCACGTCCTGTATCTATTCGTTTTTGCTTTCACCAGATATGTTTACAACGGAACAACACAAGTCTGATTCTAAATTGCAGAAAGTACATGGCTTATTATAGTATGTTTTAAAACTCGGTAGTATGTTTAAAACGGTAGTATGTTCTCTATAGTATGTTTAAAACTAATGCACAGGAATGGAAAAACAGTGAGTAGATTCAACTTAAGTGCGAACTACGGGTGTAAAATCGGCATGTGTAAGGCTCGCAATTATACTGTCTAGACAAGGCGTGAGATCGATTAGTCTACTATGGTAAAATGCAATGCTTGAGCAGAGACTGGAAGCAGCCATAAATCGCTTGACATGAATTTGCCCACGGTATTAAAACATTCCTGTTTCTGGTGTTTATTTGCTTCACTGGAATTAGATATGCAATGTGTCTTTTTCTCTCTTCAGGGTATTACGTGTCTCTTTTGTCCCTGGGAAAGATATTGGGAGATATCTTGTTTTTGAAGAGAAGCGGATTAAATTAGCGCTTAATGAGGTGAAACTTGCTTGAATATTAAAATTTTTCTGAAAGATACATACTATATAACGTCTGATATGAATTGATGTCACCATCCTTGTGAACCTGATGAATTGAAGGCTTATTTTATAAAATATTGGGCTATATGAAATTTTTGTATAGTAAAAAGTACAGGGTGATATAATTTAGTTAGGTGTCACTGATGTCCACCCTTTAAAATAAAGATATTTTCGTCTGTTTCTAAAGAGTCAGACAATAATTTCATGTCTCTTTATTGCTAACAGAAGAAAAGTACGTTTCATCAGAGTGAAATCATTTTTATTTCAGAGCAATATTTATTCAGTCATTCTTAAGAGAGTAATGTTGAAAAGTTTCTATAATGCAATTCTTACTTTACTCTTAGTTTATTCTGTGTTGAAATTGAAGACCTGCTAGTGCCAGTTTTGTCTGCAGCAGATCCAATAGCCTCGTAACTGTTAATTGTTAAGGATTTTAGAGCATGGTTATTTCTTTTGTTTCATGGGTAGTTCTTCAATAACGTACTCATAAGAATGGCTTGGGACTATTGCTCTAAAATAAGTATTCAGTCACACAGGAAAAATGCCATGTTCTTCAATTAATGAAAATAAGCCTGAAATTACAGTCTAATGCATTAAAAGCAGCAGGCGATATTTCTGATATACACGATGATTATAAAAATATCAGTCAAACTTTACGAGGTGTGGTACACACCAAACTAAGCATTTTTTGTCATAGTTTACCGGGTCGGAAATGAAATGTAAAAAAGCCAGTGGGCGCTTAATGGTGAAATCGATGAGGTGAGGCTAAAACACAATGGTTTAGAAGTTATAAATTTAATAAACAATAATTACAGTAATGGCTCAAAAGAGCGACAGCCAACCTGAAGGAGCGTCTCACAGCGGCGATGGAGGGATTGACGCACTCTCTCAAACAGTTCAGGAATGTCGCACACTTTGGTAGCAGCGACTGGAATTCTTTCGAAGAGTTATTCTTCAGATTTAAAGAGAGTGTTATAGACAAGACTCTTGAGTTATATCCACAAAAAAAAAAGATCCATAGATGAAATACATATCAATTTTTTACCTACTTGTAAATTCCTCTATTGTCACAAAAGTTGGAGCTGCAAATAACTGCTGCAAACTGATAAGGCCGTACATTCGGTGTTACGAAAATTTGCATAAGGGTTATTCCTTTCTAGATGAAATTTGCATAATCGGGTTTCTTTTTCAACCAGAAAATAACAATCAGAATGACACTTTTAAATTTGCTGACCTGCCGCTTCCCAACGAGTAACCACCCTGTAAAGTCTTTACATTTCATTTTTGACCATGACGAAAAATACTTGATTTGGTGTGTGCTACCACCTCGTAAAGTTCGACCTATCCTTTTTTAATCCCCCCTGTAGTTTGGAGGGTATATTAGTGTCACCTAACTTAATAAAAATTCTACTATTTTTCGGCATATTTTATGATTTCAAAATTTGATGAGAGTGACTTTTCGATAAGTAAGCATAAAGTTTGATGAAAAAAAAAATCAAATCAATCTCGTTTATCTCAGTTAAAAATAAATTTTTGAATATGACGAGGATATTCATCTAAAATTTGACCAGCAGATAAACGGAGAGATGTTTTATAAGAAATCATTCCAATCAAAAACTCCTATTATGAGAAGTATTAGTTTTTGATTAGTTGTAGATAATGGTGAATAAGTCTCTAATATGGACCACCTCAATTGGTGCACTTTTTACCACCATGAGTAAAAAGTGGCGTTTGTGGAGATATGCAAATAATTAGAATTTGAGAGCCAAAGACGTTTTTATTAGGAACTGGTGGTAACAAGAAGATAACATTTTAGTAAGTGATAAATCCTACCCTGCAATCTGTACAAGCTTATATTCGTCGTGACATAGAGTCAATTGATTTGCTTATATGTCCTTGCGAAAGATTCTACCACAAATATATATACCACAAATGTTAAATATACACTTACTTGATATGAATTTACTTGAAAAAACGAGGTCGCGTATCATATTAGTTTTCAAGAAGAGGACTGTTCTATTCTTGAAACCGGTTCATTAGTATGTATTTGTATTTATGAAGACTTTATATTGGGTGTTTATATAGAATTTTATAAAGTAATAAAATATAACATAATAATTAAAAACAATATTTCATAAATAAAATTTAAAAATTCTGATGTGGGCATCAGATGACTTTCCTTATATAATGCAATGAATTTACTCCTGTTACAGTAAAAAATAATATATAAGCTCCTTGGTACAGTGTTTTCAACGTTGAATTGTATATTTGGCAATTTTCCGGATGACAACATGTAATACTATTTCAAAGTACCCAATTAACTTATATTTCACACAACTCTAAAGTAACAATTATCAATATTGATAGTATCCTCAATAAGCGATATTGTCAATATATTTAACTATTTTAGTAATTTATTCATTAATTAGGCGTCATTTTCATTAATTTAGAGTTATTTTTGCGAATTTGACGAAATTTTAGTCATTATCGCCAACTTGACGATACTTTGCTAGATTATTCGCCAAGTTTGCCAAATACATTACCAAGTGTTACAGACAAATGGAAGTAAGAGCATTTCTTATATACTAGAAATGTATGCACGTCATATGACGAAAATCCGTATTTTCAAAACATTACTTCTCATTTGGTGTCATGTTTATTAATTTGGCGACATTTTTGTCACTTTGGCAACATTTGAAAAAGTCGACAAGTTGGCGACATTCCGCTAAATTTCTTGGCAAGAGTTACGGATAAACGGACGGACGGAGAAATGTATTATTCCTATAGTCTGTTATTATGTGCTTTTCAAGATACTGAACTTTTAACAATTTCGTCATTTCATTGATTCAGCGTCAGTTTCATCAATTTGGCGAATTTTTATCAATTAAGCGACATTTTCGTCAATTTGATAACATTTATAAAGTTACCAAGTTGGATACGTTTCAAAATTCGTCACCGAAATTTTATCCAAACATTACGGACGAAAAAAAGGTTATTCTTATTATACTAGTAGATTCTTATATTCTTTCCATGATATTGAATTTTCGTCAATTAATCGTCATTTTCATTGATTTAGAGTCATTTTTGTCAATATGACGACATTTTCGTTACTTTGCCTGCATTAAATTGCTAAGTTAGCGATATTCCGCCAAATTCGTCGTTAAAATCTCACCAAGCGATATGGACAGAGAAATAAGTTATTCTTATGGCAGATATACAGAGAAATATTAATACATATTATTGGCGTCTAACTACATATTTTCCCAAAGTATCTTTTCTCATGAATGGAACGAACTAGATCCTCGAGAAAGATGTCACCAAATTAATCGCATGGTATTACATATACAGTGAACATAGTTAGTTCACAATAGTTAATATCTTTTCTATTTTATCTGATTTTTTGATAAATTTATTTAAAAAAAGGAGAAATATCTCTAAAACGGTTCATGGAACGGAACATTCTAAAGTTTATGTCAATCGTTTTCTAATGTAAAGTTATATATGACTACTTGCGTAACTTTATTAAAAGTTATTTGATGATTTTTTCAAAATTTCATTCAAAAATTTAGTGGGGTTGTGAACATTCGATTTCATTCAAAAACAATAGGCACAGTATTCACGGATTGTGAATTTTGTACTAAATTTTTTCGAATAGCACCATTCGTTTGTTGGATATCGTCTCCACAAACTCACTGGCGTGCGCGCGCATACATGCACAAGCTCAATCACACACACACATCAGCTCTGAAACGTTTTATTAGTATTCAGAGATGCTTGAAACGTGCTCTCCGGACGAAAACTTAAATTTGAATATAATATATATATAACTTGTATATAATACTTTCCTTACACTATACTTTATACAATACACAATATTTTCTTTATAGTATATTATACAATGTATATAGGGAAAGTAAAATTCGACTAGAGATTAAAAAGTAATATTTTAAAATTGATTATCAAGATGTAAGATTTAAAAAATTGATTCTGTAAAATAATTGAGTCTGTGATATATATATATATTTTATAAAAACATCAGAAGTTGAAATCTATAATTTATGGATGGTGAATACAGCAACAAAGTAAAAACGTGTTCTTCGAGAATATTCTGGTAATAAGATATTAGCGAGATTTTAAAAGAAGAACATCACAAAATTAGATACAATAGTTTCTGTTTTCAAACTTAATTGATTCATTGCAATACACTAAAAATAATTCGTCAGATATCTATAAATTATTTTATGGTGTGTATTTATGTGCGAAATGAAACGATGTGTTCAATTTTTACGTGAAATTTTAAAGTGTCAAAACTGTTAAAGTCAATGCTGTATTTTGTATAAAAAATACACAATATATATATATATATATATATATATATATATATATATATATATATATATATTATATATATATATATATATATGTTATATATATATATATATATATATATATATATTATATATATATATATATATATATATATATATATATATATATATATATATATATATATATATATATATATATATATATATATATATATATATATATATATATATGATAAGATATATTGCATAGAATAAAATTTTAGTCGTTTTAAAATGTATGCATTAGAATATTTTTCTCATAAAAAGTGCTAATTGCCACACTATTTTACTAAATGATAAGATTGCTTTTTTAAATACAGTCTAATGACCAATTTAATTATTAAGAAATTTCTTAACATTTTCAAAAACGCTATCTAACTCTCACCAAGTCACTTCAACATAAGAATCAAAATTTCCTTATTCATAATTATTCTTTTGAATTCTATAATAATTAAAAAAATAAGAACTCTGCGAAAAACGTATATTCTCTACCCGAAAATAAAATAGTTTCATTCCCAGGAGAAAATGAACGAGAGAGGAATTTTCTCCTTTTTCCGTGCCAGTGTCATTATAGGAGGATTTGAAAATTCACCTTAATACAAAAGGAGGTAGAACAATGAACAGACGCTACCTAAATACGAACTCTGTGTATGGAAGGGCGCTTGCGGCTATAGAGTCTAGACTGGGATAGGCTCGAGATCGATTAGTCTCCTATGGTAAAATGTAATATCTAAGAGGATGAGGCCCACAATAAATTGCTTGATAGCCGTTTGAGCACTGTTAATGCTAAACTGCCATATTTTGAGGTAGGTTTCCTGTACTGGAATTAAAAATTAAGAGAAAAACCTTGTTGGAATATTCTTTAAGATATCAAACTTCATTTTATTTCCCGATTCAAAACCGCGAATTTCCATCGCTTTACCATCGCTTTCCCGATAAGCAGTTAGGTGTGCTGATGCTTAAACCATCCCGACTATCTTAGGTAAAGCACGGATAGAGTTTGGACCACAAGTGAAGAAGATGGGGACCCGGGAACAGATTATACCCGTTCCCGTTATCCATAAAAATACGGAATTAACTTTCTTTATAAATTGCACTTATTGTACTCTTTAAGTAAAATTGTCTTATCGTCTGATGGTAAGCATTCAGCTCACCTGTGCGATAAAATAATCCAGCAGTTGAAAGCAGGAATATTTCTTGCAAAACATTGACAAGAAAGCATTTAATAAGAAAAATCTCTTCCTTTAATACTCACAGCTCTGATATTGGCAGCGTTGGATTATTTTGAGGTGCTACGATCTTTATGCATACGAGAGATACTTTAACTTTGAGCTACACTTTAAAGTGGATTTTGCACCAAGAAGTGGAATACATACAACCACAAAGCTCTTCACTGAAACTCGTTTTCAGACGGAACTGGAAGTCTAGAGAGTAGACGTTTGGCCACACCGGCGTTCCAGTTCGCAAAAGAAGAACCTTATGGGTAGCTAATGCTTGTGTTTGGAATTCGAAGAAAGATTTTGTTAATGAGATATTTTGCCTCAAAAATCTTTGTTCTTCCTGGAACAGGTTGTTTCAGACTTTAAAAATATAAACCCAGCTGAACGATAGGATGAAGAAATTGTGCTGCCCTGTAGAAAGCAGAACGTTTCTTGTTAAATAAATATTTATAAAATATAACTTTCTTCCGTTAATGATTACATTTTTCGGATGGGACTGGATTAGGTTATTTGTAAGTTATATTTCAACGGAGGAACTACAGCTTAAAATTGATTCCTAAACACAAAGAGCATCCAAGCCTATAGAGTTCCTTTTCCGGGGAATTGGCTCTTATGTATTGCAGGCCAAAGACTGAGACAGAAGAGTTGAATAGGTCTTGCAGTTCCCAGAATGTTCTTTTTGAGTAGAATGTTTGAGGCTCTGTAAAAAAAATCATAAAGGAAACCAACTGATTTAATCTAATTGTTTGTGCCGTTTCAAGAAATCTCAAGGAACATTTTACAGTGATTAAAGAGACGCATAGAACTACAAACAAGGTCAAAGAGACTTTTCTGAACGCTATGCATTTTCCTCTTTCTATACATATGTTTAAGTACTGTATATGAAAAATAGGCAAGTTATTTTATGTCATACAATAGAGCAATGGAATTAGATTGAAATTTGTATTGCGTTCTCATTGCAGCTGGATCGGTTTCATGCTTGCGTGCATCAGCATGGAATAACCGATATTTACAATGGAAGCAAGGAACTTGCTATATGACATACTTGTGGGAATATGCACTTGAACTAACAAATGCAGTTCTACCGCGTATATGGCTTCAAATTTCCTCAAACGTTTTCTAAGTTGCAATGGCCATATTTATAGTTATAGATCCTGCAGGTGGTTGCTCTCAAAGCTCCTTTACCATAAAGTTTCCTTACGATAAATGGCAAAAAATGGGTAGACTTCATGGATAATCTTCATAAACAAGCAGACTTAGCCATTTTATGGCTAGATTTAAGTATTTATGGCTACTAAATCTTCCATAATTTGGCTAAATATATTCATACAGGGATTAAATTGGCAATTCTGATAGTTAGATAGTTCAGTTCATCCGAAAGCTTGACATGATTTTTGTGCTTGAAATAAATGATGATTTCAATTAAATAGGTGCATTTCATTTTCTCAACAAATTAGGAACGCCTGTCTTTAAATGATCATACTAGTTTTAAAGTGAATATATAAATTATAACACAAGCATTCTGATAATTGCGTTTTAAAATTTATTCTTTATTACATTATTTTGAGGAAAATTTAATATCGTTTCAAGTATAAGATGGATAACGACAATATTTACTTCTTAGCTGTTTCTTAACAATTAACTTTTCTCTAACTCTAACCAGTGCTTTCACCTCCCCCCCCCCTCCCCGCACACACACACAACTTCAGAATCGTAATTATCTTCTTTATAATCATTCTGTTGAATGCGACAACAATGAAGAAAATTAGAATACAGAGGAAAACTTCCTTTTCCTTCCTGAAGAGAAAATAGTTTCATTTCCTGAAAAAAATAAACGAGAAAATTTTTTTATTCTCCTTTTTCTATCTACTGAAGAATCTAGAAACTTACGTATAAGATGGTACGTATAACAATGAATAAAAGCAACCAAATACGAACTGTGTGGATATGGCATGGCACTCATAGCTATAATGTACATTAGGCATGAGATAAATTAGACTTCTGTTGTAAAATGAAATGTCTAGAAAGAGGCTAGAGATAGAAACATAGCCTCAGCTATAATCTCGGAAAGGAAGGATCGATGATAGAATGGGGATGTTTACAGTGCTAGATTTCGCTTTGCAAGATGGACCTTATGAGGAGCCAATGTGATTGTTTAAACATTGGGGTTGGCAGTTTTCACTTTTTACTCGTATCACGTTACCCCAACTATTACTAAATGAGCGATGACTGATTTATATACTTTCTATGGAAGGTTTCCGAAAAACTTTGATAACTCGGGAAATTCTAGACCTTCGTTATCGAAGTTTCCAAAACTCGCCAAGTTGGCGGCATTTCCCTAATTTAGTGCTCAGGTCGTCAGATTTTCCGCCAAGTTCAAGTAACCAGTACCTGTATATTGATAAAAATGTTTGCCTGTAAAAGTTGTTTCACAGCGGTGACAGACTTAATGCCGTGAAAGCCATTTCAGGTATTTGCAAGTAATGAAATTTGCGTTGTAATATAATTCTCCTCTCATTTATGCTTTATATTTAAAACAATAAATGAGATTAATAATGCGATTGATGAGATGATTGATTGAATATTATAATTCAGTTGAAGGTCATATAGTATCCACACGAATCGTAAGAAATATTTTTTATACAGTTAGAGGATGGTGTTTTGAACTTTTATTTCACTTATGAAATAAGTAGGTCTCATTTTAAATATAGAAAGAAAGGTAATGAATCGATTCGAGTAGCTCAATGGATATACGTCGTCTGGTTAGTTGGAAATTTAATTACTTTCCTTATATACATAATAATATATAAGGAAAGTATTGTGACGGGGTCGAAAATTCGAATTCGAGTTTTCGACGGGAGAGCACGTTTCAAGCATCCCTGATCACGAATCAAACATTTTTGAAGTGATGTCTGTGTGTGTGTGTGTGTGTGTGTGTGTGTGTGTGTGTGTGTGTGTGTGTGTGTGTGTGTGTGTGTGTGTGTGTGTGTATGTGTGTGTGTATGTCAGTGAGTCTGTGGAGACGATAACTGACGAACGAATGGACTGATTCGAACGAAATTTGGTACAAAAATCACAATCCGTAAACACTGGAAGCCTATTGTTTTTATAAGCAATCGAATGTTCAGAACTCCTCTAAATTTTCGAGGGAAATTTTGAAAAATCGTCAAAAAATCAAAACCGCTGATAAAGTTGCGCAAATAGATATTTCTTATGTAATGTTTTATTAGAAAACGATTGACATAAATTTTAGAACGCTAACATAAACCGTTCTCGAGATATTGCACATTTTTCAAAAAAATTATCAAAAAGTCATATAAAATAAAAAAAAATATTTCTTATTGAGAAACATGTTCACTTTTCATATGTAATACCATGCGATAAATATGGTGACATCATTTTCATGGAACTAGCTCGTTCCATTCATGAAAAAAGATACGTTGAATAATACTTTTTTATTTGAATGCCAATAGTCATTTATTTGCTGTAAGAATAACTTATTTCTCCGTCAGTAAAGCTTGGCGAGATTTTGGCGACGAATTTGGCGACATTTTTAATTGTTGCCAAATTAACAAAAATCTCGCCAAATGGATAAAAATGACGTCAAATCAATGAAAATGACGACTAATTGAAGGAAATTCAATATCTTGGAAAGAATATAACTATCTACTATAAGAATAACATTTTTTTAACTGTAAAAGTAGTAAATTCATTGCATTATATAAGGAAAGTCATGTGCTGCCCACATCAGATTTTTTATATTTATATTGATTTAATGTGTAATGTAATAATAATTCTTATAAAATTGTTAATTTAAACTATTTTTAAGAAAGTAATAACAAGTATTGTGAAATAAGAAACTCTCATACAATCTAAAATTAAATTATCAATTCTTGTCTTGCAGTCTATCGCTTTTAAAATTCTATCTAGTATTTACATGACTTCCAAAATTCAGAACCGTAATATTATTCTTTAGAATTTTCTCTTGGTATGACAATTAATTACTGAAATAAGAATTCCTTAAAATTTATTTTTCCTTCCCTGAAACAAAACAGTTTTATTTCCCGAAAAGAATTACCTACACACAAATTTTTATCATTTCCCAATAGGTTACCTTCATAGAATGGTTTAAAAACTCACCCAAATACAGAGGGAGATATAACAATAAGCAGGAGCAATATAACACGATCTCTGTGCATGGTAGGGCGCTTGCGGCTGTAGCGTCTAGACAAGACCTGAAATCGATTAGTCCCCCATGGTAAAATGCAATGTCTAGAAAGAGGCTGGGCGGGAGTAGCAATGAAATGCTTGATAGGTGTTTGTAAGCGGTATTAAAACGTTTGCGTTCTTAATCTTTTTTTTTTTTGCTGTGCTGGAATTACAAATGTAGAACATCTTTCTCGCTCAGAATATTGCTCTCGTCTTTAATCGTGTATGAAGCTCTAGAAGATAAGAATATATTTTATTCGAATGAGATGAAATACATCATGAAAGTATATAAGGAGAGCTTAATAGAGCCTTTTAAAAGACTACTGTGATAATAAATAAGGTTTCCCTATATAAAATCGGTTGCTGAGTTTTATAGAAATTTAAACCTAACTGTATTTTAATGAAATACAGGCAATTTTACAAAAATATATTTTAAATAAGCACAACCAGGAAAATTTGGGCTCTGAAAGGAGAAAAATAAATAAGAATTATGCCATCCCTGAAAACTGAATTTGAAGACAATTGGACCATAAATCCAAATGTGGAGTGTGATCAATTAATTTCATTTTAGAATTATCGATTCGAAATAAGCTCACACTGCTGCTTAAAAAGCAAAAAGGTCATCATGTTATTAAATTCATGGTATAAAATAGAAAACAGCTCAATAATATGAGTAATAACCAGTTTCGGAGTCAAAATAGAAGATGAATTTGATCTGGTGAGAGTTGGTCGTACTGATTTGTTATCCTGAAGATGGTTTTTGCTTTTGAACCCGGCTAACATCATTTTTATTATGTTAGTCATTATTTAATACGAATCATTTTGAGCCATTTTGAGAATTATCCATCGACATTAATAATTAGGAAATTATATGTCTTCAAACCATTTTAGCATGCATGCATGCATGCACTTCAAATTGAAACCTGTTTCTATAACAACACTTTCAATATTTATTTAAAGAAAGCAGGTATATGAAAATTAGGTGACAGATATTGTTTCGAGGGAGTTTTGATCCTCTTCATCAGGTCAAATCAGCGTCCTTATTGAAGAACCACTGAAAAGGAACTTTAAGGTGACAAGTTTTATATGAGTATAATGTCTGCGTTTGTGATTGCAGGAAACTTCTTGTTAAGAGCTTTTGTGTGTTTTGTGTGTCATTTGACTTAATTTTCGTGTTGTTAGAACATTTAATCTTGTTTGGATTTGTCTCAACTTGTTGGGACGTTGAATATTGCTCGAATTTGTCTCGTCTTGTTAGAATGTTTAGTCTTGTTCGGACTTGACTGGTCTTGTTGGGAATTTTCTGTTGTGCTTTCGTACATTCCAATCTTGTTGTTTAAGGTTTTGGATTTTCTGGGCAGTTCTTTATTCTGTTTTCTGAGTGGCTTTCACAGACAGACTCTTAATCTACTACGTGGGCAAATATACCCATCTGTTTCTTCTATCTGTGACAAAGAATGTTTTAAGATAAGTAATGAAAATCTTGTATTGCTACCCACATTGCTATTGAACAAACTCTGTATTTTCGATGTAGGGATACGATTCTTTTTTTCAGGTGCCTTGTAATGGAATTGTCTTAGAATCTTGTAAAAATTTCGTTTTTATTTACTTCGGGTTTTTTGGTTATCTAGCACTAAAGAAGAGGATCCAGCGTATGCTCAAAACAGATATATGCTGCATTATAATTCTATTTGTAACTAAATACGTTGCTCACGTTTTCTTTATCCTTTGTACAAAATTTTTTTTTGTAGTGTTTCTCTTATTAATGGTGCGAAAATTATTGTGCTTGCTATTAGAAAAAGGCTGACTTTTCCGAGCTTTTTCTAATCTGTAAAAAAATCTCACGGAAATATTTTATAGTGTAATAATATGGTTCCTAAAACTGTGATATTATCATGAGTCCCATTATCAATAAACGTCTTGCTAAGTAACATTTTTGACACGTGTTCCAACTCTCGTAAGACCTATAAGCTTCATAATCAAAATTATATTCATAACTATTCTCCAGAATACGACACTAATTAAGGAAATAAGAACTGTGCGATAAACTACTTTTTCCTTCCTGAAAACAAAACGACTTTATTCCCTGGAGGAAATAAACAAGATATTTTTTTCAAGCGGTTTACGTTCTGGCAGGATTTATAAACTTTTTCGAATATAAAAGATGCCGAACAATGAACAGACGCAACTAAAATATAAATTGTGTGTGTGCATTGCTGGATTCTCCTGGATATAGTGTCTAAGTTAGACCCGAGATTCATCAATTTCCGGTGGTTAATTGCAGTGTCTAAATATAGTCTGGGAATAAATAGCAAAATAACGCTTTATGGACATTTTCGCGTGGTATTGACTCAGAAGTGTTTTTGTGTGTGGTCACTGTAGGATTGGAAATGTAGAAAGGGCCTGTCTTGTACTCAGAATATTGTATGTGTGTACTGTCCTTTAGTAAGCTCTTGGATAGATAGATAGACAGACAGACAGACAGATAAATAGATAAATGGATAGATAGGGAGAGAGATAAAGATTATCTTTTTTAGACATAAAGAATAAATTAGCTGACAATGAAATGATGACGCTATTTCGTGATTTATGTAGATATTTAAATATTATATTTAAGTATTATATACTATATTTAAATATTATATTTAAGTATTATATACTATATTTAAATCTGTATAAATATACATAAAATTATATGAAATTCATGATTACATCAGAGATCCAGAATATGCATAATATTCTTAGACTTTTCTTAGTTATGGTATATACTTTGGGAGTAAGAGATAAATCGACCTTGATAATAGCATATACATTCTTGATGAAGTGGTGTATGTAAGGGGTTTGGTGATTATAATTCACTTTCTCATAGGTAAAAATATTACATTTTTCTCCAAAGGGTTTATAATGGAAAATAAAACCCAGCATTGAAAACCCCTCATTCAGTCATACCCTCTTTCCGAGACTCTAGCTGATCTATTCTTAATTATTACTAAGTTAATTTTTAAATGGTGTGAAAATTTTTATTATAAAAAATGCCATCATATAAAACAAAGCATTTTCCCCTTGGATTATATATTTACTTTGAATCAGAGTTTTTTATTCAATTTCTTTAACAATATAGATCTTTGTCAATTTTCTAGGAAACGCATTACAATATACTCAAGTCGGCTTATCTGGCTCCACATTATGTAAAATATAAATTTAAATCAATGCGACTATATATATAAATAAAGTATCTCTCTTATAAGAGATTTGATTTCAATGAGTCTTCGTTGACTTTAGAATAATAAAAATCTTTGACTTTAGCTTTGTATGTTGTTTGATAATTAAATCTTATTTTTTTACTTTAATATTTAATTTTTAGATTTATAGTTAACATTGCTGTTATTAATTCAATGTTTGTATGAGTGTTTTCATGAACCATATTTTCCATAGCATTCATTTTCATAATTTACTGTACTATATGCACATACAATAAAATTCTTACTAAGAATAACTATCTCATGCAAGTTTATTTTTTAAAATGTAGAAGGGAATTAAAAATAAAAGCTTTTCAACATATAGATTTTTTTTCATAAGTAATATATATTAATTACGGAAATAAATACACTCTGGAAATATATTTTTTCTTAAAATAAGATTTGAGGTCTAAAAAATCATTTTTCTCCCTAAAAACAATATAGATTTATTTTCCGGAGAACAAATACGAGAATATCTTGCTCTTTTATATTCTTTTCCTGTTATAGAAGGATGTAAAATTTCAAACTCTTATATAAAGAAGATATAGGCTTGAACAGACGTAAACCAAAAATAAACTCAGTGTAGTATGTGGCAGAGAGCTCATGGTTATAGCGGCCGGACTAGGCCAGAGATAGATTAGTATCTAATGTTAAAATACAATGCTTAGAAAGAGACTAGGAGTAGTAATGAGTGCTTAATAGGATTTTGCCCTCGGTATTAAAGTGGATGCTTTTTCTGTGTTGGGTTACTCTGTAAGAACTGGATATGACAGTTATCTTTCTCTCTCTTCAGAATATCTCTTTTGTCCTCTTGGAAGCTCTCAAGGGAGAAGAGATTCTTTTCAAGAGAGGCAAAATGAACTAAAACATAATTAGAATAGAATTCCTTAGCGTGTGAAACATATCAATGAAAGAACGCATATGTACATAGAGTCGAAATATCAAGTAATATCAAAAAGGTGTATTTTTTCCATTTTTATCGACATCTACTGTTATTTGGAGATTTAGAAACTCACCTTAAAACAAAGAGATGCATAACAGTAATTAAACGCAATCGAAATACAATATGTGTATAACAGTACGTTCTCGTTTGTAATGTCTAGACAAGGTTGGAGATCTGATAGTCTCGGATAGTATGCAATTTCTAAGAAGCTAAGAACCAGAATGAAAACTTCAATAATTCAACAATAAAACGCTTGATAGGCGTTTTCATGGGGTATTAAAACAAACACAGTTTTGGTGTTTGTTCGAGTTCTTCAAATTAGAACTGCAAAACATATTTTTCACTTGAATTGTTTCATGTTGATTATGTTCTCCTTGAGGATGATTGGTTAGAAGATAAAGGGTCTTTAACTAGGTAGTCTCTCCAAATAATGAACTAAATTTTTCTTCTCTATCTGCATAGAAGCATGACTTTTAGTTTACAAGTTACCTTGGTTTAAGGAAATGCAGAACCATTCACAATACATGTCCTCCACCATCATCCACACCCACTCAAGCGCGATGTTCATATTTTTTCGTTAGCATGGCGATGTAACGCTTGTCTGGTGTTTTCTGTCCCCAAACTTATCCCGGAGTTCAAGCTATGTTACGTTTTAAGATATTAATCATTTTATTAAATGACTTTTCGTAATAAATACACTTTCTTTCGAATCAGACCCTTCTTCCCTTACCACCAACCTCTTGGATACACTTTAAGACCCATAGCTTTAAAGTGCTTATACTTTACAAAAACACGGGGAGTGTTTGGGCAGAGTTTGAAATCGAACTCAGGTCGTCCGAGTGGAATACCCTTGCCTTAACCACTGATTTGTCCCGCCCACTATATAACAGTTCCGTAATAGTGTATTCAGCCATCCTGAACGACGTTCAATTATATAGTGAAGTGTAATATGACTCCAGGCAGTGGTTTGATATCGGGAGCACCGGATCGGCTGGCGGGGTGATATCACAATGATCCCCTGAATTATTAGTAAAATCACTATTGTGCATTTCTCAAAGACTAAGGTTATTTGTAAACCAAATGCTATGCCTCTATGTAAAAGGAGAGAAAAATATGGGTTTTTTGGGAGGACTACCTAATCAAACACCCTATATCTTCTTATAAAAGCAAACTGGGATACATTAGTGCGTATTGAGACAAAAATAATGTTCCGCATTGTGTGATAGAAATTATTATACGCACACCTGTTCACATGCAGTGAAAGCTTGATATACTGAACATATATTTTATAATATTTCAAATTATATAATAATCTATTAAAGTTCAAATTTAAATATACCTACATCTTAATGGAAAGCAATATTAATCTTGTTTTAATGCTCTGTATTCCAGACAGACTCGAATGGTTTTCGATACATGGCGAAAATTTCTCTTATATTCGAATAATTCCAAAGGTTCGCTATTCGTGGGGAATTTCCCTGATATTCGAAGAATTCTAAAGGTTCGCTATTCATGGGAGATTTTATTGATATTCGAAGAATTCTAAAAGTTCGCTTCGCTATTCATGTAATTTTCCTGATATTCGAAGAATTCTAAAGGTTCGCTATTCATGGGAAATTTTCCTGATATTCGAAGAATTCTAAAGGTTCGCTATTAATGGGAAATTTTCCTGATATTCGAAGGTTTCTAAAGATTCGCTACTCATGGGTAATTTTCCTGATATTCGAAGAATTCTAAAGGTTCGCTATTCATGGGAAATTTTCCCGATATTCGAAGAATTCTAAAGGTTCGCTATTCATGGAAAATTTTCTTGATATTCGAAGAATTCTAAAGGTTAACTATTGTAATGTCGATATTGAAATCGCATTACCTTTTATGTAAAATGTATAAATTTATGTATTATATTTCATTATATACAGCTCTTTTACAGATTTTAATTCTGCCTTGAAAACCCCCTTTTGTCATTTTTATGAAAGTGATATTTATTATTCTTAAATCGAAATCAAAAGCATTTTTGGTATATTATTTAATATGTCCGAGCGCTTTGAGAGTTATTTCTTCTGTTGAGTTCAAAGTCTTTTTGGCAGTCGAAAATGGAAGTGCCAATGTAAACGATTTCATAGTTTCAATACATTTGTGCTGCAGACGATATTGAAGTTTTGCAACGGTTGTTTATAGCAGGTGGTTCTCGAGACATTCTGTCGAGACATGCTGGCGTTTGGCCGTGAGAACCTTTTCTCGGCGGGAAATTTCATGAATGTTTTCTATTGGTTGTGACGGACTGGAAGCTTTCGTCCAGGTCCGTGGCTGAGAAAGTATAAAAGCCGTCCGCACCTTTTTCTCGCTCTCTTATGCTCTTTTGCTCTTACGACTGACTGACTCTCTGTAGGCAGTGCCCGATAGCAACGCTCACTCCGAATCTCGGGAGTCTGACCTCCAGGCAGATTCCTAGAGATTCGTGAGCTGAGGAGTGCTGCCGTTCTAACGTCCAATCTATGGTGCGATCCCGAGGCTCATACCGGGAATAGAATAACATCGAGACTGCGTATGGAATGAACCCGATGCTCATACCGGGAATATAACTGCGAGTCAGCTAGTGGAATGCTCCCGAGGCTCATACCGGGAATGTAAATCGCAACGTCGTTACCTGGGTTATTTTGAGACTCAAGTCAAGTTTGCCTTCGAGTCGATTCCTGTTGGAGTTCCAGTGAATGAAGCCATGAGTCCAGGTTGGGCCATTCTGGAGAATGCCAGAATGTGTGTGTCAACCTTTCCATGTGAAACACCGATTTATCGCCGTGTGGGCGGTTGGTTGATGTTGGGAGCTACGACCTTACTTACGACGACTTGATGACCGAGGTAAGCGACCTTTATGTTTAAACCAAGACATGCCAGGAGTACCAATATTGCCGAGAGAGAGACATTGTAATGGAGAGCACAACCATCCATCGTAATCTGTAGCTCCAGTTTAATACGTATTCTAAATATATAATTTTAGATTTAATTAATATCAAAAATAAGTTTTACTCTCAGAGTGCTCATCCCAATGATTTGACCATACCAATTTTTGATACATTTATAATATGCGGTTTACCACCTTTTATTACATTATGGAAGTTTTAAAGCCAGTGGCGCTCTGATGAAATCTGCGCATGTGTCCAGTGGTGTGCTGAGAGATTCAGCTGTTGTATTTGAATGCATTGAGAATTTAACATCTTGAATAAATGAAAATTCATTTTAACTTCAAAACTCTGTTTATTTATTTGTGTATTACTATTCCTTTGTGTTTTGTGAAGAAGACGTTCCTTTAGGTAAGGTTTTGATTTTAAATGTTTTTAGGTTCTTCTGGGCTGTAGGTCATCGCGGAGATTTACTTCTCCCGACAGGAGTGTGTGGACCTGTGGGTTATTTTGCGGCATTTATTTGATCATGGCTTTTGTAGTGGTGCTGGTGCTAGTGTGGCTAAATTCTAAATTAAGAGGTCACGTTTCTTCTTATCCGGCGCCATTACACTATTCATAGGAAATTTTCCTGATATTCGAAGAATTCTAAAGTACACTATTCATGGGATATTTTCCTGATATTGGAAGAATTCCAAAGGCTCGCTATTCATGGGATATTTTCCTGATATTGGAAGAATTCTAAAGGTTCGCTATTCATGGGACATTTTCCTGATATTCGAAGAATTCTAAAGGTTCGCTATTCATGAGACATTTCCCTGATATTCGAAGAATTCTAAAGGTTCGCTATTCATGGGAAATTTTTCTGACATTCGAAGAAGTCTAAAGGTTCGCTATTCATCAGAAATTCATCTGCAGGAAAACTCCAATATTTCGGTAAAATCCTATTGAGTCACATCAAGACGGGGAATATTAATTCCAACATTTAAAACTGGAAATAAGTGCTCAATCGATTGGGGCTTGGCGGGAACATCACATTCTGATCTCCCTAATTAGATACAAATATACTTAACCTCAACAAATTAACATATTTATATTTTTGACATATTTCATTGAGTTTCTTTTATTTTAAAGCTACCATATGTATCGTCTTCATGCACTTAGATAACTTCGAGTACTGGTATGGTTCATCCCGTATAATCATTATTTTATTGATTATGGTGTTGAATATTCTTGTTTTTACTAATTCATCAGCTTAAATAACATTGATTTTTAAAAATATTCTTATAAATTCAGTTATTTTAACTTTAAGAAAATGGTAAGAGTGTCTTAAATACTGCAGTCTAACGATGGATTTCTATATCAGTCTATTTACAGAAAACTTTTTTTCTATCTTTATCCACTGATAATAAGAGTTTCCAGCAACAAGAGGTCAAAATATTCTTTTTTCTAATTACTCTATAGAATACGAAAATAATTAAGGAAATAAGAACTTTGCCATAAACTTCTTTTTCATACTTTAAAAAACAGAATGGCTTAATTCTCTGGAGGAAATAAACGAGAATTTTTCTTCTTTTCCTTTAATCCACGGGTGGATTAAAAAACTCACCCAAATACAAAGGAAGGTTTAACAATGAATTGACTCACCCAAATTCGAACTCTGTGCAAATTACACGGTGCTAGAATTAGAAGTATCTAGACTGCAAAATTCAATATCTAGGATGAAGCAAAGCACAGCAATAAAACACTTGATAGAGCAATGGTATTATGCAATATCTTAAAACGGGCAAGGAGAACCTATAAAATGTTTGATAGGTGTTTGTTTGCAATATTAAACTATCTAAGATTTGCGATTGTTGAAGTTGGGATTATTCGCATGAATTAAAAATGCAAAATAAATTTCTCGCTAGGGAATAATCAGCTAATTTTTCCCCAAGTAAGTTTCTAGAGGAAATATATTCTTTTGAAAAAGAGAAAACGAATGAGCGTCTAATGAGATAACAATAAAACTAGCTCTATAGCGTATGAAAGATAACGTCTGAAAGATACATACACATTTAAACACAGTCGAAAATTTTTTACATATTCGAAAATTGACATATTGATATATATAATTGATATAACCTATGTGTGTGTGTTTTCGATATCGGAAAATCGAAGCTTCGGGCAGCTGCGAAATTCAGTGTAGGGGTAGCTGAACTCCCGAGATGACATGCTTTACTATTTTTTTGTTTAAATTTGAATTAGTTAAAAAGTTATGAACATTTAAATCCAAAAATTCTGTTGAAATTTTGGCTGCAAAGCTAATTTATTTTATCACATGATTTTCGGAATGCAAGCGATGTGGAAGTTATCGATCAGCGATCGAAGAAACCAGACATTTCGCGCGACTAGAACTCGAATAAAGCGCAAATTTCTAAATTTATAATTGCTAGAGATATAATTTTGTTTTTTAATGTAAGGATATTTCATCTAATTCTGTGAAAATCTCGCTTGAATGAGACATAGGCGCTTAAAGTCGGTAGTTAAAATTTTAATTTTATTCAACTCAGTAAAGAAACTTTTCTTGAAGTTTTATAGCGAATTGGACTCGGATAATGAAGTATTTCACAGCTTATTTTTCCAGATTTCTGTTTTAAATTTTTTTTAAACTTTATTTTCAATTATAAAACTGTCGGTAGAATTCACAGTCTTGTCAAGCTTTTTTCACTAATTTAACCTCATATCCGCTTCTAATTATACTCGACCTTAATTTTAAAGACTATACTTCTTAGATTTAGCTAACGAAGACCGTGTATCTAAATTGCATGCACCCCCACACTTATGTAGGGCGTATTATGCCCGCTGAGCAAGTTTTTTTTTTCGAGAATTAGCTGTATGTTTGGTGTAATTTTAATCAAAAATCGGGGAAACGTCAGACATACTCTTTGAGGGAAGGAAATATTAATCTCAGGTTAACATGCTCCTGCAGTTACAAAATCCACCTGTGGGAGGAATTTCCACAAATTTAGAATGCAGTCTCATTGCATATAACAGCATTTATGAATGGGTTTCGCTCTTATTATGCGCTCGTCACCATGGAATAGCTAATATCTGCAATGACAACAAGAAATTTGGTTATTACCAGCGACTTCGCGTACTTCTTTGAAACGAACTTCTTTCAACATTTGCGAACGTTTTTGAAAGTTGACAGCTTCAATCCTTCTTCGTAGTTGACATCAAATTCTTATACAGTTTTGCTTGGACTACTGGAAGCTGAAAATGTTAAATTTATTCTTAGCAGCGCTTAATAATGTTAAAAGTTATTTATTTTTGGAAGCACATATTTTATTGGAAGCGGATAATATGTCGAAGCTGGTCTGCAGATACTTATATCTGTAGTAGGAGTGCATTCCGAAAATTGTATTCTGCAATTTGTTCAAATATCTTTCATACTGGAGACAAACTCTCATTTAACTAATATACCTGGGCATGCTATTGAACTTAACATTGTCCCCAGATTAATTTAAAACTGATGTCCTTGTGCCAAGCTATTTATATATTTTTATTTTGCTGTACTCTGCGTTATGTTTTTTTTTTTCAGTTTAGTTTCACCGTATTTATATTTTCCCTACAAAAAATTTGTATAGGTGTCAATGTTGCATTGACTGTTATTATTTTTATAGACATACATAGTACTGTGTAGTGTTTCTAGTTTAGTGCTATCTATCATTGGTGTATACTTAATTATATTATTGGTTTCTGCTTCAGAATAGTGTTATTATTGTCTGCTTAAAAATAGTGTTATTAGTGTTTGATTAAGAATATTGTTAGTGTCTGTTTAAGAATAGTGTTATTAGTGTTCTCTTAAAATAGTCTTATTTGTGTCTGCTTAAGAATCGTGTTATTAGTATCTGCTTAAGAATAGTGTTATTTGTGTCTGCTTGCATTGCTTTATGTCAGATTAAGAATAGTGTTATTAGTGTCTGTTTAAGAATAGTGTTATTAATGTCCGTTTACAAATAGTGTTATTAGTGTCTGCTTAAGAATAGTGTTATTAATATCTTCTTATAGTGCTTTATGTCTACTTAAAAAAAAGTTTTATCAGTTATCTGTTCAAGTATAGTGTTATTTGCGACTACCATAGTTATAGCGTTACAGCTTTTTGGTATCTATTTTTACAAGGGAGATTTATTATATTGACAAATGTGAATTTCGTATATATTAGTAACATATAACAAAATTATTGCCTTTTTTATTTAAATATAAGAAATATTATTAACAAATATTTGAAATATGGTCTAAAAATACTAATACACTAAGTAAATTTAGATGCTCTAGTTACATTAATAGATACACTAGATACACTAATTAAATTTAATTTCTTTGATAATCTCTGTCGCTTTGAGAAAATTATTAATTTAATATATTTTTTTTTAAAATAGAGGGTTTCACTCTTCGTGGGACATCTACATTTTGTTAGGTGTGTAGGGGAGTGTTAATTAACTATGTTATGTTACAAGATGGTATTGCATGCATTTTGGAAGGCACTACCATTGCAGATAATAGCATCCATGGATCGGTTTCGCACTTGTCATTGCTCGTTAGTGTGGAATAGCTGTTATCTTCAAGGACAGCAAGAAAATTTGTTCTATGCTGTAATTTTGAGAATATTTATTTGAACTGACGATATCTGTTTCTGTGATATAGAGCTATTGTCGACTCCTATAGAAGTTCTCTAAAATTACGGCATCTAACAAGTTTTCTTAATGCCATTGCAGATAGTGGCTATTCCATGCATAATGCTAAGCGCATAATAAGGTCGAAATTTATCCATTGGTGCAGCAATCTGCAATGGAAGAGTCTTCCAAATCTTTCGAAAAGCCCCCCCCCCCGGGTTCTGTGATAGTATGTATGTTTCGATAGGTATAACAAATAGTAATATTCAATGGGAGAGATGTAGTGTCTGTGGGTATTAGGACTGCAATGGCTGCAGGTGAAAGTGAATATTTTGCAATTTTACTCTGTCTTATGGTGGCCTTACCCTTACAGTAAATGCAATATTAATATAACTTTATGCAGCACTTATAGGACTTTCTAGTGCCATAATCAAGATATTTCTCTTTATAATTACTCTCTTAAACACGACTATAATTAAGAAAATAAGAAATATGCCATAAACTTTATTTTCCTTCCTGAAAATCAAATGCCGTCATTCCCCGGAGAAAATAAACGGTAGAAGAATTTTTCTTCCATTTTTTTATCCAATGCTGCTGTTATAGTGGGATTTAAAAACTCGCCCTAATACAAAGGAAGGTTTAACAATGAGCAGACGCAATCCAAATACGAACTCCGTGTGTATAGCAGGGCACTCATAGCTATAACGTCTAGACTAGGCCTGTGATCGATTAGTCTCCTATGGTAAAATGCAATGTCTAGAAAGAGGCTGCAGAAGCAATAAAATGCTTCATAGGAATTTGCGCGTTGTATTAATGTGATCCTGTTTTTAGTGTTGGTTAACTCTGTGCGATGAAATTGCAAATGCTTATCGTCTTTCTCGCTCTGGGTATTGTGTGTCGCTTTTACCCTCAAGAGTGCTCTCAACGGGAAAGTTATCTATTTTTGAGAGAGGCAAAATAAATTGGTGTGCTGGGAGACAATAGAGCTTGACAACGTCTGACAAGACATGACGAATATGTGAATTTACAGTCTAACTAGGACGGGACAAATACTCCTTGAGTTCATAAGCATTAAGATTTCGGTTATCCCGGTGTATATATAATGCAAATACAGTCGGCACTCTATATATCAAATTTGAAGGAATCTTAAAAACGTATCGAGATATCAAAAATTTGATTTATTAAAAATTAAAAATTGAAAATTTATACTCCGTACGAAGAAAGGGTATGCTGCTAGTATTTAATAAAAATCGTCTGCCGCATAAACACAATGGATTTAAATAAGTTGCTAAGTGACATGATATTATTTTCTCTAAATAAATTGGTGAAGAAAAGATCGTATGCATAAAGCTATCTCCATGAAAGATTTAATTGTGCATTTTTAATTAATATCTAGACAACACCTAGTCCTAGAAACTCGAAACATGAACTAAATTTTATGTAGGGTTATTCCAAGTCTACTCCGAAAAATTAATATAATTCGATGCAGCCATTCTCCCGTGATGATGAGACAAATAAACACACAAACAGACAGATTTACAAGTTTATTTATATTGACTAGCAGCATATCCGTTCTTCGTACGGAGTATATAATATAAAGAAACTTATAATTCGCAATCATGTGCAAATTCTGTTAAAATATTAAATTTATTGCTCCTAAAGAGAAGTTTGAGAATATCTGTTCTCACTATGAAAAATTATCTTCACGGGCAGATCTGAAGAATAAAACATACTGGCCCCTTTTGTAAGCGAATTTACAGAAAAAAAAGGAATTGAATTAATATATGCAAAATGAAAGCATTAAAATTGTATAGGGTCCGTACTACTTATATACGCAAATATTAGAAGATATAACCTGTATTAGTACATTAGAAGATTACTCGTATTACAATATGAGTCTCAAAACTTTTTCCAAAATAAAAGAGATGACGTAATAAATTGAAAATAACAATAATCCCTGTAATCTTTATCCCAGAAAGTCGTAATTGATTCCAATATATGCCAATATATGTCAAAACATATGCCAATATACCTGTATTATTTATATTCTCGTAGATTAGAAGATATACCCGTGTATTTGTAGAAGATTACTTGTACAACGTACAATATATGAGTTTAAACAATTTTTATTATAATAAAACAATGGCATAATAACTTGAAAATATCAATAATCCCTAAATCAATAATCCCCGAAAATATCAATAATAATAACCTTTAAACCTGAAGACCGTAATTGATATTATTCAGTCAAAAATGCTATAAGAAAAATCAAATCGTTCTTTTCTAAAATACATTTTTATATCCATTTATTTATTATTCAAATCGAAAAGATAATAATTAAAATTAACAGACAGATTTAATTTAATTACATTTTTGAGCAACATGATATAAGATAGAATCTTCCTCATAAACTGCGAAATTAAATAACTATTTTGATTTCTTTATACTTTTGTTCAGTAAAAGCTTGTGAAATATAAACCATGGATATAGATTACCCATTTAAATCATGTTTCAAACAATTCATATTTTCAGAAGTGACTAATTAGCGCAAAAAATCTCCCACCAAACTCAAAGATAAAGTTTTAATTCACTTTCAAATGATTTTCAGGCTTTTCTTTTGGATAAACCACGGAGTTAGTTAGAGAGTAGAACTCTTAGGAAAAAGTTTCGTTTTTCATTAATATCTCAACAACCCCTAGTCTTAGATAGAAACTTGGGATAAATTTATGGAGGGCTATTTCAAGGTTATCTATAAAATTTTATCAAATTCAGTTCAGCCGTTCCCCCGTGAGAATGAGACGAATGAAAATTTCGTTTTTTACTAATACCCCATGAACTACTGATTGCAGAAACTACAAACATGGACTAAATTTTAAGTGAGACTATTTCCAGACTACCCACAAAATTTTATGGAATTCGATGTTCAGTCGTTATCCCGTGATGACGGGACAAACAGACAGATAGACAGACAGATAGATTTTCAATTGTATTTATATAGATTTAACGTTAAAATCCAATAACTATAACATAAAATAAATTTAAGTATATTTCTTTAATTCAGCCTATCAGTTAAGTTTTTAAACAGTGCCTTTGGCCTATACGTGTGTATTGTTGCATATTGTTGCATATTGTTGCAATGAATTGTATTAGAAACTAGTAGTGTACCCGCTTTTCGTACGAAATATGTAATATAAAGAAACGCAAAAGCTGCAATTAAGTGTAAATTCTTGTAGAATTCTAAATGATATTGTTACTCAAAGCATTCAATTAAAATATTTTATTTAATTCACTTATAAAAGAGCATAAGAATCTCTGTTCTCGCTATACAAAATTATCGTCACGTGCAAATTTGATAAATAAAACGTCCTGGCCTCCTTTTTTAAAAAAAAATTGAAATTGGATCAATGTATTCCAAAATGAAAGCGTTAAAATGGTATTAGAAGATATACCCGTACTACATTTATTTTATTTGAACAATCGGCTAAACACAATATTTGAGTTAATTGGCTGAATACAATTCATAACTTTGAAAACGCTTTGCCAAAATAAAACCGATGACATTACAAATTGAAGATATCAATAATTCCCGTAATCTTTAAACTCGAAGGCCTTTAATAATATAATCCAGTTACAATGCAATTCCTATAAAATTTAATTTTATACACATTTCTTTGATATTTAAATCGGGAAATTTTTATTAAAATCGTCTGCTGTATAAGCGCATTGGATTTAACTCTTCTGCTAAGCAACATAATATATTTACCTTGAAATAAATTTGTGAAAAGAAATGACGTCTACTTAATTCCATCTCTATATTAGTTTTTATTTATATCTTGACAACCTTTGGTCCTAGAAACTCGAAATATGAATTAAATTTTAAGTTGGGTTATTTCACGTCTATCCACAAAATTTCATAAATTTCGGTGCAGCCTTTCGTTCTTGATTGATGATGTGGCAAATACAGACACAAACATGGAGACATATTTTCAATTTTATTTATACACATATTACGCTGCCTGACTTACAACACAAATATGCTGTGCAACAATATAATATTATTTTGAAGTCATTAAAACATATTAAATACTAGCAGTATACCTGTTTTTCGTACGGAATATACAGGGTGACAGTAACTTATTTCATTGAAAACGAGGGGTGATAATACACATCAAGGCGAAAAATTTGAAGCTATTATATCGATCGATATATGAAAGAGGTACATATCGATTTTTCAAGCAATCAAATCGGGAAAAAAATATTTCAGTCAATTTTTCAAGGAACTTTACATTGAGAATAATCGTCGTAAAAACAACTATTTTAACAATATTAATGAAGCAGCCAGTTTATATGTTAGGTATAATGCGAAAATCAATGGCACTATTAACAATAAATTAATATGCGCAATAACAACATTATTTAACATCTGTAAGTATCATATCGATATGAGTGTATTTATTAAGGTACTATTGGCTAGATTAATTAACTAACGTGTCGCTCATCTTGACTTTTGCATACCAGTATCCATTTCATACCAGTATCTATTTCATACCAGTATCCATTTCATACCAGCATCCATGATCGCAGATATAGCATTCTACTTTTCATTTTAAAGGGCTTGAAAAATATTTTGATCAATACCAAGCTTGATAATATAATCCCTCGGAGGGGTGGGGAACTTTTCCCCCTGAAGGGGCTAATGATGACACGAATCCAAAAATTGTATTGCGGCTATTTTTCATTACAACGATTGGAACTTCTGAATTTTATAACAATTGAGCCATAAATAATCCCTTTTATGCATTATAATGTTAACTTTTGTCATATGCTGCCACGTCAGGAAAATATAAGTATTTATTTGATTTATAAGAATTGATATATATTTGATTTATACAAAATTGCTATCTAGTTCTAGAATTTTTGATAATAAAGTCGGATATAAAGTTTCGTGAAAAACCATTAATACTTGTAGCAGCTATAGTGTACACAAGAAATAGACGACAGATAAGCAGACATCACTCTAAAAATAGTGAAAACGTTTTCAAGAGGTCCTAATAAATATATTGATATCAAAATTTCGAAATGGAAAATTTTAGTTAAAACAATACTTTATGCTATATGCTATATTCTATGAGAAAGTAAAAATGTAGTGGAGTGATTTTTTTCTAAACTTTAGAACATAAATAGTGAAATCTTAATATATAGACAATGCTGCTGTTGACCTCACTAAATTTTATAAAGTAGCATTTTAGTGCAATGTAGCATTTATACCAAAAGAAAAAAAAAGTTCTATGTAGAAGTTGAATATGTTTCAGGCAATTAATTATTTCAATGACGAACTTGAAAAAATATTAACATTTTTTTTCGAGCGAAAATTTAGTCAGGCAGAATGTCAGCCCATCTGCTGCCACTCGGAACAATACATTGCCGAAGATTGGGAACGAGAGTAACTCCAAATCTTTTGAATCACGTTAAGTCGCTTAATCTCGCACCCCGACATAAAAGAAAATAATAAGACGAGGGGAAACGAAGTGTAAAAAAAATAAATTTTTCGGAAAAAATTCGCTTTATTACGGCGTTGAAAGTGGAAAAAAAATGGTGAAAAATAATTTGAAGAAAGGGCTCGTTAATTAATGCGACTCGGTGACGTCTGAATTAATTCTTTCTCTCATTTTTTGTGCAATCTTACTTTAAAAAAATTAAATCTCTTTAGAACATTAAAAACGGGTTCCGGTTATCGTCTGCTCATTTTAAATTGTGTAAATATTTCTTATGTTCAGTTTACTTTTCGACAGATAAACACATGGTTTTCAAGATATTTCAAGGTTAAAATGCACCACAAGTACGTATTTATTGTTGTATTTAATATTTTAATAATAGTTTTCAGTATAAATGTACCTGTGTTGAAGGTTAGTGGAATTCTCACGAATAATAACCGTTATATAGAAGACACATAAATTAATGATGCTTTGCAAAGTTGTGTGTTGGCTTCATGAAATGTTTCCTTTTAATGCATAGCAGGTTTATTTCAATTCAGAAATTTCATGAAAACAATCGCAATTTCAGCTCAATTTCATACACAGCATATATAGTGGAAGTCCAAATATCCAGAATAGTGGGAGATTTGTGGTTCCCAGTATACCTAGATTTTTCAGATTCTGATGAAAAAATATATAACGTATGATAGTTTTTATCCCATGGAGTTGGAAAGAAGGAGATAAAACTTCCATGCACGAAACGCTTGAAAATGCCATAATGCTTTGAAAACTCTATCTAGGCGTCGCTAGTGCTAGTAAAGTAGCTGATATTGTTAGTTGACATAACAGAAAGGCGTAGTATTTAGTATATGTATTTTGATTATTTTTAAATTAAGGATTCCGTAATTATGAATATAATTAACTAGTTTTCTTTCACCGTTGTAGAGTAGAGTACATAATATAGGGAGATAAAAATAAATTGAAAGGTAAAATAAATTTGAATACGTAGGAATATTCTTTATTGTTTCATACTTTGCACTCAGTTAATAATTTACTTTTAGAAAATTGGCAGTTTAAGTAAATATTTTGGGCTTTTCGCCATAGAAATGCACACAGTGAAAGACTACTTATTATAATATCCCAGCGCCACCTGAATTATTGTCTCAATTTTATCCGTGTTATTTTAATATGAAGTTTTAACTCCTTACTTTTACCGTCATGGTTTTATCCCCTATCAAATACAGCTTTGCTCAGAGAAGAATTCTACCTCTAGCCTTATACAAGCACCTAGCTGAATTTTTCGGGTTATGGGAAAACCTCTCAAAATCATGTCATTAAATTAAACAAAGACAATAAATGTATAGTAAAATCTCTTTAAAAGAACTGTCTAAGAGGGGTGCATCATGGAATGGAAACAAAGCAGATAGCATACCTGAGTTATCGATAAAATTAAATAAAAAAAAGAAAAAAAACAATTTTATTATATTTATTAAATTACCTTCAATGTGATAGTTTGATCTTAAATGATTACTTAGCTCTTTGATGATATTTTATTTTTGGTTATTTTACTTTTGGGAGAGCAAAAGTAAAACCGCACAAAAGTAAACGTTGTACTGAATAAGTGCTTATCAAAAAGAGTGAGATGTGTAATGTTGATTTTCACCCCCTTTTTCCTGCCGATTGCTACATTTAGGTAGCATTTATCCAATGGTCAAGATGTGCATACCCTGTGGGAGGCAGGAACAATGTTGCTTTCATAAATGCAACTCTGAATTTCATTAGACAAAGAGGATATAGTGTAACAATACAATTTATTCAAAGTTTGATGTCAATTAGAAAATGTGTTCTAAAGTTAGAGCCTGTACAAACGAACCAAGGTGATTCTCGTATGCCTCGCTAGATAGTGGAAAAGTTAATATTTAACTTCAAATCAATTCATTCTTTACTATAAAATGCAAAATTATGATCATAATTTTTGTGCCAATAAAAAACTATTTCTAATTCACATTCCAATGCGATTCTTTACAATGGTAACTATTTACTCAATGCACGTTTATTAAGTGTATTAAAATAAAACTGAGTAAAAAATTAATTGTAACATCCTCAGTGTACTTAAGTTAACTTTGACTTTAAGTTAACTTTGAGTTAACTTAACTAACAAAATCAATGTTTTTGTGAATGACATAATATGTAATAATTGAATCCTTTTACGAGAAAAATTAAAATAATTAATATATTAAAAAAGTGTGTAACATACCTCATTCCTGATTTAAAAATCTATTTATGGTAATTAAGAAAAATTATCTCAATTCGGTTATATGTGTAAATTGAGATTTAGAACAAAGTTTTAACTGACTTGTTGTGCATTAAATTAAATATTCAAACGTCTTACAAAATTTTCAACTATTGTGAATAATTTACCACAGCAAGGTCTGGGTTAATTAAATTTGTTGACCGAGTCCCCGAAACATAAGTTTCACCAGAACCCCAACTGCTCAAACTTTTAAAACATTCAAGTTAGGTTACGAAAGCCGCCAAGAACGTTCTTCCCGCATAAAAAAACAGACATCAACAAACAAGTCCCGCCTACCACAATCCCTAAAGCCGGCTTTGCAAACAAACAAATAGCTGGCAAATATGCAAACAGTGTGCAAACAAAAAAGTGCAGTCTAGCTTTAAAACTCCAGCCCTATAATACGAGCCGGCGAAATACACACAGAAGGGAGAGATGGGAGCAGAATATCTTTTGATTGTAGGCAAAGAGGGCGATTTATTGAACGACTGAAAGGAAGAAACATATTTTTGAATGGACGGTGGGTGAGAGTAGATTTAGAATCATTTGCATATCCGTCTCTTTTCCTTTTCTGATCCCCCCCTTACTCCTTCACTCTCTCGGCGTGTTGAAAGAGTGAAGAATAGCCTTAACAGTTGTCTAACACTCAAAACAGATGTTTCCCGCGCTTTCTGGATGTTTTTAGATTTTTTTGAAGTATTTGGAGATGTCACGAAAAATCTTTCACTCACCTTTTGATTCAGTGCGTTCCTTTGACGGCATCGATTTTTTTCGCTCTTTTGTTTTATCCGAGCTGTTAGATTTTGTTCTTGGACGGGTGGATACTTGAATTGTGTAAAGGCTGGCTTCGAATTGTTTTGAATTCGAAAGGGTATCACAGCCGCGCGTTGTCGCTTTTAGAAATAAAGTTAAAACTTAATACAGAAATTCCACATGTATTTCTTGAAGTTTGTCTGTTTATAGCTGAAAGTGGTATAAAGAGGATGACACATAAAAGAACCCAGACATAATGCTTTTAAACTGATAATCTATCGCGTTATAGTCTTTATTCTAGTGTGTAACTCATATTATTGAAACTAATTATTTTGATGCTTGTACATAAAATATTAAAATGGGTTACTCACTTGCAGTTGCATATTGTAACCTATAAAAATAGCATGACATTTAACTAATATGATTAAGACTCAAATCGTATTATTTGTGTTTTTAAAGTGCTTTTTAATTTCCCTACAATACGTAGGCTAGTATTTAAGTTTTTAGGAAATAATACACAAAATATTTTTGCATGGAAATAAATCGCTTCATTGCATTTCAAAATATTCGCCTTTAACATCAATATATGTTTTCAGTCGAATAAATCAATTTTCAAAACAGTTATGCTGTCAAAAGTTGGCATAGAAGAAACATGTGATTTATAAGTTTTAACTGTTGTTTTGGGGCTGTTAAATCGTTGACCATGGATTTTATTTTTGATTGTTGGGGACAAAAAAAAATCATCGGGTGCTCAATCAGGCGAATAAGGTCAATGACTCATTAAATCAATTTTTCATACTTCGAATAATTAACAGATGAAATGCAGTGTGTTCGCTTTCATTGTCATGATGAAGAATGATGCGATGTTCTGCATTACTTTTCCTGATTTGAGCAACTTTTTATGGAAAACAAATTGTTGTATGCCAATCAGTATTTACTGTTCCACTTTCCTCCAAAGCACAGGTTGCAACATGGCCAGATTTATCAAAAAACGAAGCAATAATTTTCTTTTAACCACTTCATGCACGAACAAATTTTGTAGGATCTGGTTCCTTTTAAAACACCCAACACAGCAGATTGTTGTTTTGTTTCTAGTTCATAGAAATAAATCTACGTATTGTCACCTGTTGCAATGTCAAAGACATACATGTTCTAAGGCACCAGAGTTTTGGGTGTTTGAAGAGGAACCAAATGCTACAAAAGTGGTTCGTCCACGAAGTGGAAAAAAGAAAATTATTGCTTCGTTTTCTGGTAAATCTGGTCATGTTGCAACCGTTGCTTTGGAGGATCGTCTTTTGAGATTTTACTTACATCATTTGACACTAGCATCCTTTTGAACTTGAGTTAAATTGTGTGAAGTTCAACGCGGACATGCCTATTTGACTTTTAAATGATCATGTAAAATTGAATGCACCCATGTCCTTGAAGTATTCAAGAATGCCTCAATTTTATCATATGTGATATGACGTGTGACTAAAGTGATAATTTGTTGCATAGCATAAATATTTTCTCTTTTGATTGACCTACACGAAATTAATTACTGAGACTCCTATGTCTAAGAGTACATTATTTAAACCAGTTGTAAACTGTTGCTTTGGATGGTATTTCATCAACAAAAGTCGAATTCATTGGATCGATACACTGTTGCTGTGTTAACCCTTCTTCTTCGAATCAGAGCGCCCGACCTACCCGAAGATGTAAGGTATATGTTTGAACGGCCGGGAAATTCTACCCAATTTAAACTGGAAACTAGTAGAGATGGCTTTCATAGGGACCATATCCACTTTCTCTTACCACTAACCTCTCGGAAGGACTTACTAACCCCCATATTTAACGTGTCCGTACACCGCGTGAACACGTGGACAGTTTGAGCACAGCCTGGAATCGAACTCGGATCGTTTGAATGCAACCCCTACGTGCTAACCACTGGGGTGTTCCACCCCTACTGTGTCAACTCTTGTATTTATAATAAATCTCTTGTATTCATAATAAATGTAATTCATAATAAATAATAGATCGAAACTTTCGATATCTCCCCTTGGGGAGAGATTATGTTTTTTAAATGTATTTCCACAAATAACATCCTTTCAGTGGCTTAAAAGGTCGAATTTTTGGACACTTATAATGTTGACCACTGGACTGCACTTAATGAATCCGATTTTTTGATATTTCTTCTAGGAGTGAACAAAATGGCCAGGAGGGTCTAAAGTCCCTCAGAATCCTCCTGATGCTCCCCGCGGGAACCGTAAAAGGCTGAATCTCGACCACCGGACAGAACCTAACTGGGCCAATTAATTGAGTTAATATAATTAAGACATTAAATTGAGTCAACTGTTTTTTACGTTAAGCACCACACATTTTCAAGCAAAATAAAACTGCAGCTTAATTTTTGAGAGTGTTATAATTTTCCTGTCCTTGATAAGCTTGAATACTTGAATATTATAAGAAAGGTAAATGAAATATTTTTTTAATAGAAAAGGTTAGTATATTAAGATTAATAACAGCAAAATGTTATTATTTGAATAATTTTTTATACAAATTAAAGCATCAATTCCAGGTAGTTTAATTTATTTCCTTTCTTTTAATTCGCAGTTCAAAGTCTCTTTGTAGAGAATGCCAGCTGAGCGTAGTATACACAATAAGAAAAAAAAACTTGGTCGATTTTATATCACGTTGTTCCACATTTCTTATCCCTTTTATTCCCTGAGGGCAAACAGGAATTTTTTCTTTCTCCCTAGCACGCTCAACCATCCATTCATGCATTCCCGCATTGAAACCTTAAACACTGGGTTACTAAATCTAAGAAAATTGCAGCTTGTAGTTAGAGATAGTATTTATATACTAGCACTTCATGCGAAAGTCAGCACGAATATGTGTTGGAATTATTGGAACGTTTGAAAGAAAATTATTTTTGAATGCTTCTAGCGTTATAAACCCTATATCATTCATTGATTCAAATTATAATTTTTACAAATATATACCGTAAAATTTCAATAATACTCTAACAGCCGAATATATTTCCTCTAAGATATTTCGAATTCTGTAAATATTCGTTTATAACTGCGCTTTTTTTCTATATTTTTCAGAAAGCGCAAACGATTATATAGTTATTCCTAAAAAGAGTATGTATGAGATGTGAGCGACTCTATTTGAAGTTCGGAGTATAATTTAAATACAATTTATAATATTTTTACTTTAAGAAGTTTCAATTAATCAGTCATAATATAATCATACTAATCAATCTTACAAATATAACGAGTCCTTTAAAGATGGAAAGTAATGCTTAACTTTAATATTTTTCTTGAAATTAATTTATTTTCATTAATTCGAGTCAGAAATAATTTAAATAAACATTTGCATTGCAAATATTTTGAATAAGCTCAATTTGATTATACATTTTAGAGCCGAATGAGAAACTTTTCAATCATTCATGATCTACGATATATGTAATTTTGTATTTTATATTTTCACTTTTATTTCTAGAAAATATCATATATTAGATATCTCTAAAAGCAGCAACAATCAATAAGTAATCGTCCTTGATATTCTTCGGTATTTACTTATGTCTAATTATCCATTCATCTCCATCACCTCAAGCAGTCATAATCTCGATTCTTCTAACCTAACAATGGCCCAAATTTTCAGACATCCTAATACGTTCTCTTCAGTTTTATTTTGAGTCGCAAACTGTACTAGTAAATGCAGGAATGAAAGATAAATTTAAATGTTTAAGATAGGAAAATCCGTCTAAGTTGAGTATCAGACTGCTTCTACTAACGTTTCCACAATTAGCATCATAAGCATTAGTTCATGAGTTGGTCCTTTTATTATAAATATATTTTAATAAAATAAATCGGTCTTATTAGAGAAGTTATATCCTAGACAGGTTTCGATCCACGGATCTCCATCTGCACCGTATAGTTCATTTCTTTATAAAATGGATATGAATGCAACGAATCCTAAAAAATGTATTTTATTATAATACCATTTATGTTCATAATTCAATACAGGTACTTAAATTTTCCACTTTGCTTTTAATTCGCACACATAGGGGACCAAGGAATTCTAGCTTCCGTAAGTATCCCAACAAAAGAAAAACTTGGTCGCTTTTATATCACTTTGCTCCACATTTCTTTTCCCCTTTCTTTACTGTTTCCCCCTCACTCCCAGGAGGGACAGAAACCCGCATCTTTTCCCCTCTCTAGGACGTTTATTCATCCATTGATCGTAAGCATGCCCATTGGGCTAGTAAAGAGAAATACTGCTTTCAGTTAAAGATGGTATTTTACACTAGTACTCCAGACAGAAATATGAGAAAATTTGTGAAATTTTTTTCTGAATTTGAAAGTAATATATCTTTAAATTGTATTTTTTGTGTCATAAATCCCACTTTTCTGCCAGTGTCGAACAGTGATATTTGTGAAAGTAGATTTTAATACTAGTGAAATGATATAAATAATATGTTGCATAAAAGTAGCAAGTGCAATAATTCACCTACAACTTGCTTTCTAAATTATTGATTTTAATGCATTTTAATTCGGGGATTTAGAACTCACACTTATAATATATTCTGATGAGTTTATTTTGCACTGTTATATCCATCAAGATTCGATAATTCAAGATTCAATATTTTTCAGGTTTTGGTTATGATATGTAGTACTGAAGATTGTATAAAATACAATACATACATTTAACAGCAAATATTTTCCAATTATTATACAAATTCTCATAGGATGTAATTGATTTAGAATTAATTAGTTCTATCTTGACAATATCTTGTTTTAAGTTGTTGGAAGAGTTTCATAATAATAAAACAGTATCGACGTGGCAACATTTTGTAAATATTGCCACGTAAAATGTAACCAAAGAATTGTATTTTCACTAGAATAATTTTTGGTATAGGTGAAAAGAAGTTTTAAGTCTGACATAGATGTATGTAAATATCACGATAAAAGAAAACTTGGCTAAATCTATATAACGTAGTTCTACGCACAAATAATTTATCATTCCCATATTTTCTCCCCCACCCCTCTATGTTCATTCCCACCGATGTTTCAGGAAATTGTCTCTTTTAAGAAATTGGTTTTCATTCTGAAGAAGGGGAGCAAATTTAGTTTTACTCCCTCTTAGCACGTTCAATCATACATTAATTTATCTATTTATAGAAAAAATATGCCTATTAAGTTAGTAAAGTTGAGAATAGCATTTCAAATCTTGAGACGTTAGAAAAATGCTAGGCTTCAGTGAAATTCGAAAACAATGTAATTTGAAGCGTAGTTGCAGGCTCTCATAATTTTTTTAAATTATTATTACTGTATTAAATTTATGGTAAATATGTAAACATTTATTATATTAGTGAGATAATTTTATAGTGTTTATTAGAAAAATATATGAAGTGTGGATGTCTTCATTAGATTTTTCGACCTACAGTTTAACGTAAAATGAAGAATATTTGTATTTTGAGACGCTTGGAATTTCCAGGAAAAAACTAGTCGAAATAAAAAAAAGTATTTTAAAACATTTTTTAATATAAAAAGTTTTTTTATTACTTTTGTACTTTTCTTTGATCTTTAATACAAATCATTACTCGAACTAACTTTTACAACAAGCAAAATTTTACATGACAAGATTCAGTTTTATTCCCGTTTGGATGGAATTATATAAATTAATGTGTTTGAAACAATTATCTTCCTTTCTCATCTTATGATAATTTCTGACAGTTCTTAAAAGAGGCTTATTAGTGGTTAAGAAAATTATTAAATTCAGTATAACTATAATATGAAGACATTGCATTGTGTGATTGTCAAGACCCTTGAATTTCTTACAGTGAAAATACTTATTTAATAACTAAAAAAGAAATATTAGTATTGGTCATTAAAGACTCCATTTGAGTTTTTTACATTTAATTTACTATTTATTAAATTAAAATTTTAAATTAGTATTTACAATATTATTCATTTCCAAAATATGAGCTTTTTAAAAATGTGAGACCAAATTCTTGCCATTGATCGATTTGATCAATTAATCATCGCCAAAGTTCACTTTGTAGCTTTTAAAAACTCAACCGAATAGTCAAATATCTGTAGGTGGCACGTACCTATTTACACTCGTTAACTGCATCGGCAAGCACGCACTGCCTGGTTGTTTAAATGGACATTTGCAATCAAGGACTGGTAAATTAACGACTGATACTAGTATACTCACATTTCGTAACTTATCTCTTGTAAATTCAATCAAGGACTGACTTTTTTGTTGGGTAAAATTATCACACATGAGTTCGGAGTAAGTACTCCATCTTGGATCCCCGTCTAACTTGATTGGGCGTTTCTTCACCCCACATCAGTGACACTGGTTTAAAGACAGATCTTTGAATGAAAGTTTGTTTTCCCGCTTAATGGCATCGATGCTTATGGTTGGGCCTGGAAGTGTAGGTCGAGCCAATACAGTCTTTGGGGTCTCCGTTGCGTGCTGATTATATTGCAAATTAGTGAATTTATATTTTCTAAATATTGTGCAAGTTCAATTCCAGTGTATAAGGCCGTTTCGTCTGGCTCATTCTCTAAAACTCGTTTCGTACAATGCAGAATTTGCTTGAATAAAAACGCTTTTTTGGTCTAACACATCTAATTTCAGATATCTTTTTAATTTTGTTCTTACTTATATATCCAGCACAATTTTAAGCTCACAGTGTAAATTACAACATGATTTTTATCTTATATTGAAACATCTTATACTCTATGGGACAGAAGTCACTTCTTTTGAGTCCCGAATTGCTTAAAATTAGCACCCTTGTTTATCATTAGGGCCCACGAGCGCTTAGAATTAGCGCTCAGGATTACTGAGCGCTTAGGATAGAAATTACCTCAACGTAATCCTGAACGATTAGAATTGTCAATAGGTAGGCGAGGCTAAAATAATAATTTGCATTGTTAAATAAACTCTTCCACCAGAAAATTTCTATTATCCTTTCTATAAAGAATTTTAGGCTGTGCGACGTTTGGTGGCAATCACTGAAGCTTGGTGGCAATCACACGACGCTTGATATGGCAATCACTGAAGGCTGTTGAATGAATGACTCGTTACGAACATTTTTGCTTATTTCGACTTGTATTAAAATAAATGCGAAATCAATAAACAATCTTCATTCATTTCTTTGGATATTTTAATTTTATTATTTCCAAGTATTACGTGTTCCTAACCCTAGCTCTCTAAACTTAACTTTTATCCCCGATATTCAGGTATTCGAATTCATCATACTCTCTTTTAATCCTCGGTATAAAATGGACAAAGGGATGCTAGCTGAACATAAGTACCCACAACAAGGAAAAACTCGTGCGCTTTTATATCATGTTGCTCCACATTTCTTATCCCTTTTTTTTCTTCCCCCTTCATTCCCAGGAGACCTGATCTCTTCCTTCCCCCTATCACGTTGAACCATCCGTTCATTCATGCATGGATAGAAAGCATGCCAACTAGCTACTAAAGCGGAGGGGGGAAAAAGTACTGTTTTCACTTAAAGGTGGAATTTTTACGCTATCACTCGCAAGAATAGGAAAATTAATAAGAACTGTTTTTTATCAACTGCAGTAAAAATTTGCTAAAAACTTTGATGATATAACGATATAAAGTAGCATAATTTTACCAGTAAAACATAATCGATTACGGACTAATTAAAAAATGTAATAAATGGGAGAAAATCCGATAAATAATGTTCCCATCTATCACATTTTGTAACGTATGATACAAAATGTGATAGATATCATCAAAGTCATAATTAAAGAAACTGAAGTAAATCTGAGTACTTGTAGAGTTTCACACTTAATTAGGATTTTCTGTTCCTCAATGCCTGAGACCAGGGAATATTCTGAGTGAAGCGAAGCGAGCGCAAAGGCTTCATACTCCAACTCTTATGAGAAATTGTTTTAATTTTTTCTTCTAAAAACCTACTTGGCAGATCTTGATTATATTTTGGCAGTAGTAGTTAGAGCGCATTGTTGATAAGTACATAGAAAAAGGGACAGCTTATGCTATCGAGGAAATATCATCAAAAATGGACTGTTTAATACTATAGTCCATTACTTTAAAATCGGTATATCAAGATTATGGAAATTTCCTAGGGCAGGAAATGGAACGCGTGACCTTCGATTGCGGATTCTAAAGTAATGTACTATAAGCCACAGTCCCCCTTATGTTCTCCGTGTACCAAGTATGAAGGACGTTGGTTTCAACATCAGCAATAACACAAAGCTATTTCCCCGATCTTTGTAGTGTCCCGAGTAAAATATCTTGTGGGATTATTGATTGACCCATATTTTTCTATTTATAGTCTACTGAAAAATAAATCAAGAAAGACTTCAGAAAAGAGAATATCAATGTATAAATATATACAGTGTATCCATGACTTTTAATGCTTGCTCATTAAAGCCTGTTAGCACTTGTTTATCTTGAGTAAAATCCCTCAGTCCCGCATATTGGAATCAATAAATATATTGTAAATTTATTAAACTACTATGTTTAACATAATATACTAGTGGTTATCAGTACTCAAAGTACGACCAATGTCACTGTCTAAATGTATATATTTTTTTTGCAATGCAAATTTGAGAAAAAATAAATTGGAGTGTGGCTGGTTCAACTCGACTTTCTCATACCAAAATCCATATTTTGTAGCTTTTCATCCTAATTTTACAAGAAAAATTAAAAAAATAGCTATCGTGGGTCTAAATGATTACAATTACATCGTGTTACCCTTCACTTTAAAGGGCTTGAAAAATATTTTGATTGATACTTGACAATGTACCCCCGCAGGCGGAAAACTAGCCCCCCGAGAGGACTAATGACGCCGCGAACAAAATTTGTATCGCGGCTATTTTTTTACCACAATGATTGAAACTATTAAATCACATGATCATTGGGCCATACATAAACCCTTTTATGCATGATTATATCAAATTTTGTCCTGTGCTGTTATGTTAAAAAATATATACTTTCGAATAAATTTTGAAGTTTTCGCTGGAATAAATATAAAATCATGTCTAGTTCTAGATTTTTTTACAACAAAGTGGAATATAAAGTTTCGTGAAAATCCGTTATTATTTCCGTTATTATTATCGCGTACGCAAGAAATCGACCACAGGTATACAGACAGGCATTACTCCCAAAACAGTCAAAACGGGTTCAGAAGATCTTAAAACATACATTGCGCATCAAAATCTTGAATTCAAAAATTCTCATGAAAGCAATAGTTTTTCTATATTTTCTATACTATATATAGTATGAGAAAATAAAAATTAGACCGTGTTCGTGCTTCTCTCAAATTGCTAATAAAGTTTATCTTAGTAAATTTCAATTCCGACTCTATTTTAAGTTTTACCTCCCTTCACCAAAGTGCTGAAAAATGAAAGTTTAAAATATGTTTCTATATGTCTATCTATCTGTCTATCAAACTTCCTTCCTTGTATGTTAGGCTTAAAATGATACAGATGACTAAAATGCCTTCTATTATGTACAGTGTTAATAATTAAATATGAAAATTAAAAAAAAAATTGCTTCTAAGCAAAATTTCCCTGAAATATGGGGTCAATATCTATGAAACATTTTGCGGGCAGTGAGGTTTAAACCAGGGCACGTTTGATATGTGTTTATTCTCCTTCATCTACTCGCAAAGTAAAAGGAATTAAGAAACCTGTTTCCCCCTCTCCGCAATAACCGCATAAAATGCAAGAAGATCTAAATTGATTTACATTTTAGTTCACTGATTTGTGAATTTTAATAGGACGTAGGTTTATATATAAAATGCATTTTGAATTTTGTACGGTGTTAATTTTATTAACACTTTACAACAAAGTTGAAAAGTGTTTATGACTTTGTTCATTCTGTCTGTCTGTCTGTCTGTCTGTCCGTTAGCACGATAACTGCCGTAAAAATGACTTAATCAAAATGAAATTTTAGTATGTTGTTCAGACGGTTTGTAGAACCTATGGGAATATAAATGAATAATATCACCCAATTAGTTTTGGATTGAACCCGGGTCGAAAAAATGAAATGCATTGAGCCCTATGGGACCTAATTTTTCAAACATTTTTTAAGCGGATTTAAAATTCACAAATTGCTTCGAAAATTTCAGGTAATATTCAAATTGTTCCATAAAATATATGAAAAACAATTCAGCGAAATATATTCAGTAGTTTTTTAAATAAAAATTAAAATAATAATTACACATCCTATATGAAACGATCACGTGACCATGATATGCAACGATCACATGACCCACTTCAAAATGATATATGGCATCCATCTTGTTTCAAAATCGTGATTTTTTTAAGTTCTTTTTAATTCATATTGAGTGTTGTATCCGTCCTAAAACTACTTTATTTTTGCTTAAATTCTGTGCATCTACATACTGAAACAACACTATGACAATATATTTGAGTTTAAATTCTCATCCAAATTTGATTATTTCTACAACTAAGCCTATTTTTCACCTATGTAAAATGTAAACAGCAAAATATGTAGAATGAGTTGTATATATATATTAGAATTACTGCATTTCTTTAACACAAAATAATTCAGTCCATGGAGTCTGCAAGGCTGATATGAATGAAATATTAATTGATTTTATAAACAGAAGGACGATTTTTTCCGAAGAAGTTTTAAGCATAGAGTTTATGAATTGTAGCTCCATGGTCTTAATTTTTAAATAAAATAAATTATTATAGTATTGTGATGAATGAAATGAATGGGAGAAAGTTATGAATGAAATCCTGTTTTTATAGAGATCCAGGCGTGTTATTTTTTCTATGACGTCATTTGAATTAATTTCAGTTGTTTTCGATGAAGTTTTCAAATGTAATAAATTATCGTAGTATTATGATAATTCTAAAGCTATTACCGAGGAATGTATAACATTTTAGAGATGTTTAAACCAGGCAATTTATATTTCAATGCCGTCATTTGAATGAAGTTCATTTTTTTCGATGAAGGTTTAAGTTTTCAAATATAATAAATTAATGCAGTATTGTGATAAGTTTCAAAATATTACCGAGGAATGTATTGCATTTTAGACTTGTTTAAATAAAATTGCATTGAAGTTGGAAAGTGTTTCATAATCAATGCTTTAAGTATGATTGATCTTTCTTGTTTTATAATTACCTTGGATAATACCGTCCATTTATGATAGTATTATACTAGATTAAATATATAAGATCCATTTATTTTTTAATTAAGGGTGATTTCTTTCTTCATAGGGGAAATGTATTATCAGTAACTTTTTCTGTGCTGTACATACTGGATATGAAGGTTTCAGTGGAAAAATCAATAAAGTAATAAAAGTGAAAATAAGATTGTGATGGAATTGCTTTCATGGGTAATTTAAATATGACAAATCGTGAAGAGGAATAATCTACTGAGTAAGAAGCTGCAGATATAGAAAATCAAATACAAGATAAAAACCAACAGAATCCAACTGAAACAGGAGAATAATTAAATAATTAATTATGCAATGAAATAAAACCTAATCGTAGTTTCAGTTAAAAACAGCAAGTATCGAACCAATGTTTAAAAAGTAGTTTTACTGGAAAATGTGCAAAATGTTTCTGGTTTTCAGTATTTCAAAGTTTATTTTACTTCTTCTGGAAAATTCCAGTTTTAGGGCTATGTTGAATTTTCCCTTGCACCCTTCATATACCACACATAATTATATAGCATGCCTATACATATATACTTATATAACATAAATGTACCATACCTATTTATATTCCATACATTTACTTGTATAAATAAATAGTAATAATTACAGTATTGACATTCATTTTTTTAGTAATAATTCCATCTTTATTTTTCTGCCAATTCTATTCTTTTCATTTTGATTATAAATTTCCATTTTCCAAACTCAATATTTTTCCAGATTCATCGGTATTCCAATGCATACCCTTCTCTTTTAATTGGCGGCTCAAAATGGACTTTACAATGCGAGCTAGTGTAAGTATCCACAACAGGGAAAAATACTCTACTGCTTTTATATCACGTTGTTCCACATTTCGCATCCCCCGCTCTTCTCTTCCCCCTTTTCATTCTCAGGGGGGACGAAACCCGCATCTCTTCCTTCCCCTTTAGCACGTTCAGTCATCCATTCATTCATCCATTGATCGAAGGCATGCCCACTGGGAACCTCAAAGCAGGGAAAATACTGCTTTCAGTTAGATATGGTATTTTACACTAGTACTCCAGACATAAGAACGCGAGAATTTGCTGGAATTATTACTAAAACCTTTTACGCTAACCTAGAGCAGTTAAATTAATTTATGATAAATATGTTTCGATAATCAGTCATATAATTTATTAAACTATAATGAAAGAGTAGTAGGTATGAAATCTTCATTAGACTCTCTCATATGCTATTTATTAATGTTAAGATACAATTCATAACAATGAATTTATTCAGTTGAGTTGGTATTTTTTGCTTGGTTTTATTTGCTAGATTTTTTCGGTACTTACAGTTTAATGCATTAGGTACACATACTTATTTATGGCTTCTCTCTCGTACCTGGGGTCTGAACCCGTGGATTCGAGCACCACAAAACATTGAGAGACTATTAACATCTTTACACTTAGTATATATATGTATATATATATATATATATATATATATATATGTGTGTGTGTGTGTGTGTGTGTGTGTGTATATATATACATATGTATATATATATATATATCATACCAGAAAAGTATAAAAATGAAAGAAAGCAATATATCAAAGAATGGCCGGGGGGGGGGTTCTAAGAGAAAGTCTAATGAAGATTTCATATCTACTACTCTTTCATTATAGTTTAATAAATTATATGACTGATTATCGAAACATATTTATCATAAATTAATTTAACTGCTCTAGGTTAGCGTAAAAGATTTTAGTAATAATTCCAGCAAATTCTCGCGTTCTTATGTCCCCCCCGGCCATTCTTTGATATATTGCTTTCTTTCATTTTTATACTTTTCTGGTATGATATTAAAATCCACAATGTAGTGCAGCATAGCGCCTTATTCGTGTGATTTCTGGAATTTTGCAACTTTCATTTATACATATTTATATATATATATATATATAGATTATTTATATATATATATATATATATACATATATATATATATATATATATATATATATATATATATATATATATATATATATATATATATATATATATATATATATATATATATATATATATATATATATTAGTTTTAACTATGATAGTTTTAGGGATTTACACAAATTAATTGCATGAATTAAATAAATTTAATGAACTAAACATTGAGATTTTACGTGTCCTCACATACACTTCCCATTTAATCCACAGTCCAAAATGGACCGGGGAATGTTGTCTAGAACGTAAGCATCCACATAATGGAAAACTCCGAATTTATATCAGGTTGTTCCACATTTCTGATCACATTCTCTTCCGTTTCCATTTCATTCCCAGGGGGTAAAAACCCACACCTCTGCCCCCCCCCCCCAGCACGTTCAACCATCCATTCATTCATCCATTGATCGAAAGCATGCCCACCGGACATCTAAGGAAACAGAAGTGCCTGTTCTTTCTAACCGGTCAGAAAAAATGGAGTAAATATATAGCTAACAATATAAATAAATAAACGTTTCATGTGTAATTTTACAGTAGAAAGCGACTAAAATTGTTCATAGTGTGATATATACATTTTTGTTCAAGTTATTCCTGAACAGTGTGTAAAATATTTAGGTGATGTGAATAATTTAAAATATCTTGAATTCGTAATATATTCGAAACATTTACATACTATCAATCATCTGTATCATTTTAAAAGAAACAAGTAAGCGGATCAATTTAGCGTCGCGGAGGAATTCGTTGGTTCCTCCGGTGCGGACCCCAAAACATATATTTTCGATGATAACATGTGTGCAGCTTATTGGATCGTGATTACCGTGATTAATATGTTATTCATTTCTTCCATCAATACGTAATTGATTGGGATTTCTATTTACCCACTCCAGCAGCAGCTTTTCACCACATTCGTGATCGTAAATAAGCAATTAATATGTTTCCTTTTCCACGTAAATAATCCTCTTTTCGATACCCAGGTCCCACCTTTTGTCCGGGAGAAAACTCTAAGATGACTTGCCCAGAATGCGATATATTTAACATTCAATAATGAACTTAAAATTCTTACCTTGAACGTCATCAGTACACATAAATATATAGAACTCATAATTAAATACTCAAATGTAAATTAATTAAGATTCTTTAATGACGTTAAGATTCAAGGAGTTACACTTCTTAATCATTATCGGCAATAACCCACTGGACTCAGACAGGGCTTAAACAAATGCCTCGCAGTAATAATATTAATAATAACACAATGAAATTAAGTAGTTATGTGGCAAACAATTATATATTATACTACTCATGTTACACATTAATGGTATGGTCAAGGATATATAAAAAAATGGGCGGAGCACTCAGAGAGTTAATTATTTAAATATTAAATGAAGCAATTTAAGGTATTACATATTAAGATGTTGAAGTATTGTTCTGTTAAAATTGGTGAATTAAAGTTCTTGAGTCAGCCGAATGGATATTAGTTTAAAATGGTGGGAAACAGCATGGCACCGTAACTGGTACTTAAAGGAGCTTACCTCTAGTCTTCTGATAAACGAAAATAGGAAAATATTACCGATCCTGTCGGCTCAACAATACTTGACAACTCTTAACTTGGTCCGGTAGGGACGAACGGCTTTAAACTTTGGTCAGGCTCAAATTCGAGAGGAGACAAAATCCGGCGAGATCCTCAGGTCATTTCCACAGGTAGCGTTGTAAGCATACTTGGTTCGGCGTGTTCTCGTGATATTAGGCTTGGAGGGTCCTCGGATCCATTTACTTCAGGAGTGAAAACATTCCCCCAAGCTTACGAGTCCAGGAATCGGCCTGGAAGCCGGATTCCCAAAACCCGAAGTGAACAACGAAATTAAAGATCACGACCAACCTAGTGTTGTTGGCCGTCAGCTGGGGAATGCGCGTCGAGAATTCGCGCTTTTATATATTATCGAGAATCAGAGCTTTTATATATTTTCTACACACAATTTCACGGACCTGTATGAGAGCTACAAAACAACCAAACAATTATAAAATATTCCCGCGGAAGAATAAGTTCTCATGGGCAAGCGCCAGCTTGTCCCGACAGGAAGACTCGTACCAAGCACCTGGTAGCACCAAACAGCAGAATAATTTGCTTAATCAAAGATATACAAATGGATACAATCGTTACATTACTTCCGTTTTCGTCTGCAGCATAAATACATTCTATATTAAAAGTTACCAGGCCATTGCGTCTGCCAAACTGTGACCTCGAAATAAAACGGAAAAATAATTCTCTCTCTGAGTGCGCGTTTACTGAAATAATATATTATAAAATGGCTAAAGATTCTTTTGAAAGAGATAGATAATTGTAGAATATAAATCACACATTTACATGACGAGAGGGAGTCCAGGGTATATTAAATATGTAATAAACTGCATATAAATATGCCGAACAGAAATATATTAAGAAATTAAGCTTTTTATGTAAAAGTGATACGAGACCACAAATCTTGTGATATGAGTGAATTTCTTTAGCATTTTCATTATTACGATCATAAATTTACTTAACCAATCATTTTACTAGAATAATAAATACATATAGTTCCAGGTTATAACAATCTATCCAGGAACCGCAAAATTGAGAGTTAGAATGGAATAGAGCTCAATCCATTTTACAAAGGAGGACTATACGATTTGAGAAATCGTTTGT